>JAQOOD010000009.1:31775576-32277888 GCA_029633175.1 Citrus glauca
AGTGAGAGTTGATGGGATAATCTGAAAAATCAAATATTATTACTCCGAATTTGCAGTCAGAGCGTGTCACTTGAACATGAAATGGGAACCCATGAGAAGAATCTTTTGATTTGACCGTGAATTGTTTAGTTCAAATTGCTAGTTTGATGTTCGTATCCCATTTTGGATGGTAGCTTATGGGCCTCCAACTGCACCCGACAAGTCCAATAGTTTCTCAATAAGCTAAAGATTCTAGGAGTAGCTGCATGCTAATAGAGATGGGAAAACGTCAGGTCGGATCTAAGTATTGCAATGATTGGATCTTATCTAGATACAATCGGTTTGAGTTTACGTTGGCCGGGTTTTAATTTGGGTATTTAAATTTTATATTTTTTAATATTATATGTGTATGTATTTTTTATTTTTTGATAATTTTATAAGTTTTAAATTAATTTTAATAAAATTTGACATGAAAATATAAATTTTAAGTGTTTAAAACTTTATATATATAATAATAAATGAGTCAAATAAATATAAATATTTAAAATAATATATATTTTATAATTTTTTTAATAAAATCCGAGTTTCAGATTTATCAAGTGATGCCTAAGACCAACCTGGTTTCATACCCGGGCTGAATAATACCCGGCCAACAACACTCGGGTATGGTCCGGTCCGGACCGAGCGGGTATTCTTGCCACCTCTACATGCTACTTCCTCAATAAAGGCATCCAACTTTGACTAAGAGGTAGGGTTGTTCACGGATTGAATTTTGTAGATTGGATATCAATTTATATCTTATCCATAATTTTATGAATTATAAATTTTTCATCCAATTCAATTTACGGATTGGTGAAATTTAATCCAAATCTAATTCATACATCTACGGATCGAATGTGCATTTGACTCAATTCATGTCCAATCTACTATTTTGCATATTGATTTGCGAGTTAAAAATTTTTAATCATGTCCTATCCATGAACTAGCTAAATAAAAAATTTTACTACCAATCAAATTCAAAATTAAATTAGATTTAAATTAATTAATTGTTTAAATAAAGCTATAAAATACATTTAAAGTTTCAAAATATAACACACCAAAAAAATCTCATTTGTTTATATCAATACATAAAAATTAACTGTATGGGAAGCTTTTTTATTTAATTATTTTTATTTATATTATTATCGGATAAGACATAATATGGTGTTAATGTAACTATATTTTAACTTATTTATTTATTAGTAAGTATAATATCATATTTACAAGTTTAATTTTTTATTAAATAAATATTTTTATTTTTTTGCGGATTCATGGATTTTTGCAAATTCACAAAAGTAAATTCATATCTAATTCATCGACTACGGATTTTCAAATTTTTAATTCAATCCAATTCACCAATTTATGGATCGGATTTATATAAATTAGACGGATTGAGTTAATTAAATTAGATTTTGAACACCCCTACTAGAAGGAGAGGTGGAGAAAGGGTTAAAGGGTTACTTCCGTACCTAGATCCTACTAGATATTGATGACATCAAGTGAAAACGTGAAAACTCATTGTCATCAACAAAATAGGTGAGACCAACTAAAATCTTAAGCAGGTCACTTTGGTTACTATTCTTTTAATTTGTTATATTCTCTTGCAGGACATAGAATTACATTAATATTATGTGTATGATGAAATAAATTATTTCTTTTTTATTGGTAAAAATAAGTTGTCAAATGAAAAAATAATTAAATATTTAATAAATTGTGTGGTTAAGAGTGTTGTGGGTTTGAAAATAAAATATATTTTTTAATAAATTTTATTATTGAAATATTATTTCATAATATAGTGATTATAAGAGTCATCAATTTAAAATATCTTTTGTTTTATTACAACAGCTTGCCTAGAGTTAAACCGTCCAAAACTGTATTCCAATTTTATTTATTTTTGTATACCTTGTCTTTATTTTTTGTTTAACTTACTTTGCTAAATAAAGCTTTTGCTTATTTATAACGGACACTTATTTTGTATCTATTATTTGTATAAACATGGTATGCTTACTTTTAAATAAACATATAAGTACGATCTCGAAAATGTAGCCTAAAAGTAATATATGAATAAATAAAATTGTTACATAAGATAATTCATTAAAGACGCTTATTAATCTATTATTTGTATAAACACTGTATGCTTACTTTTAAATAAACATATAAATACGATCTTGAAAAAGTAGCCTAAAAGTAATATATGAACAAATAAAATTGTTACATAAGATAATTCATAAAATATTATAAGATCGCCATTTGTTAAGGATACAACAATAACAATAAAGTCCAATATATTCAAAACATTTAAATGACTAAAACTAAGTCAGTTGTCCTTTAATTTTATCTTTCAGTGCAAAAGCATGAATACTAGAAGGAGAAAGCCAAAGAGAATTCAATCGACATGCGAGCCAATTAATTTATGCATAAAGCTAAAAAGATGGCGATGTTCATTTTGGAGGGAAATTGAAACAAGGATTCAAGTTATCCCGACAAAAATGAATGGTATCCATGATCACGTCTATGTGCATTAATAGCAAACATGGCTACATTCATTACAATGTAACAGTCGGTTATCAAGGGTAGATTCAAATCTACAAAATCGGACAAACAACGAATGTGAATGAATGCGCGTGTGACTAAATTATGTTACATGTAACTTAGATTCAGCTTGAGCATTGCGCCTAATTCTGAACATGTATCGAATTAAAGAACTCTTATATTAATTGTGTGTTCTTCCCTTTTTTAATTTCTAAAGTAGCTCGTTTTAGGTTGTTTTGCATTTGACAACAGATGACAAAAATAGAATTTATTGGTGTAAGGGCCCATTTAAGACTATTTTTCAGAAGTTTAAAATTGATTTTAAAAAGAAAAAAGTTAAATTTAGTATGATGTTTGATAATTTTTTTTAATTAATTTTGGCAAATCATTTAATTCTATAGCAGATTTTGAAAAGAATGGAATGACTAAATTTTTAAAATCTAATTTTAGAATCATTGTTCTATTTAATGCAATATATTATAAAAATCTAAAATTATCCTCATTCAATTAGATTTAAAGAGATGATTATTATTATTATTATTAATTATATTGAGATAACAAAATAAAAAAATAGAATTAAAAAATTTATTTTAGTTATTCAATATTCTATATACACAATAAAAATATTATATATGTGTGTGTGTGTTTACAAATGTTTAAATAATTCTTATTCAACTTTGTGTATATCTCATTTATTTATATTTTTACAACTATTCAATACTAAGATTTGTCAAATACATACAACTACTTTTAAAATTTATATCATACTTTTAAAAATAAATTTTATCAAATATTTTAACTGATTCTTTTTATAGTTAATTATTTCTACAGTATAACTAATAATAATTCTTAAGAATTACAGTATTACCAAATTGAACATAAATCCATGCACCTAAAGCAATGAATATCCCTCTTCCATGATATTTGTGTGTTTGTGTGCATGCGCTTGTGTGTGTTAGGCTTGGCAAAATCCGGGTCCGGTCTGGGTTTTGGTGTTGTCCGGACCGGACCCGGATGAGAGAAATGAAAACCCGGACCCGGGTTAAAACCCGGTTTTCCGGGTACGGTCCGGGCTTGAGCCCGGCACCTTCCGGGTCCGGGTTTTGATCCGGGTTTTTAAAACCCGGATGTGATAATTTAAAAAGTTTTTTTTAATTTTTTTTTTATTTTTTTCTTTGATTTCTCTAACAATATAAATTTTAAAAAAGAAAATAATTAAATAAACTCATTCAATTTGAAATTTTAGAAAAGAAAATGGTAAAATACAAATATATAACACACTAACAATACAAATTTTGCACAAATGATAAATAAAATTATTTCAATCTACTTTCTAATACCTAAATTCATCCAATTTCTAACTTAAATTCATTTAATTTATATATAAAATAAATAAATTAAATTCAACAACACAATAATCACACAATAAATTTAAATAACATCCAACATATTATAAATTCATAATTATATATTTATATATAATATATTTATTTTTAAAAAATTTACTAAAAAACCGGGTCCGGTCCGGGTTCCGGGTTTTTTTTGTTGAACCCCGGACCCGGACCCGGAAATACCCGGGTTTGGAAATTTCAAACCCGGACCCGGATTTATATACATGCGGTCCGGGTTTTACCCGGACCGGATTGACCGCGTCCGGTCCGGGTCCGGTCCGGGCGGACTTTTTTGACAAGCCTAGTGTGTGTGAACGGTGACCAAAAATTCATCAGTATGTCCCCTACAATCCTTACTAATTTATCCTTAATTCTAGATAATAATTAATTTTTAAAAAGAATAACTTGAGAACCTGCTATGTGGTTTTTCGTTTTTACAATTCAAAATCGAGTGTCGAATCTGAAATTCGATATTATATATGCTTTACGGCAATACTTGAGTATCGAAAAGAAATTTATTTTCTTAAAAGCTGTCTTGATAATGATGTCTATACAATGACGTATACTCTTTAATCAAATGATGAAGTGTTATTGAACAACATTTTGTCTTGGATAAAAAGGTAGCTAAAATAATTGACAATTACTTACAAGATTATAGTATGAAATCGAAAGGTTAGTTGAATTAGAAAGCTGTAATTTATTTATGAAAAATGAACGGAAATTATCGATTAGGATTTTCTCTTCATTTAAATTTCTATCAAATAAAATTTTCATGAGTAGTTAATGTATAAAAATATAAAAAATAATTAAATGTAAATCGCACACTATTACCTGAATTTCAGTCAAGTATGATCAAACAAACTACATATCAATGTTCCGAGTAGACCACGCCAATATATTTGCCTCAATAGTGTCCTGTGACCACATTATCACTTTTTCTTGGAAGAAATATTCAAGGTCTTTAGTGTATATTTAAAGAAAATTCAATAAATTAATGAAATTTTTCAAATAATGCGCAATTGGACTTAGAGGTGGCTAATGGATCGGATGGTACGAGGCACGACATGAGTGCGGCACGTGTCCGTACAACACGGCACGACACGAGCATATTTTGATAAAGCATGCGGCACGACACGACACGATACGGCACGCACATGGGTTGGGCCGGACTTAGATTTTAGGCATGTGGGCTTTAAAAGCACAGTACAATTAGAGATGAGTCAAAATACAGCACGTAAAAAAGTACACAATAAGCACGTTTCATTTTTTAATGAAAGTAAACTTAAAATTTTATGATTTTATAAATAACTTAAAATTGAATCTTTTAATATATTTTGTTATCTCAAGTTTTTTTAATTTATTTAATTCTTTGTTTAAATAAATAAAATTGACTTATGTTTATAATTTATTAAATAAATAATTGATATCATGATTTTATAAATATGTATTAATATTATTATAAACTATGATATATGACTCTACGTAATTCCAAGTTAACAATTAAATTAACCCTTAAAAAATTATTGTTGTTGTTGTTATTAAGTACTAAAAAGAATTCTAATATAGAGTCAAACTTAGTAATTAATATTACATTCTCTAATAATTATTAATTTATAATTATTGAATATGAATTTGAGTTTTGAATTCTTTATTGTATTAAATTTGAATAAAGGCACATGAATCCAAAAAAAGTACATAAACTTAAAAAAATAAGACAATAACTTGGCATGTGCTCTTTAAAAAATAAAAAAGGAAAAAAAAACTTAGTAGGCTTTTTTTCTTAAGCACGGCACGACACGAATGGGCACGACACGTATGTCGAGCCGGGGCCTAAGAAAAAAAATTAAGAACAGCACAGCACGGCATGAAACACATAGTTGGCACAACACAGTAAGAGCACGGGTGGGCTTCCTTTGATGGGTCTAGGCCGGCACGACATGGCCCATTGACGACCTCTAATTAGGCTACATCCAATGTGGCACCGCCTGGCATATCTTTACATTAGCAGGCTAATGGGGGGAAGGCCCATGAGGGCTCAGGAGCCATGCCATGTATCTTGTGTTGTATTGTACTTTCTTTTTTTTTTTGCTGCTTAGGTTTGGTTTGGCATACATGTTGAACCTACATGTGCCGTGAATCGCGCTTAAGAAAAAAGTGCAACTAGCTTTTTCCACTTTTTCATTTTTTCTAAGAGGGCATGCTAAGGTGTTGGCATGCATTTTTCAAGCCCATATATTTTTTTTCTCGGGTCCACCTACCTTTAGTCAAATTTAATAAAATTAAAAATTTAAAACTCAAGTCTATATTTAATAATCATAAATAAATAGTAATAAAAGGATGTATAAATAACTATTAAGTTAGACCCTACGGTATTAGAATTCTTTTTTATACTTAACAACAACAACAATAATAAATTTTCTTAAGGGTTAACTTAATTATTAACTTGAACTTATATAGAGTATAGATCATAGTTCATAATAATATTATTACATGCATTTTATAAAATTATGATATCATTTATTCATTTAATAAATTATAAATCTAAAATGATTAGAGTTTTTTTTAAACTAAGGATTAAATGAATTTAAAAAACTTACACTAATAAAATATATTAAAAGATTCAATTTCACATTATTTGTAAAATTATAAAATTTTAAATTTACTTTCAGTCAAAAATAAAATAGATTTATTGCAAGCCTTCTCATTACTGTGTTTTAGCCTATCTCTAATCGTGACATGCTTTTAAGCCCTATATGCCTAAAATTTTCAGTCCAGCCCAGTCCACGTGCGTGTTGTACAACATTACCTATCAAAATGTACTTGTAGAGTGTCATGCCATATGCCACCCAACCCACATCTCTAGTGCATATCCTCCCTGCCCCACTTTTTATTTTTTTTTTAAATTCTTAACCATATCAATTGTGACATAAACAATATGTTCCAATTTTACTTGAGATAATACAATATAATATAATCTAAATATGAATAAATTCAGCATGCATATATATATATATAATTAATTAATTAAAGCAAGTATAACCTTCAACCTTATGGAAGAGGTGATGAGGTGTTTTATCATAAGGGTTTGTTCACAAGATTATAATTTAGTGCTAAACTTGTTTTTTACTAAGCAAGAATTAATTATTAACATTTATTTTAAATTTTTATTTTTATTATTTAACAACTTTTAATTCAGTGGCCAACCACAAAATCTTTTATCTTTATGGTTAGAAAAACTTTTTGGTTGGTAGGGTAAATCCATAAAAAGGCCATTGACTTAGTCACATTCATTTAATCTATAAATAAGAGATTTCATGCAACATCGGCATTGTCCAAAATGGAAACTATCAAAAGCACCATAAACACCTTAACAATCCATTTCCATCAACCCCAAAATCTCTGCCATTAATCCAAGGATCTCTTGCCTTCAATTGTGAAAAACTGTCTTCTCACCAAATATTCACAATCGGTAACGATTTTGAGATTCTTTGGAGTTCAAACAATGGTGGGTATCTCTCAATTTCTCATCAATCTAAGCCAGCAAGACCCCTATGGTCTAGCATCCCAGGAAAAGCCTTTGTCTCTGCAGCACTGGCTGAGACTCTGGTGGAAGAAAGCAGAGGCTCTTTCGTTATCAAAGACAGACATATTCATTTGCTTTGTCAGGATCAAACTATTGATGACATAAGAGTGATCAATGATCAGTTCCACTTTGACGGTCCTTTTACTTTACATCAGAATGTCCAGTTCCCCCTATTGCTTATAACAGGATGGATTTTCAGTAAAGAGATTAAGAAGACAAATCAAAGTTATGTGATTTATAACAAGAAGGATATACAATTTGAAACAAAGGCAGGATATTGGTTACTGTTTGATCAAAAGACTAGTCACCAAATCGGATTTGAATTGAAGCTTGGTCAACCCAACTTTGCGATCAGGCAGAGGAGAATGGGTCGGATTCGGATCCGGAAGAGAAAGCCTGGGTGGTGTTGGTGGCTTACAAGGCCAAAAGGGTTTGTAAGAATTTCCTCAACAGAGACTGAGAACCAGTCAGCGGCGGAGTTGAAGAATCCAATTCCACAGCATAGAGAATTCAACAGGGTGTTTTTTACATATTCAAGTGAAGGAAATGAGAGATTCTATGGTTTCGCAGAGCAGTTTTCTTATATGGATTTCAAAGGCAAAAGGGTTCCCATTTTTGTTCAAGAACAAGGCATTGGAAGAGGAGACCAACCTGTTACTTTTGCTGCCAATTTGGTTAGCTACAGGTACATACTACATGGTACCCCACTTAAAATCACTCGTGTTTCCTTCTTAAACACTTGCTCATAAGTCATAGTAACATATTTATATGACTTCCAAAATGAGGTCTGTTTACCTTCAAGGATATGATTATTCGGTGTTTGATCTCCCAAGAGTTGATAGAGTTCAGATACAGGTAAATTGTTCAATTTATAATTATCTGAATCTGAGAGCACAGTGAAAAATTGACGATTGAAAATTGTGACTGATATTTTGTAATTCCACTGTGTTCTCTGCACAATAAAATTTACAACTGCAATTTGAAAAGGATTAATTAAAAGCCTGAGACGTATTGAGGCTCATTCAGATTTTAAACTTGCAGTTTCCCATTTTCTGTATACTGGAGTTTGCAGATACATGGAAATTCAGTTCAGGGAAGGATATTGCATGGAAACTCACCTTGTGAGCTCATTGAACACTTCACAGAAACTATTGGGAGGCCTCCTGAGCTTCCCGATTGGATCGTATCTGGAGCTGTAGCTGGAATGCAGGGTGGTACAGATGCTGTACGTCGTGTCTGGGATGCACTTAGGAGTTATCAAGTTCCAGTTTCAGCATTTTGGTTGCAGGTTCAACCCCATAAACTTACCAATATATTCTTACAAAACGTCAATTTCAAGGTGGCACCATATTCCACAAGATTTCAACTGGTGCATCGGTACCAAACTTTTAGCAGTCTGATAGACACCTTTCAAAATATTGATATTTTATAATTTCTAATTTAGACCACAACTGAACAACTTCAAATTCCAAATCCAGTCCCTTGACCAATATCGGATAGAATAAACACAACTCACATTCATATTTCATACCATAGAATGCATCATATTTGATTGTCGAACTTTTGATTAGGATTGGGTGGGTCAACGGGAGACATTCATTGGATCACAACTATGGTGGAATTGGGAAGTGGATGCAACAAGATATAAGGGATGGAAACAACTTCTTAAAGATCTCAACGCTCATCATGTTAAAGTGATGACATACTGCAATCCTTGTTTGGCACCAGTACGTATGTTCTCCAATTTAACATATAATAAAGGCTATGACATTTGTACAGCCTTATATTGTGATATTTGGCAAGATACTGAAAATCTGCCACATTTTCTTCTGAACATTCTACC
The DNA here is from genome assembly GCA_029633175.1 of Citrus glauca. Classification (NCBI taxonomy): domain Eukaryota; kingdom Viridiplantae; phylum Streptophyta; class Magnoliopsida; order Sapindales; family Rutaceae; genus Citrus; species Citrus glauca. Next base: position 31,784,944 of record JAQOOD010000009.1, read on the forward strand.
TGCTTTCAGTCTCATGAGAAGCCAAATAGAAGGAGAAATCTTTTTGAGGAGGCCAAAAAGTTGGACATAATGGTAAAAGATAAGAATGGTGAACAATACCTAGTTCCAAACACAGCTTTTGATGTGGGAATGTTGGATTTGACACACCCAGATACAGCAAGTTGGTTCAAGCAGGTTTTACAAGAAATGGTGGAAGATGGAGTTAGAGGATGGATGGCCGATTTTGGTGAAGGCTTGCCTGCGGATGCCATCCTTTATTCAGGTTTGAATTCTAATTTCTTTCTTGATTGACCTTCACTCCCATGTGAGGCTGTTTGAAACTAAGTGAAACAAATGACTAAAAGTTTGATGGTCATTTGATTAGCATTTCTGACATGCTTTATGTTAAACAATTAGTTTAAACCATCACTAGTCTAAAGCTCAACTTATAAAAAATGATGAATGATGAAAGAACTCTACCTCTCAAGCTATACCTTTCCTCTAAAGCTTATACCTTTTGCAACTGTTAACAATGCTTACTAGTGATATTGTAGGAAAGATGGATCCTAGTCATGAAACGAGTTTCTCTAATTAACTGTTGCATATTAATTACCCTTTTTGGCAAGCATGCAAACTGTTGCCTTTTTGGCAAACTACTTACTTGCCGAACAAACTCACCAACACTTACGCAGCCCATAATCATCTCAACAAGCAAAAAGAAGTGGAGGATTAAAAAAAGAGATTTTGTAGGCATCAGACATCCCAGTTGATTGCCCTACTAAGCAAGTTCTAACTGAATGAAAAGTGGGAACCAGCAGGTTCTACATGATTTAAAAACTGTTTAATATTTTGTGATAATACTTTTTATTCGCATGATTATTTATCTAGTTTAATGTCACTCTATTAGGTGAAGATCCTATTTCAGCCCATAACAGATACCCAGAACTATGGGCCCAAATTAACCGAGAGTTTGTGGAAGAATGGAAAGATAAATGTACAGGTACAAAGAGGGAAGACACAGAAGAGGATTTGGTTTTTTTCATGAGAGCAGGTTTTAGAGATAGTCCCAAATGGGGGATGCTGTTTTGGGAAGGAGACCAAATGGTAAGTTGGCAAGCTAATGATGGAGTAAAGAGTGCTGTTGTTGGCTTACTGAGCAGTGGACTTTCTGGTTATGCTTTTAACCACAGTGATATTGGAGGTTACTCTGCAGTAAACTTACCTCTAATCAAATACAGAAGAAGTGAAGAGTTGCTGTTGCGATGGATGGAGCTAAATGCTTTCACCACCGTTTTCCGGACCCATGAAGTAAGTTAAAAATTTCTTTCCAGAAATTCATATACCTGCATTAACAATGGCATTATCATTATTAGCATCTTTTGTGAGTGAAAATGAAATAAGTAGATAAGTCATTACTCTCTTTCTAAATAACCAAGTCAGCTAACCCATTTACATGCAGGGAAACAAACCATCCTTCAACAGCCAGTTCTACTCAAACCAACAAACGTTATCCCATTTTGCACGATTTGCTAAAGTATATAGAGCATGGAAATTCTACAGAATCAAACTTGTAAAGGTGATATACGCACACAGGTGATCCATTCAATTCAACTCAGCATTTTCGGTGTAAATTCTAACAAACCTCTTTCTCGCCTTCTAACAGGAGGCTTCTCAGAAAGGTCTTCCTGTATGCCGTCACCTATTTCTCCACTACCCAGATGATGACAAGGTGCAGAGATTGAGTTACCAGCAGTTTTTGGTGGGTACTGAGATCTTAGTTGTGCCAATCCTAGACAAAGGAAAGAAGAAAGTCAGAGTTTATTTTCCAGTTGGGGAAACCAGCACTTGGCAACATATTTGGACGGAAAAGATATTGACAGGGCAAGGTTCTGAAGCTTGGGTGGAAGCTCCAATTGGCTATCCTGCTGTATTTGTTAAGGCCGATTCCATTGTTGGAGAAACTTTCAGGAAAAACCTAAGAAATTCAGACATTCTTTAAGAAAGCAGCTCAAAAAGGGAGGGCTGGTTTCTTAATTCTGTTTCAATGAGTAGACTGATTTCCGCAATAACATTTAGCTTAGAATAGTAATAAACACTTCCCATGTTATTCGAAAAGGTATATATTCTAGTCCATGATCAAGTAGCAGTCACCCTCTTTTTGGCTAGTTAATTAATCATTAGTACTCATTTTAACATTCCCCTCTTACTAATTGCTCAACATGCTACTTGGCAGCTCATTAGACTTCACAACACAATAATCTTGGACCATTAAGCGATGAACATTTAACTTGCTAGAAGCTGCTAGAACACATCTCTATAAGAGTTCAATACTTTGAACTCTACCAGAAGGGAATTAACTTGAACCAGATTCCAAAAAGTGTACCCACATATGATTTAAACTTAAATCAATATTAACAATTTTAGAATGATTTAATACTAACCAAACACGAACAACATAAATATGCAACATTTTTCTTCATCACATTTGCGCTCAGTTCTTAATACTTTAGGAATGATAATGTTATGGAAAATTCATCCATGTATTGCTACACACACGCGCGTGCACACACACACACTCATATATATACATATATGTATATATATGTATATATAATCTTTTAAGTGAAAAGGAAAGCCATCTTGAAATGTTTACAAACAAAAAGTATATTACAATCCACTGAGAATCTAGGTATATACACTTATAGTACAACTAGCGCATAAATCTACCGAGGCTAGCTCATAAATATAATCTCACTAATATTAGGGAGATATCTACTGCTACATTTAGTGGGAAGGGGGTTAAAAGGCCCCTACTAGGGCTCAATCTTTATATTCATCTTCATTGCTATAAGGGAAACATAGGTTTGATAAATGGTTGTGACATAACCTGACAAAAACAGATTTGATAAATGGTTGTGAAATAATATGTTAATAACACTCAGTAGCAACTTGCAAGCAGCAAATAATCAATTAACCAAATCCAAATTTAGCGAAGGATCCTGTAATCATAAAAAATGAGGGTTTCCTACTTTTTCAAAGCTCAATAGCAACTAGCAAGCAGCTTCCTACAAAACTACACAACACAACTACTGCAACACCAATAACACCATCCATTTATCCCTCACCACCGGAACAAACAGCTGTCATGCAGAATAAGCTCAATTGCAACAGAAAACAAAACCAAACCTAACACAAGCATAACTTGAATTTTGCCTAATATCCAGTTGCATAAAAATTGTTAACTCGACTGCAGCTTCAACAATCAGACTAAATTCCCGCGGGGGGGGGGGGGGGGGTGGGTTGGGAAGTAACTTACTTGAAAGGTTTTTGCAATCATAGTTTGAGACTTGAGATTTATGAGCTCGAAGACACACTGGAGATGAAAACTATTTGGTTTTGTTGCCAGTTTGGTTTAGTTCGGTTTCAAGTCATCTATTTCCTAACAGATTCGAACGCTTATTAGCATGTTCTCTCCTAGACCCGTCAAACAAACGGGTTTTTTATTTGAATGTCCCCCATTTGCCCAGCAAACTTGTATCTCATTACACTTGTAAGCCGAAGCCCCGAGAAAGCGATTAAAAAGTCAAAATTATCCTTAAAAATTCCTCTATCTATTTCCTCATTTACCATTTCACATTCTGTTGCACCTCATAATTTCTTTCTTCCTCTCTCGCGATTTTCTCACCTCTCACCATTTTATCTCTTACCTCTAGTATTAAAGATTTTTTATAAATACAAACTCTTCAAAAACAGCCTTACTGGTGCATTGTTAAGTGATAGATAACATATGTTTAGAAAATATAAACATTTTGTATAATTGTGTACTTAGGGTTTGATCTGATTTTATTACAAATGTATTTACTAATGATTTATGAGTTTGTAATAATATATTATTCATTTCAGTACTTGCACGCATACATTATTGCATTAAATGCAGAGATTTAACATCAAAATATTCAATTTAAATTTGGGTTAGTTGAAAAATGATTTTAGGAACAAGTCAAGTATGAAGTTTGGTAAGTCAAGTATTTAGTCTAGTAAGAAGTGAAGTAAGAGAGTTGATTAATTTGAGTATCTAGTCAAGTAAGTCAAGTATCTAGTGTAATAAAAATTGGAGTTAAATAAGTTATGATGTAAGTTGGGTGGGAATTCTAGAAATATGTCGAGCAATAGTAAACCAAGTATAAAGTAATATAGAATACTTCGAGTAATTAGTGGAATAAGTCTCTGATCAATTCAAGTAGAAGTCAAGTAAGTTTATAAATAAGCCAAGTATTAGTCGTGTAAATCTATTGAATAAGTCGAATATTAATTTAAGTCTTTTAAAAACGTTGACTGGGACCCAAATAATTTTTTGAACCATTTCGAATATTAATTATTTCAAGTTGTTTGATGAAGTCAAGTAAGTGTTTTGACCATGTCGAGTAGGGCTCGAGTAAATCTTTTGAATACTTCAAGTATTAAGATGAGTAAGCCTTTTAAATAAGTCGAGTAAAAATCAAATAGTCTTTTAAACAAATCGAGTATTAATTATGTTAAGTTATTTGAACAAGTGAAGTGAGTCTTTTGAACACGTCAAGTATGATTTTAAAATCTAAATGATTGTTACCTATCCATAAACTAATGCATGAGATAATTGATAAACTATACTTTACTTATTTTCTTTATTTATTTAAACATATATTAAATTCAAAATTATTTATCTATACAAAGTTTGATGGAGGATCGTAGATGGTGTGTTGTCTTTAAAGGGTGGGGTCTTGGAGATTTTGGGTCATGGCTTGAGTGCTTGGAGCAAGTGAAAGACTATCCTTAGTCATTTTGTAGGATTTTCTTACTAAAATTATATAATGATAACTTTGCTAGTTGTTATGAGATGACATTATATTTAATGTTTGTTGGATAATTTACGGATGTTGTAGATACTATTATTTTTTAATGATTATTGAATATCTTGGAATATGATTACTTACTAATACAGTTGAAGGCGAGTATACTCAATGCTTTATCCAACTTCTATAAAAAGGTCTCAAATTTTTTAGCAGACTTAATCAGTAGTGATTCAAATAAAGTTGAGTATACTCAACTTATTACCTGACTTCCATAAAAAAAAAATTAAGAATTTTTCAAGAAACTTAATTGGTCGTGGTTCAACTAATGTCAAATATGCTCAACTCGATGAATTCATTAAAGAAGTTGAGAATTTTTGAAGGGATTTAATTAGTGGTGATTCAATTGAGGTCGTGTATACTCAACTCAATCACTTGGTTTGATTGAAGAAGTCAAGAAGTTGTCAGAAAACTTAATCTTTGTGGTTAGAAGTTGAGTATTCTCAACTTATTATGCAACTTTCCTTGACTTCAAGATTTCAGTTCAATTTTGTGCAGATTTAATTAAGAATATTTTCGTGCTTTTCCTTTTTTTTTTTAGTAAATAGGTGTAAGTGTAGTAATTTAAGGCATACTTCAGGTATTTTGAAGTGAATGAGGTATATCCCACAAATTTCTTGCTTAAACATAAAACAGTTGGCGTTGAATGCACCTCCAAGTCAGAATTTACATACGTCTATATAACTTTTCACTTCAAATTTTTGGCATACATAAATCCTCAGGGTGGGTAAAAATCCCTTGTTCCAAAAAAATCAAAGCCCTTTTATTGTTTGGTTCGTTTGAAAAATAAGAAAAAAATCGATCGATTTATTTAAATAAATAAAAAATCAACTCAAACCGGTAAAATAAAATATTTTAAAGATTAAAAATTTGAAAAACTTGAAATCAAATGCTCGGTTCATAATTTTAAAAATAATTATTCGGTTTAATTCAGTTGGGTAAAAAATTAATTGAACCGAACATGCCCAATCCTGTAAATCTTATCCATTGAATTGTATAATTCAATAGTAAATATTCAAAATAGAAAAAAAAATTATTTTAATGTTTGTATAACTATTATTAGAGTGACGAAAAGTTATATCGAAATTTAAGTAAAAAATTTAACGTAAAAAAGTTATGTATATATATGTTCATTTCAGTGTTCTTATTTTTGCTTTTAGATTGATGATTTGGGCTATAGTCATAATTCGATATACGTATTTACTTTTAGATTGATGATTTAGACTAAAGTCATAATTCAATACGCACATAGAATACATGTGTGCTATTACAATAGAATTTTTCTCATGAAAAGTCTAACAAAGTTAAATCACATAAAATCTCAAATGTTAACCGTTAATTCTTTCTTATATGTATATTTTTAATCTCTTTTATGTATTTTCTATTCACTAATTGTGTTTTATCTTCCATTAGGATTTTTTTTGTTTGCTTTTATTAGTATTTATTCACCTGGGTTTAACCTGACTTATTTGATTATGATTGATTTCTAATTTTCTATCTCGATGACATTCCACAAGCTTCGATGTGAGGTTAAACAGAAAATATCCAAAAATGAAAAACATATATCACTAATTTGCATATTTTATATAGGGGTGGGTATTTGGTTCGGTTCAGACTGAACCGAACTGTATTATGATAATTTGGTTTGATTTGGTTCGGAGCAAAAAACTAAATTGGTTTGGTTCCAAACTGAACCAAATGATTCAAGAAAAAATTAAAATTAAAATTAAAAATAGTTTAGAATTTATCTTTTTTAAATTTCTGTTTGTTAGTTAATAAATGATATTATATATGTCATAGCATACACTTTATTTTATTATTGAACTTTATTATTTTAATTTATTATTGTTAGATTTTATTATATTGGTTATTATTTATGGATTTCTAGATTATTTTTGGAATTTATTATGTTCTATTGTTAGATTTTATTATGTTGTTCATTGTGTGCTAATTTATAGACTCAAGATTATTGTTGTATTAATAGTGTATTATTATATTATATTTTTTTATTGAATAATGAACGGTTTGGTTCTATAATTTGGTTCGCATTTGGTTTATAAATTCATGAACCATTTGGTTTCAGTTTGGTTCGGTTTGAGGGCTGAATCGAACCAAACTAAATAGTGCCCTCCCCTAATTTTCGACCATGGATTTACTTCTTTAGCTGAACTGAAAATTTAGAAGAATAAGAGTGTAAGCAAAGTAACACTATTTTGACTAGGGGTGGCCAAAATCGGGTTCGGGTTGAGTTCGGATCAATCCGATCAGATTTCAAATTGTTCGAGTTGGGTAAAAATTAATCTGATACAACCCGAACTTACAACCCAACCCGATCCGATCTGATATATATTCAAATCGGATTAGATCAGGTCAAAAAATCAAATTGAATTCAGATATGATTGGGTTCGGATTACAATAATCAAATACTAAATGTTAATTTGCTATATGGTAAATTAGTAACTATATATACCATCAAAGCTTCAAAAGTCAAAACTTAAAAGGGAGAAACTCGGGTCGGGTTACACTTGCAGGCTGCAGTTGCTATCGTGTTAGAGGCTTGGAGTAGTAAATCGGTGAACATGGACACGTATCATGGCAACAGATCGCGGACGCGCAATAGATTGAGTGTGGAGATTGGAGAGTGTTCTTACTTCTTGAGGATGAGGTTGACTTGTGAGGCTGAGCATTGGCCCACGTTGGCGTTGGGTGCCACTATGTATGTGTTTTGTGTAATGAGGTTGTGTTTGTGTATGTACCGTGAATCTATGATTTGTGTGTGTGGCATGCGTGTGTTTATTTAGTTTTTTTTAAGCAACCCGATCAATTTTTCAGATCGAATCGAGTTCTACCTGATCCTATCACAACTCAATTGGGTTAAAAAAATTTAATCTGATTGGCTTTCATTTACAACCAAATATGATCCAAACTCGAAATTTTTCAAAGTCTAGTCGGGTCGAATCGTATATTTTGCCCACCCCTATTCTAAACTCTAGACGATGCCAGCATTAAAATACGAGGAAGCCACTTGGCCATCATAACAAATGCTCCGCCAATTAGTTTACATGTTTAGAGAATCAATACACAAAGGATAGGTAAGACAAAGCAAATGTTCCGCTCTAATGCAAATTAATGTAACTCTATTTGGTATTAAAAATACTCTAATTTTTTGCTATGATAGAAAATAAAAATTAATAATGTAAAATAAATGTGAATTTTATATAAAAGTTTTGACAAAAATAATAAATATATTATAAATTTTTCACCATATAAATTTGAGATAAAATTAAATTAGTTTTTATGCTACATTAGGGACGGTAGTTTTTAAGATACAACTATCCAATCTCAATAACCAACAAGCCCTAAGAACACTGAAGAAAAAACATAAATCTTACATATTAAAACCTGTACAACTGTCCAAATAACCTTTTACAAAAATAGAATCATCTTCAATGTGATCTCTGAACTTTTATATTTGTTTTCCTGCGTTTTACATCCAAAAACTTATGCTCTCATACTAAGTGATGCCCTAAATATCAAGATGATCCAGGTTTACGAGGTTTGCAGCATTCTGGATGAGTTCCTTCCGAGTGTCCACCTATTAAAAAAAAGCACAAGTAAGAACCATTGCACTAGCATACATCTCCCAACCTACAGAGCAAATATAAGAGCTTATCCAAAATTAGCTAGAACATCATATGGACATATGATTATTACACCGGAAACTAAAGAAAAAGGTTTTCATGGATGTCCTGAAGGATTAACTTGGGCATTATAGTAAGGAAGCTCACTGTCTTCCGTACAAATAAATTGGTCCACATCAGGTTTTGCATTTGTTATTTGCAGATTCCAAATCCACCCAACCCCTCATCCCAAAGAGAAACAAATGGGGGTAGCACAATATCAGCAGAAGTTAAATTTTTTCGCAAAAAGAACTAAAATCTCAAACTTTTCAAAACTTATCTACTTACCCTGGCCCCCATGAGGGAGGAGAAAACAACATTTGCTTCTGCTGCATCCTCAATCACCAGTTGCTTAAGCATTCTTTGCTCTGGGTTCAATGTTGTCTCCCACAACTGCACAGGCATCATCTCTCCTAGGCCTGCATTGTACCCATGCTAATAGTAAGTAAAACTACAAAGAAATTTTCTTAGGACAACAAATTTCAGCAGTTTGGTCCCTGAGATTGGCCAGCAGTCAGTCTTCAGGTTGGCTCTTCATCATCATCATGAATTCAAAAGACACATCTTCTATATAAATATGGACCATTATTAAGGAAGGCAGAGAGCAAAATGCATAAAAATGCCGATTGCACACAAAAGTGAATAAGCATTAAGCAATCTCTTTTGTGGTTCAAAGGATACTCATGATAACTGAACAAATATCTTGCATCAGCTAGTTATGTTAAAAGAAAAAACCACGGTGTTTTCTTAAAAATGATTAAACTGAATGAGATGAACTACCATAAAAAGTGTTCTCTAAGGTCCTGTCTGCTGTGGAAAAAAAACTGTAACTATGAAACAAAAGTTAATAATATATAGTAAATATAAATTTTAAATAATAATTTTGATAAAATTTTTAAAGATATAATAGATTTTCCACCATACAAGTGAAAAATTAGATTAATATAGTTTCCAAGCTACAGCAGTTAGTATTTACCAAACACTTTAGTGCTGTAACTTTTAAACTACAACGGTCCAACCTCAATTCTAAACGCAACATAAGGGAACAAAGGCCTGCGATTGTCATCTTACTGTGTACAAAAAGAATTTTAGATGATTATGCTAGGCACTCTCCTCCTCAAGGAACAGAGTGAAATTTTGGGGTGCTTTTAGGGCATTAATGACATCAAAGTTCAGAGATTTTTCTTTCAAACAAATTTTAAAGATGCTATCACTTGACTTTGTTTTGAGCAAGTGTCAAGTCATAAGCGAACAATGCATCATGAACACTACACACAGGCGTCAAGCATGAATACAAACATAAAGGAACCAGAAGAGTTGTCTTGTTTATCATACCTTTGAACCTCTGAATGCTATACAAAGCATTTGAAGGGAAGGAGCTCTTGACCTTCTTTAGCTCTGCATCATCATAGCAGTACTGTACTTGCTTTCCCCTCTCAACCTAGGCAATTCAGAAAAGATGACATACGTTTATTGTTTCAATTATATGCTTTTGCTTGGCAGATTTGTCACAGCCAAAAACAAACCTTGTAGAGGGGTGGAACACCAACATAAATGCAACCTTCATCAAATAAGGCTTTCTGCAAACAACAATTTTATCAGTTTGACTTTTCTCAAATTCTATATTCGAAAGACTTTCTTTCTTTCCTCTACAAAAGCATTCAATCTTCACTTTTATATACCTGATATCTGTAGAAAAATGTCAATAACAGCGTTCGGATGTGAGCACCATCCACGTCAGCATCTGTTAATATGATGATCTTATGATAACGCAGAGCCTCTTTTTTAAAATCCTCTCCCTGAAATAAAGAAAATTTTAAGTTTGTGAAATAAGTCAGGAAGCTAAAGCCAAAAATAAATAAATTAATTAAATAAAAACAGTATGATTTAACCTTTACTCCAAGTCCAAGAGCACGAATTAGATTCTGAATTTCTTCGTTCTTGTACATTGCCGCCTCATCCTTTCTTTCAACATTTAAAATTTTACCTCTCAGCGGAAGAATAGCCTGCATAAACATGTTTCTGCTGTCATCCATTTTTTGTATCCTATACTACTCTTCAGCTATAATGTGATCAACAAGGTCAGCATGTTGAACAAAAACAAAGTTCAGCTTAATCCATTATGAATGTGAGTCTGCAGCAAGACCAACTCTTGTTGGACAAGCTACCCAAGGTACCACCAATATTACAAACTTGAGCTAGAGCATGTGACAACCAAGCAGCGTGGTCGAGGGGAATTTTCATAGGATCCTAAAAGTTATGACACAATGGCTTATTCCATAAAGCACCATAAATATAGAATGATAATTTCAGAGCCTGCAATGTTCCATTTCATAGAAAGTTAGCTAATTCAGAGCCTACCCATTTCATGTCCTTCTCTGTCAAGTTTTCAGACACAATGGAAAATCAATGAGCCCTTGTCATCGTGACAGGAAGTATTTATTCTGGAATACCTGCAGGATGGTTTGTTTTACAATAGCATAATGCAATTTTATAAAGTTCTCATTTGCTATGATATTGTTACTTTCAAGCACAAATATTCCCTTGCACTAGAATTAAGTTCCATTTCCTCATCAAATTGATTTGGGCATTTGTTGGTTTCGTTAATTAGTCGTAATATCTAATAGCAACAGTAGAACACTTTTCTAAATGTTAAAGGCAGCATAACTGTAGATCTCGTGTGATGGTATCTGTACTCAGTTAAATTCCGCACAGTCATGGAACTGGCACTTCTGCTAGGGGCATGAGGAAAACCAGAAATGTTTGGGCACTTCTGCTAGGCGCATGAGGAAAACGAGAAATGTTTGCAAACCAAAATAATAGTACTTTTTCCCATTAGTATCCTTCTCATGCTTCCAAAATGTAGTTTTCAGACTACAAATGAACTGTGTGCTATCAACAGTGATAACTTTCTTATATGCTCATAAGAACAGTTGGTCTTGCTGGGCATGGTTCTCAGAAGGGTTTTGGAATAGGCAACCTCAAGCACTTGCAAATGCAAATATTGATTCTTGAAGTGGATTAATTATTACCTGAAAACGTCTATCACGTCCTTGTTTTGCACTTCCACCAGCAGAATCGCCTTCAACAATAAAAATTTCTGCAAAGATCAAGTAGAAAAGAATTTAAAAAATACAACTATAAATGCAACAAAACAATAAAACAAGTGCCTCCAGACCTACTGTTCATAAAATTTCAGCATGTAAACATGCCAAACCGCTGGAAGGCTACAGCAGAAGGCATCATAGAAGGTTCTAACTAAACAATCACTAAAATTTCCATAACCTATGTCATCCCTGTTGAGAGTTTGCCATCTAATAAATGCATAGTTACATAAACAATAATAGATTGCCACAAATAGTGAGCTTTCCTGAATAGATGTCAAATTACCTGAAAACAATTATAATTTTTTTTTACAAAAGGAAATTCACAAACACCATTAATAAATTGATGTACTCGTACATATGAAATGTGTAAATTAATATATATGCTATTCTTTATGTGAAATGTCTGCATTAACACTTTTGACACGTTGGTCATAGTCGGTTGAATTCAGTTATTTTATGTTGTACCTTGTATTTGTAGGGTACCATCCCATTAAGCACTAGTCGCGGTACATAAACTGGCAACAAGTTGGGATAGTTCCTTTTTGGCTTCTTTTAACTTGGCTTTTAGTCAATACTTATGATTTAGTACTTTTGAGATGAGATTTCAATATCTTCCAGAGTTTGGTGTCCGTTCAAGCAATAAGCATGTTGTTGAGGCTGAATGGCATACTATTGAGAATTCCAACTTGAAATGTTGCTCAAAGGCAAGAACAAAATAGTCTATATTTTCTATTTTCTCTTCTTCTTCTTCTATAGTTTACTTTATCATATTCCTTGCATTTCTGATTTTTAAGAAACAAATTCAAAATACCTGAACTGAACCATACGTTCTCTTTCTTTACTTTTCACCAAAGTCAACCAAGCTTAACTAAACTCTCAACTATTGTAAAGTACAGTAATATTCCACCAGTCAAATTCCCATCCTTCCCAAATATCTCCACAAATATAACCTTTACTCTAACCTCCACCTATAGCAGTGGTATCTAAATCTATAAGGTTTACTGAGTCAGCTTTTGTAGAAAAAATAATAACAAGATTATTTATGAATTCCCATTGACAATTTCATAATCATACATTTCAAATCAATGTAACCCATGAAGACAAAAAAAGCACAATACATACCAGATTCTTCAGGAGTTGTAGACGAGCAATCTGCCAATTTTCCTGGAAGCGATGAAGATCTCAGCACACTCTTTTGTCTCACTAAGTCCCTTGCCCTCTTTGCTGCCAGAGCTGCCTGAATAACCGAAAGACACAAGGACACAAGTTATATTTCCAATGTTTAAACCAAGTTGCAAGTGGACTTAATAGAGTCCTTGAAACAGCATTAGCTTCATTCATTATAATGAATATTAACCATAATTTATTGCTCAACTAAAATGAAAATTACCTTAAGCGCACTCAGAGACTTGGAAAGGATTGAATCAAGTACATCTGGATGCAACTCTAAGTATTCAGTAAGATATTCCTGAACAGATTGATCAACCACTTTCCGCACCTCTGGATTTCCTAACCTTGTCTTCCAGTGATAGACAGAAAGCCAAGAAGGTTAAATGTCAGCGATAAAAGGATAAGCAAATGCCGGTTGCATGGTAACTCATGGATTTTTTTGCGAATAGACAATACCTTTGTTTGTCCTTCAAATTCTGGATTTGGAACTCTCACTGAGATAATGCATGTTAGTCCCTCTCTAACATGTTCACCGCTTAAACTAATATCCTTATCCTGGAAAAGATCCATTATCATAATCAAGCGACAGTTACAACTATCCTTGTTGTCTTCACATCAGTCAATATTTGTATGCATCAAACATAAGCCAATCAAATTTCCTTCTTGTATGACATAATCAATCTTCTACGAAGCACTTTGCACCATGACAAATACATGAATTTGATGGTTTAGTCCCTGACTATAATTTGAAAATTTCACAGAAATTTTAAAGGTTTTTGATCTTATGGCAAAGAGAGTTTTAAGGAGAAAGAAAGCTTGCTTGAAGTTAAAGAATACTGAAACCTTTAAAAGTGCAAAATTCAGCTGATGCGCCTTAGGTTTTTATCTTTCCTTCAACAGATTCTTTGTAATCTTGAACTGGATAAATGGGCTAGCCAAATTAATGTTTCACTTAATTGATGATTCCTACAGTTTTTCCTTCTCTTGTAGTTGCAATTCCATGCAATTCTTCCTTTTTGCAGATGTAACGGTCCAAAAAATTACAGCTGATACTAATAGACCCATGAATTAAACAGCTGGTCCAACAGCCCAATGCAAAATGGTATATCTTTTATTTGAATTATATTATAATTTATATTTTTGACCTGGCACCTCTTGGGAAGGGAGTTGGAAACATAAAAATGGAACTTTCTTTCAGAAAGGATATACGGCACTAACCCCCCAACAAGTGCACATATGTTTGGTAATTAATTTAATAATTGTATTATTAATCACAAGATGAAATAATAAAAGAGAAGGGAACAAACTGTTAACCTAAAACCAAGCTATCCTAAGGCCCAACCAAGATTTAAAAAACTATACCAAAGAAGAAGAAAAAAGAAAATGACTAAAGATATCAAATAAAATTATAAGAAATTAATGCAATTTGAAAGTCGTTATGGTCACACCTTGACAGTTTTTGACTTCTTTCCAAGACTGTTGAGAGTTCTTGTCAATGAAGCCTTCACCCCTTCTATATGGGTGCCACCATCAATGGTACGTATGCTATTCGCATATCCCAACATAGTATCTGAATATGCATCCGAACACCTGGCATAGAATGAAAAACCTAAAACAAATCACTTGGACTACTCAAGGACGAATGCCTATCTCATTATGATAAAGACATTATTAGTATCTCATTACGCAAGATGTAACAACAAATATCAATTACATATGCCCAGAGAACTTATTAATTAGCTGTCTACCAAAAAGTGTCATGAAAAAGGTATTTTTAGATTATAAAAGAGCAGCTAGGTTGAGAAAAAGCAATATAGTAGTACATAAGTCATTTACCATTGGAGAGCTAAATCGATTGTGATTCCATCTACATCTTTTCTGAAGCCCACAACATCATGAAGTGGTTTCTGGACCAATAGAAAAGTATCACTCAGGATTCCATAAATGAAACACAATTTCCTAATCCAAAGATAATAATTTCTAAGAAATCACTTTCAGGTAGAAAGACGAAAGTAAGAATGTCTTGACTGGGTTATTATATTTGACACAAAGATACTACCATACGCCAGAACAGAATATTGAAAGAAAATTTGTAAAGAAAGTTCTACATACCATACATTGGTAGCTTTTTGCAATCTTTTTTTACTTTTTTCTGCCTCTTTTCCCCCTTACTAAACTTAGTCTATCATTCAGATTACAGTCCTTAAAATCTTTTTCTTTTTTGATAGAAAATAGAGATACTTCTATAGAATATTAGAAGAACATATATATTACAAAAGTAAACCAGAGTAAAATCTTCCCTGCAGTGTAGAACACCAAAATCTATACAAACAATGAGAAAAGAAACCCTTCAAACCTGAGACACAGGAATAAGAATCCAAACCAACAAAATTAACCAAAACTGCATCCCAATCAAGCTGAATGAAAAAGAATGATGCCCAAATGGAAGATTTTATTTCAATTTTGCAAGATATATCCTTTCTTCAACAGATTTTATTAGAAAATTTATCATCGCTAGCCCAAAACATGAATTTCCACTCAACAGGGAACATTGTATGCAAAGTATGCTTTGTTTCTGTGTGTTAACCATTGAGACACTGGACAGCCACCAATCCATTTCACAATATTAGTCATTATTCAAGCTCTCCAAATTTCTTTTTCAATCATCTGAGACTACATTAAGAAATGATATTGGGTCATCCAGGACTGAACTCCATCAAGTCCCCATACCGCATTCTGGTCAGAAGCAAGTAATGCCAGGTCTGAGGTCTTTCTTTTTCCATTTTTCTACATTTAGCATAGGAAACTGAGAATTTTATAAATGAGGTGCAGTAGGTACAGCAAGGAACCAAAGGTCCACAATGGCATTAAAATTACCAAGTTACCCACTTGACCTAAAAGCTTAACCAGCTAAGAAAGAGGTCAAACAATAGTATTATGTATCAGCCCTTTCTTGTGCAATAATATGCTTCACATGTGATCCAAGCTTAAATAGAGACTAAAGATAGAAACAAAGACAAGACTGGAACAAATATAAAAACAATTACGTGGAGGATTTCAACATAAGACCTCTTGGCAACTGGTTTTGATACCATATGAAGTTACCATTTGACTTTAAAGCTTAAGCTAGTAGAAAGGGCCCAAAACGATACTACTGAACAATCAAACAAGAATATCTATGCTTTCTCCATTTCTTTGTGATAAGTGCTTGATTTCACATCAGCTTTTATTATTTTCTTTGCAGTTATTTGATATTTTCATGAACTTCTTGAATCTTTATTAGTCTTTTATGTTTTGAAGGAGTTTTTGAGGCATGAACAAAAGTTAGTAGAAAAGCTACAAATTAGTGTGAAGAATAGTCAAACTGCGACTTCATAGGTTCTAATTGCTTCCTTGGACAAATTTTTGGGCTTTATTCACTTTTTGGGCTTTATTCACTTTGTTGGGCTATATTAGGCATGTGTTAAAGTTGAGGACCAAATTTGCCAATTAAGATTGATTTTTGAAGGGCTGGTCAGATTTCCGATTTGGATCCACATTGAAAATGCATTTTGCAGCTATTTTGATACATAGACCTTTCTAGGTTCCAAGTCCTATTCTTACTAGAAAAAGGAGAGCTTACACAAATTAAATTTTATAAGTCTTAGAAGAATTACGGCTAAAGATCTATATAAACACCAGTAGAAACAAGCCCCAGCATAGAAAATAATTAGTAAAGAGCTTGTTTTACTTGATAGCTAAGGAAAAATAAAGATAATTGAGCTTGTAATTATCTTAGGGTTGTTTTCAAAAGAAAGTGGATGATGATTCAGATAATTGATCTAAAATCCAATGTTTAGTAATAGAGAATGATTACTTAATCGTATTTCGCATCATATATCAGCCTCTTCAAAACTGTTTTCTGCAATTTCATATTTTCTACTTTAAATTCTTTTATTTTACATGGCAAATCAACTACAAATCCACTACAAATCCCCCATAATTTTGTGTGAGTGTTCATTAATGTGTCCGTAGTAGATCTAGAAAGTTTAAGTTAATTTCATTAAGTATAGATAAGGTCTTTAATTCAATCTTTGTTGCTGGTCAGTTTGTGAATTTTGTGTTAATATCTTGTTAATTGGGTACAATCTTCTGTGGGAATGATCTTACTTGCCTATATACACCATAATGATAATATTTAAGCCATGATTTTAAGAAATGCGCTTTTGAGCAACATCATTTTGTTAAAAGCTTGTAAATAAATTTCACCTCATGCTTCCTTGCAAACCAAAACAAGTCAATTAGTAATTAAAACATCATGCCATGTTCTCATCTACCTCTAGTCTCTTTCAAGAATCATCTCTCAGCTACTATCCCCATAAATATCTGTATATAATCCATTATAACAAGCAACTACATCTTTAGTCTTAATTTCGTTCTTTTCTCTCCAAACATTCATCTGTCTCATAAAAACCATTCACACAGCCTTAAGTGGCAACAACCCCCATATTTATGCCATAAAGGGGCAAACTCACTTAAAGGACCCTTAGAATTAAGAAAATCTAAGCTGGCAAAACAAAAACAGCAAAGATAAAAAGGAAAGGACAAAAAATAAATAAATAAACCAATTATACCTTATCGGTATTGAGCCATTGTACATATTCCTCCAAACCTCCGGCAAAGAAATATTCATTATACTGGTTTTTCTCTGGATCACTGTCCTCTTTCCTAAGAGCGATAGTAAGCTGTAGAGGTCAAAGGAGAAGGAAACATAGAAAATTCAAAATCAATGAAATAGTATAACTTCTTAATGCCACCAGTCCATCACAATAATGGAAAATTTATAGCCACAATTAATTCTTCAAACAAAGAAGTGAAAGGTAAGAACCATCTAATTTCTAACAAATTTATTTGCAGAAAGTGAAAAGAACATAGTTGTCATAACTAAAATAATAGCACTACCTTAGGGTTTAGGAAAGCAAGCTCCCTAATTCTTCCAGCTATTGTATTATGGTCAAACTGAATAGCAGTAGTGAATACTAGGGGAGAAGTTAGAAGGGGAAAAAAAAATGTTAATCACTGGTGGAAAAGTATCATCCAGTGTTCTAAAATAAAGATAAGGACTTTAAAGTCAAGGAGACCTTGTTTATCAGGCCAAAATCTTATGCGTGTCCCTTGGCGATCCTTTGAATCAATTGGAAGGACATGACATGTCAGAATTGTCACAGGCATCCCGCGAGAATATTTCTGGTGGTATTCCATTCCATCGCGCCAAACTGTAACTTCTAATGACTGTATGAATGACATTATAAACTATCAAAATTTACATTACGCATGCTAATAACCAATAGTCAGAAAACAGAGACAAAGCAAGACATAGGAAGTGAGCTTAATTGGTAAAAACTAAACATCATCATTACTACTACTGAAAATCGACTTGCAACAGTGTGACTGCCCGAGGACATCCCCCTTGGTCAAAAACATTGTCACCCACAAACAGAGGGAGATTTCAACAACTGAAAAACATTGTTATGCATGCGCATACACAAACATGGAGATTTATGATTATTCATCAATGACTGAAAAACCCACAAAAATTCATACACTTGAGTATTATTTTTAATCCATATCTTAAAAACAACATTTGGGAGACAAAGGGTCCAGCATTGATACCCTACCAGTAAAGTAACACCAAACAGACTGGAAAACTGTTGGAAACATTGTAAAGTTAGCATACACATAGGAAGTCCGGAACACTGATAAAGTACTAAACAAAAGCAAAAATATAGTTACTCTATTTCATAATCACTACAAAAGGAGAAAATTAAAAGCTAAGTGTATGGTGGACACCTCAGACAAGGCATTAACGACGGATAAACCCACACCATGTAATCCGCCAGATACACTGTAACCACTACTAGAACCACCAAATTTGCCACCTGCATGTAAGACCTGCACAAATGATAGCATAGACCATTTCAACATAATTGAACAATTATGGGAAAAAGAGCAAGTACTATATTATGTTAGAATGGACAAAATAGATTAGTTTAATCTAAGTTTTAAGTTTCATACCAAACTTTCAAGTGTCTTAAATTTGAAATTTATCAGTACCGTAACTATCATAGAAATACCATTCCTGCAACTTTTACTGTATGCAGATAATTTATAAATTCCTTCAGAGCCATTAAACATGATAGTGTACAATTTTCACAATTTTCCAAGTGAAAAAAGCACCTAGAGCAATCTAGGACACTTCATCTATAAGATGCTTTCCTTATTACTTATGAAAGTTGTGTTCTCTTTTTTCCCATTCAACGCAATGCAAAGGTCTCAGATAACTTATAGTAAGAGGCAGAAATAGATTCCTTGGAAAGAGCTCAGGGAAAGCTTGTTTTGCAATACACTATGAACCAAAATAATAGCAGAAAGTTCTTTACAGATGAGAAGCTCGGTTCTGGAACGAACAGGTAAATAATAAACCAAGCATATATACAATTGTAAAAGAATAAATGATTCTAAAAGAGTGAAACTATTCATGGGATGACATTCTAGCCTATACAGAACTAAGTATTAAAAAGATCATTTAGAAACAATACCGTTAATACAGTCTCCAAGGCAGATTTGTTTGTGGCTGGATGCAAGTCAATAGGAATCTGCAATATTACAAGTTAACAAACAAGGAAGCAAGTGAAACAGAATCAAAACGCAATGAGAAACGCACATAAATATAAAATAATTAGGACTACAACTATATGTTAGACAGATGGAACATTTTCTATAAATGTGGAAAAACAAATTGGCATAAAAGCCAGGACACTGATAAGAGTAACTTCTTGGCCGGTGGCAAAGCTCAAAAAGGGCTAGGCCGGGCTAGCTCTCTCAAAAGTTTTTTTATTTAATTACAAAATTACCCTTATTGAAACCCATATAAGAATTTTTATATGTCACCTCTTCAACTATCATCTAATTCTTGTTCAAATTCATCATGTGAGGGGTAAATATGTTATCTAAATAATCTCATATGATGTATTAAACAAATATTTTGAGGGGCAAGGCTCATTATGTCTGTCCTTGTTAGGTGTATCTTTAATTTTTTTATAAAATAAAGCTCTCTCATACAATATAAAAGCATTCAATTAGAGTAAAAGAAATTCAGTCCACCCAAAAAACTGTTGCAAGCTTCACCATAGATCTTGGCAAACAATGTTCAAAAATTTAATGAACAAGAAAGCAAAAATGAAATAGCAGTTATTTGATTTACCTAGCTTGTGAAACCAAAAGTACAGAGAACCTAAGCGTACAACTATGATGGATGGTAATCCTATTGCAAGAGGAATGCGACATGTTACTGCATACCAAAGCAGATTATAACAATGTTCACCAAACATAATTTTCCATTCACTTGTAGTCTAACAAATATCCATAACTTTGTACACTGTGTAAAAATGCAATAAGCAATTTCTAGATACGGAACATATGACAAATAAATAAATCAACAGTAGATTAAAAACCCAAACTACCACGACAAAAGACCTAGATTGAAATCATCAAGCACGGATGTGAACGAATTATATTACTCTTTCCAAGGCTTATGAAAGACGGCAATGATTTCTAAACTTAAGAAATAAAAGCAAGATGTAGCATACCCCACGACCATTGTCAGCAACACTCACAGAATTATCTGCAAGCAAAGCAACTTCAATGTTTGAAGCATATCCTGCTTGGGCCTCATCGACAGCATTATCCAATATTTCATACACCTAAGATAAACAGATTGACCCAAAAAAAACAAAAGGCAATTTAAAACGTTTCCTACGGCCCATACAAAACATAGTATTAATACTGTAAATAAAAAGACAACAAAAGATACCAAATGATGCAAACCACGAGGGCCTGTGCTTCCAATGTACATTGCTGGCCGTTTTCTAACAGCTTCTAAACCTTCAAGCACCTAAATACATAAACCAAAAAATAAAAAAAAGCATGGATAATTGAAGCATAATAGGCTTTTGTGTAATTTTTAAAACTAACCTGAATTTGTTCGGAGCCATAGGTCTTAGAGACGGGATTTTCTTTAAAAGCTTCTGTCGCAATGCTAGACGACAAGAATGCCCTCGGTAAAACCACATTGCTCCGAGTTAAAACTTGACTCGAAACTCCTCTTATCGCAAAATTTGTCCTAAAAATGACCCAAAAAAAAGAATTTGTAAGAGATTAGTTGTTATTTTATCATTGCTTTCTTCAAATATTTCAAAATTTAGAGAAAAATAATAGTAAAATTCATTTCATTTTAAAAATAAATAAATAAATAGAATGAAGTGGAAGTGCAAAAGGAAAAACAAACCTAGGTTTAAAAAAGAGAGAGGAGCTAAAAGAGCAGAAACAACGAGAGGCCATGAGCACGCGAATATGAAGATAAGGAGCTTTCAGAAGAAGACGCGCCATCAGAAACTTTTATTATAAACTGAGAAGCAAAGGGTTTTCGTTTTCCCGTTTGACAATATACGCCTTCGGTTTCCCTCCACTCGTACACTCGTACACAGAGTGGGACTATTGACATCCCTCTTACTATCTTTTAACACCCTTTTTTAATTAATTCTATTAAAATATTTTAAAAAATTATAAAATTCTTCCAACATTTTCATCAATAATAAAAATATACTTAAAAAATTTATTGTGTAAACTTTATTATTTAATTTTTATTATTAAATCTCATTTCCACAATCAGGTCTTTTTCATTTAAAAATAATAATAAATTCTTATTTTTCCATTGTAATTATCGATAGTAAATTTATCAACAAAAAATTAGAGAAAAAACAAATTTTTTAATTTCTAAAATAAAAAAATTATTTGACTTTTAGTGAAAGTTTAATTAAAAATTATCTTAATATGTAATTTTAATAAAAATTAAAATTATAAAATTATTAAAAGAATTTTAAAAAATATTTAAAAAGGTGCCAATAACCTCACTCTTACATAAAAGCTAAACCCACAATCCTAAAATAATTAATTAAGGCTAATGCTACAATGCCAGGCATTAAAGGCCTGTCATTGTGCCGGAATTGGAAACAAAACCGTTGGATTCAATCTAATTGAATCCAACGGTTGAGATTAAACATAAATTAAAAATAGAAAGAATTGGGTAACCTCATGAACCGGTTCCTCAATAGAAACCACCATTTTCTCTCACCCCAATCCGGTTTCCTTGCACTCTCAAATCCCTAAAATCTCATCTGTCTTTCAAAAAAGGAATCCCTAAAATCTCATCTCTCTTTCAAATTCATAGTTTTTCTCATCCTAATTTTTTCACTCATCACACAAATCCACCGTCTCTCATCGTCTCTCTGACACTAATCAACCAATCGGATCCATGGAGATCAGAAGAGGGCTCACCAACCACCAGGAATCACTGCAGCATTTAAGACAGTCTCTTTTACCGGCTAGCTTCAGTCAAGGTAAGGGGAGCTCATCTATTCATTTCCCTTTTACGAGCCTAGATTGAGACCATCATTGGCATAAGGATAGTCTTCAATTGTTAGCTTCAGGCCATTTGGAGCAGTTGCATCTTCAACAGCCATTCCTCTAGGAAGCCAAAAGGAAAAAAAATTAGTTCAGATAACTTGTGTGATAAGTACACAACTTTGAAGAAATGGGAAAGAGCAATCATATTTAAACAGAAAAAATAATTCGAACACAGACAAAGATAAGGTAATTTACATAGGCATTAGACTTATATGACTTACCTTTTAATTAGGTCTTTCGGAAATGCTTCATAGTCAAATCGCTACAACTGGTCATAGACAGTAGAGCTAAGCTCCATAGAGTATTTTAAAGGTGAGAATGTGCTTTCAATTGGCCCGTGAGCTGCCCTAAGTTGCCATCGAAAACCCTCAAAAAGTTAATTTTTTATTATGGTTGATTTTTTGAGGTTTGGTTTTTAAGTGTTATTTTTCTATGGGTACCCTAATTTTTTCTTGTTTGGTTTTAGGTGTTGTTTGCTTGTTTTGAGCTCTACACTCTTTGGTAGGAGTATTAAAGATTGGCGCTCAATAATTTGGTAAGAACTTACCCATTGTTCTGGGTGCCTAATTTTTTTTTTTTTTGGTTGTGACTGTTGAGTTAATTATTTTGGGGTTGATTCAATACTTAGGGTAGAACATATATTCTTGTTGGAATGGTTGCTAGAGAGCATTCAGGACTAGCACTCACCCTTTTATTTCCTTATAGCTGGAATTCATATATTTTATGAGGGAGGTCTACAATTGCCTATGCAATTTAAACGTTTCTGTTCTTATGTTGTTGTTATTAATGATTATAGGCTGTGCATTCTTCCTTTCTTTTTGGCTCATCAAGAAATTCCTGGGCTTGACGTTTCCTTTTTTTTTTTTTCCAGCCATTCAACCTTGATAATCATTATCGAAATCATTACTGTGAAAGTCGAAGTTGTGACGAAGCTCCTCAAAACAGTCGAAAGGTTGTATTTTTATTTTTTTGCTCTACAAATTTTCCTAAGATGATTAATGGTTTGGAAGCATGAAATTGGCAAGAAAAACATGAGAAAATGGTGGGTTGTAGGGTGAGAGAGCGTAGGTTATGAGTTTTAGAGAGAGAAGAAGAAACTAAACAAAGTTATCAGACACACTTTTATTTGGGAATACACTTCCTACTGGAATATGTCAGCTAACCGTTATGAAATAAACGGTGAACCGTTATCTTCCAGAGTTAGAATAATATGTTTATGGAAATTGTTAGTTCACCATTAGCTCTTGTTATTGTCTAGAATTGTAAACACCGTTGTTGTTTTTGTTTTAGCTCTTGTTATAAATTCAATCGATATTACATTTATCTATGGTCTATTTCAGGATTTGAATCATAGCATACAGTTATAAAATGGAGTTCACAAAAGGTAGAAAGGGAGGACCTAGTCAGAGAGCGTAGATACACTTTTTGTAAGTATAAAATTATTGCTTTGAATAAAGTTCTTATTATAACTATCAATTCTGTTGACATAATTAGCTAAACTAAAATCTTTTGCACAGTAAGCATGAAGCAGAAAAGGTCAGGCAAGAAGGGATAAAAAAAGTTTGTAGGGCGACAATTGTTGAAAAATGGAAGAAATTAATGAATGAGGAGAAGTGCCGATTTGGTACGATGCATGAGGACCCAAGTTCAAATGTTTGTCAAATGAGCACTGAAAAAACAAATGAAGAACAAAAAATTGAGGATAAGCATAGCCAATGTAATTTATCTCGTTGTTGTGTCAGTGCATTCATTAAGGTCATTTCCACACTGTCGCCTAACCAACAAGCTGCAATTAGAGAAATTGGCTTCGGAAGCATGTTAGAATTACGATGTGGTCGCCTAAGATAAGACTTCTGTGAAACACTTGTCCAACAATGTGATACAAAGAGGCATTGTATAGTTTTGCATGGGAGAGAGTTTTTTTTTAAACCCTACAACCTTCAACATCGTAATGGGGATCAAAGATGGAGGGGAACCAGTATACATTCGAGAAGAAGCGGGTGATATAATTGAATTGCGTGCCAAGTATAGAACATGTGGAAGAGGAATTGAAATAGCCGCAATTAGTGAAAGATTGCTAGCGAGTGAGAGTAGTAATGATGACCTTAAGATCATGTTTTGTTTATTTCTTCTAGGAACTGTATTGTGTCCCACAAGTGCCAGCTACATCAATTAGATGTATCTGCATGCCCTAAAAGATGTGCAGTTAATTAGGAAAAAGAATTGGGCTACATGGTGTTTCAACTTTGGGAGGGCATAGCGAAGCATAAAGATCATCAAGTGAAGTCAGTTAGTGGTTGTGTTATGTTTTTAGAGGTATATTTAAGAAATCTTAGATGCCATAATTAATTTTCCAAATACGAAAAATAAAATGACGTAGTAATTATTTTTGGAATGAACAGTTGTTCTACTTTAGTGCTGTTTTATATGATCGGTGTCCCATGGACAGAACAGTTTGCCCTGTTAGTGTATGGACCAAGGAAGAGATTCGGCGCTTATTGAATTGGCGGCAAAAGTTTGGGGACATGACAAGTACCGAGGTTTATTTTATTTTTTGTCTTGTTCTCACGTGTATTTAATTTTGTTTTCAGTTAATTGAATATATTTTGATTGTCATTATGTATGATTGTTGTGCATATTTGTTTTAGGTTCCAATGCGTGAATTAAATTTTTTTGCAGCCTGAAAGGAATTTCCCTCACGTTGAACAAACCGAAGATGCTGGGTCGAGCACTGTTAATATGGAGGAAGCTTTTAGGGTACTAACACAGTGTGTCCACAGAATTGAACACAAAATGGATTCGTTCAATGTGAGAATGGAAATGGTTGAGAAGTCTTTGGAGGAATTGAGATCTAAGTCTCTAGTTGGTGCACCATCAAAACAACCATCTGATCTATGCCTTCAATCTCCAAGCTTGAAAATAGTAGAACCAACAGGTCCAGTCAGAAAAACCGAGCCAACCACTGATGGAAAAAATAAAATGGTAATGGTTAGCGACGAGGACTTTGTGGATCGCAGATTGAACCTGACCCTCGATAAAATAATGGGCTGGATGGGGACAAGAGAAAGAATCAGTGAATTTCCCAAAGATCTTACCCACTTTGTCCATATTCCACCATCTAATCTCCGAGATGAGGTACAATTTTATAACGTCGTTTTCTTAAAATTATTCGATGATAACTCACTTATGAAGTAATTTACATATAAATTTATTTTTTATAAAGGATATAGATGAACCAGTTCAACTTAAGCAAAAACCGCAAACATCTACTAGTGTTAGTGTCCTGCCAACGCGACGAAGTAGGAATCGTAGGCCAGGCCGATATAAACTTTCACCGTACGTTCAAGTGTCCAGGGGAGTAAATCCCAAGTATAAAGCTGGTCCGTTTCAAGTCTTTGATCCAGTTACGCTGGACGAATTAAAGATTATTCAATATGCTTTTAACAAAGAGGCTGACTGAAGGTAAAATTCAGAAGTCTGAAATGAGTTTTCTGTATATAGTTGTTATGCTATACGACTAAAAAATTACCGTGTTTTGTCTTTAGTGAAATCATTGTTTCTAATTACGGCGAAATTCTTAATCGGCATTCTTTATTGACTCTTTTGCCGAGGGCTTATCTATGTGGCGAGGTATAGGATTTCAACATTTGGTCATGTCACAATATATGTTTGTCGTTTATTATATGTTATTAGATATCTCAATAAATATGATCACTTTTAGGATTTCTATGAAAGCGCATCACCTCACCCTCGTTCAGCAGGTGGTGGAGAAAGATGTGCCAATGAACTAGTATTTACCAACAAGATATTTTGTGAGTCTCGCATGTCCTTGTTGCATTGTTCTTTGGTTTCTTGATTGACAACTTCCTTATGCAACGTTGTCTTCATTATGTGTAGCAAGCAGTTCTGATGGACAGAGATGAGGTGAATTTTTTTGCTAGGGCAGTTAAATATGGAAAGAATTTTATGCAGCAAGTGCATAGGTGTCAAAAGGTTAGTTTGTTAACCTTTAACTTATTTCAATTTCTACTACTGTGCTTGGTGTATGACATTGATAATTGAAATGTCAAATTTATGTGCCAATAAACGATGAATCGTCTCATTGGTACCTACTGATCGTGAATTTTAGAAATACAAGTGCAGAAATATGGGATCCTCTTCCAGATCCCCACAGTAATAGAAGACGGCACGATCAAGCTATGCGCATTGTATCTTAATCATGTTCTTTTTTTGTTATCAATTTACTTTGTATCAGTTATGTATACTGTGTTATATTCATATCCATAATATTGTCTGCCTTGCGACATTGCCGATAGCTACATTCCTTAGATTGGATTCTGCAGCCCCAATTGCCAAGCAATATGCAACACGTGAAGTTCGAAGACTTTCCAATCAACAGGGGCATTGGAGTTCCAAAGCAAAAGAATGGATATGACTGTGGGGTTTATGTGATAAACTATATGGACAGCCCAGAATTTATTCTGAAGAAATCGTCAACTTTGGTACGACTATGCCAAACTTGTTTAATTATTGAACTCAACTTTTCGTTAATTTCGTAATTATATCATAACTACTAATTTTTTGAAAGTAATATCTGTTTCCTTTTAAATTGACCAGTTCACATCTGAGGATACACGGGGTAGGCTAGCCATTCAACTAATTAATTATGCATTGAATCAAAATCGAGATAAGTTGCTGGAACTAAACAATGCACAATTTGCGATTCATGCTGTAATGGTGAACCATGTATCCTCGCAATTGCAAAAGCCATTTCACTATCAAAGCGGCAACGTTCGTAAGAAGAAGAAAGTTAACACAAGAATGAGTGCTTAGATATCCTACCATACTAGAGAATGATTATGCAAGTGATTGCATACTACTTTTTGTTGTAATTTGTTTCAAATGTGTTGGGAGGTAATTCTTTGGTGTCTTTTTTTGTCTTCTTGCTTACGATGGATGTAAAAGCAATGTTAATGGAAAATTATCTGTCCATTTATGACATGGTTATGTATTCTCGGCCGAGACATTATTTAATTATAATGAATATATGCAAGTTAACAGTGTTCACATTTCATCATTTGATATTAAACTGGTTGTGGAACATTTTGATACATGAGAGTTGAATTCAAATGGTAATACATATTGAGTCCTTTGAATGGCACAGTTTAATGAGGCCACCAATAAAAAACATCAGAAAATTGGTTGCTTGCATGACCTAACAATATTGGATCGACACTAGCAAAGGCTCTAGGATCGTGGGTGCTTGATGAAGCAAATGCCGCAAAACAGTTTCCATCCACTCTAAAATCAATACCATGAAAGTTATTTGCACTGAAATATCCAACAATGCAATAATTTAACACATGTTAATGAACTAGGGACATACCTTAGTTGGGTGCTATCATTCCCTTGAATAGAACAAGTTCGTACTGTATGCCCAACCTGACGACATTTTCCACACTTCCTAGAGCTTTCTGCTACACATTTCTGTTTAGACATAGCGCTCTTGGTTTTTACAACTGCAGGATTACGAAGTTTTGTTCCCATCCGCAATTTTTTATTTGTGAGACCGTTTTGTTCAGCTTCTTATTCATAAGTTAATGTTAGCCGATTGATTTCTACCAACGCATTTTCATATGCTTCAATGGTTTTTGCTGTATTGTAGCACATTTTATTGCAGGCTGTAGACAATGCACTAAATCTAGCCACCTCTGAAACATCGGTGTCAACTTCTGGTTTTGTGGTCGTGCAAATATTGTGCTCCTTGACTTTTTTTATCCATCTACGAAGAACCATATTGTCAGGAATCTTTTGATTTTGTTCCACTTTCAAGACATGAAACATATGCATACAAGGAAGCCCAACAGACTCCATTATTTGACAAGAACACTGTATGTGGTTTTCTTGTAGATTGTGGATGACATTCCAACATGTTGTAGGTGTCCCAAATTCAATCATTGCGTACAATGCAACTTCGACAGCTTTGATAGTTTTTACTTCGATGACCGCTCCTTCTCGCAGCATCTCATCTCTAACTTTCAAAAAAACTCTTAATGGGAACAATTGTGCAGCATGTTTCTCCAGGCTCTGTAAGTGCGTTGTTAAGACAGGAGTACTGTATTTGGTTTTGAACTCATCGGCTGTTTTTGTAGTACGAATATTGCGGAGAGCACGATTAATTTGTCGCACAAACTCATACAATTTTAGTTTATATTGGACAAATCGGCTAAGATATGCATTTATACTTTCACATTGTTGAGTGCTTCGCATACCAGCAAAGAATGTTCCTCTCAGATAAGTTTCCGCCCAGTTCCCCCGCTTTGAATACATTTTCTGTACCCATGCATGATGTTCAACTGCGAATTCAGCCACTACAACTGACCATTGGGTTTCAAATTGAGGTACCATCATAGGTGTCAACATCAAATCACGAAATTTTCTCGTAAAGTCTTCGTTCTTCAAATTTGCCTGCGCATTGCGCTCGAGATGCCAACAACATAGACGATGGATGCACCCAGGAAACACTGTCTTTATTGCCTTCGACATTGCCTTGTCACTATCAGTAATTACAGACACGGGCTTTCTGTTGCCCATAATGGATAGGAAAGTTTGCAGCAACCACGTGTATGAGTCAATTGTCTCATCTGCAAGCAAAGCAAAACCGAAGACCGTTGTTCTGAAGTGATGGTTTGTTTCAACAAGTGTTACGAGGGGTTTATGATATGCATTAGTCTTATACGTTGCATCGAATGCCAACACATCACCAAAACACTGATAATCATAACGAGCTACACAATCAGCCCAAAACAAATTTCTTAACCTATTTTCATCATCTAGGGTGTACTCAAAGAAAAGCCCATGGTCATGTTCAGATTTGGCCGCAAAGTATGCTATAGTTGTATCTGAGTCAGAATCTCCAACCTCGGCACGAGTGAAAGCATCTAGCGTGTTTTGCATGTCTTTGCGTGTGAACCTTAAGTTGTGAGACCCCTCTACCTGATCAACTATGTAATTCATGAATTGGCAAGTCTTCACACTAACAAGCCTTAATGCCTTTGCTTACGCAAGTTCTGTATCAATAACCTGTCGATGTGAACAAATTAGATAAACTTCATTATTAGAAGCCAAATGATGGTTGTTCTCAGGCTTGAATTCTTTCAGAATGTATTTACCGACTGATTCATCGTAATTCACTCGAAATGATGCCCGACACCCGGTTCGCGTTAGAGGTCGTGGTTCTCGCACCCTACTGTATTTTTCAGATTGTCTTTCATCTCTTACCTCTTCGAAATGACAAACCCAACGTCGGATTGTGATTTGCCCAAACTTTTTTCCGCGACGCATATCATCTTTCCTAACACCAAAACCAATCATTCGGGCACAATTGTTATACCACAGTTGTGCATCCTCTACTGAGTCAAAATATCTGCCAAATACGTCTGACGCCTCCAAACTAACCTCTGGAGCAATAGGTATTGGTAGGTTGCTGGAACTATGTGGGCAACTCATATTTAACCACAGTTCAACTAAAAATTTGTTAATTATGTAATGCACTGTCTTTGAACCTGTAAAAATCAAAATATACTAATATATGAAACCATATATGGGAGCATAAAACTACTATGTACATTATAGCACATACCGTTGTTGGATAGGGACTTGCTTATGAAAAGTTAGAAACTACGCACCAGAGATGTTCAACGACATTTTAAACCGAAGCATTTGTGAGTATGTTTTGCAGTTACAACATTTTTTGTGAATAAGTATCGTATACAAGCCTTCATTAATGGAGGGAAAGTGAGTTTTGTTAGAACATATTTATTGCAAATCGAACCAACCACTCGGCTAACCAGTTATCAAAACCGGCTGACCGGATTGAATTTTAGTAAGCAAGTCCAATGAATCCGGCTAACCGGTTAGTGTAAACCGGCAAGCCGGTTTTCGTTTTTTTTGTTTTGGACACAACTGACATGCCGGTTTAAGATTAATTGGCATGCCGGTTTAAACCTAACCTACCATTCTGGACACAACTGGCATGTCGGTTTCTTCATGCAACATTCTGGACACAATCGGCATGCCAGTTATGATTAACCGGCATGCCGGTTGTGATTAACAGCATTTTGGACACAACTGGCTTGCCGGTTAAACATAACCGGCAAGTCGGTTTCATCCTTCAGCATTCTGGATCATAACCGGCATGCCGGTTGTGATTAACCGCATTCTGGACACAACTAGCTTGCCGGTTAATCATAACCGGCAAGCCGGTTTCTTCCTGCAGCATTCTGGATCATAACCGGCATGTCGGTTAATCATAACCGGCAAGTCAGTTGTGATTAACCGCATTCTGGACACAATTGGCTTGCCGGTTAATCATAACCGACAAGCTGGTTTCGTCCTGCAGCATTCTGGATCAGAACTGGCATGCTGGTTAATCATAATCGGCATGCTGGTTGTGAGTAACAGCATTTTGGACACAACCAGCTTGCCGGTTAATCATAACCAGCAAGCCGGTTTCGTCCTGCAGCATTCTGGATCATAACCGGCATGCCGACTAATCATAACTAGCATGCCGGTTGTGATTAACAGCATTCTGGACACAACCGGCGTGCCGGTTAATCATAATCGGCAAGTCGGTTGCGGGTGATATGTATTCTGGACACAACCGGCTTGCCGATTAATCATAACCGGCAAGCCGATTGCGAATGGATATGTGAACTGGACACAACCGGCTTGCCGGTTAATCATAACTGGCAAGCCGGTTGTGAATGGATATGTGAATTGTTCATATATCTTCAACATTCGCCATACCGGTTATTATGCACTCTCAAAAAACCGGTCCTTCTCTTAATTTTCTAACTAAAATCCACCATTTTACTCGGTTCTGATGCAAATCAGTCCATAAATCGTAATCCCCATATGTTCTTATGCCAAAAATCAAACTCAAAATTCATTTTCAACAACTAAATCCGTAGATCCCAAACTCAACCTAGGGTTTAACCGAAAATTTTCTATCTAAAATTCTTCTCCTCAATTCGTTTTTTGATTGCAAGTGCTGTTCAAAATCAATTCAATCTTCATCATCTACACTCTCTTCATCGTTGTTAAATCCAAATCAAACAAAATCCAAATGTCAAGCTCACGGCCGGTTCGAAGAAAAGGCAAGGAGCCGGTTTAACAAACCGACCGGCCATAGGAAGCAAGGGCCACCACCAATCAATCCCATTTCGAGTCCACACATTTTCAGAGCCGGAAACATCTTGCCAAACATTTTCACCAACACTTCATGACTCGTGAGGTACTCCCAGCCTATTTTATTTTACCGGAAAGTTTAAAACATGTTAGTATTAGCAATACTACCTTATTTCAAATGTTGGAACATGTTGGTTGGCTTAATGCCCTTGTTGTTGAGGAAAGTGTATATCCCGACTTGGTGAAAGTATTTTACTCGAATATGGATTGTTCCGCGGAGAAAGAGAATCGAGTAGTCACCACAGTTGGAGGAGTTTTGATTGAATTTGATAGTGTAGTAAGCTTCTGACCATAAGAGGCAATCCAGATTTGACAAACTGGCATACCGGATGTTCCGA
This sequence comes from Citrus glauca, assembly GCA_029633175.1. Classification (NCBI taxonomy): domain Eukaryota; kingdom Viridiplantae; phylum Streptophyta; class Magnoliopsida; order Sapindales; family Rutaceae; genus Citrus; species Citrus glauca. The sequence continues at coordinate 31,816,860 of JAQOOD010000009.1, forward strand.
AATTTTCTTTATTTTGCCTTTAATTCAATTCATGCAACAACTTACGTCCAACATGCAACCAAGACGTCCGACATGCAACGCCTGTCATTACCCATGCAACTTACAAAACTTTATGCAAAATATGCGACTTATCACGTAAAGTTCGTAACTTTGACGTAAAACATGAAATGAACAAGAATATTTCGAAATATTCTCGTTGGTTTTGGCTTTATTCAACACATGCAATAGCTGACGTCAAACATGCAACAGGTTACGTTAAACATGCAACAACAGATGTTAAATATGAAACTTGCAACACTTCATGCAAAATATGCGACTTATCACGTAAAGTTTGCAACTTACACTTTAAACATGAAACGAACGAGAATATTTCAGAATATTCTTTATTTTGGCTTTATTCAATACATCCAATAGCTTACATAAAACATGGAACAAGGGACGTTAAATATGAAACATGCAACACTTCACGCAAAATATGCGACTTATCACGTAAAGTTTGCAACTTACACTTCAAACATGAAACGAACGAGAATATTCTGAAATATTCTTTATTTTGGCTTTATTCAATACATGCAACAGCATACGTCAAACATGCAACTATGACGTCCAACATGCAACAACTTACGTTAAATATGAAACTTGCAACATTTAACGCAAAATATGCAACTTATCACGTAAAGTTCGCAACTCAGACGTCAAACATGAAACGAATGAGAATATTCCAGAATATTCTTTATTTTGGCTTTATTCAATACATGCAACAGCTAACGTCAGACATGCAATTATGACATCCGAAATGCAACAACTCTCGTTAAACATTCAACTTGCAACACTTCACGCAAAATATGCGACTTATCACATAAAGTTCGCAACTTAGACGTCAAACATGAAACGAATGAGAATATTCCGAAATATTCTTTATTTTGGCTTTATTCAACACATGCAACAACTTATGTTAAACATGCAACTGTTACGTTGAACATGCAACAACATACGTTAAATATGAAACTTGCAACACTTCATGCAAAATATGCGACTTATCACGTAAAGTTCGTAGCTTTAACGTCAAACATGAAACAAACGAGAATATTCTGAAATATTCTTTATTTTGGTTTTATTCAACACATGCAACATCTTACGTCAAACATGCAATTAACACGTCAGACATGCGACAACTGACGTTAAACTTGAAATACTATTTTTTTCATTTTCAATTTCTTTAATTTTTGCCATTTTATTTCATTATATTATTGTATTATAGGATTTGTATTATATTATTTAATTTATTTATCTTTTGCTATTAATTATTTTATAAACAATTATTTTGACTTTTTTATTTTTAAAATTTTTATATTGTATTTTTTATATTTTTTTATAAAAAATATGGTGCAACCGGTTTGTTAACCGGCTGCACCAAGTCTTTGGCTGCCAAATGGCAGCCAAAGACACCCGGGCTCTTTTTTTGAGAGCCCGGCATGGTGCCGGCTACTATGCCGGGAATTAATTAACGTCAAGAGATAATTTTGTGGTACCCTTAAAATTTTGCTCTAATATTGAAATTTTCCCCAATATTTACAATTACCTATCAATACCAATATAGTTTCAGAATTAGCCTCTAAAATCTACTTTAGTTACATGTATTTATTTCTTTTTTTTTTCCAATTCTCTATTTCTTTTTTTCCCAGTTCTCTTGAAAGGCCACGACTAATTGGCAAAGTTACAGTTTTCAGTTACTTATGGCTGGCTGGTATCATTCGTTCATATGTTATTTTTTATTTTTTGATGAAACTGGATATTCATTAAGAAGAAGAACCAAACAAATCAGCAAATAAGAATGAAGGTGGAACAAATCTCCACTCTTCATGACCTGACAAATAATTCCCACCTGAGCTACAGAGCGGGCAACGGAATTCATAGATCGTCTAACAAATGAGAAAGAAACATCTAGAATAGAATTAGACAGAGCACAACAGTCTTCAATAATAAGACTAAAACTACTAGGACCTGAGAGGTTATCAACTAATGCATTGTACACACTAAGACAATCCATCTCAATGATAATATTGGACAGTTGTAATTGCTTAATCCAACTAAGGGCCTCTCGAACACCAAGGGCTTCAGCATCACGTGAACTAAATAATCCGCGAATGCAACAACACCCAGCTGCCACAAAAGCACCCGTTGAATCTCGAATAACGCTGCCCAGCCCAATCTGCCCTCTAGAATCAAACATGACTGCATCAACATTGCACTTTAATCTGCCACTTGGAGGAGTTGCCCAGCAGACTGCACCATGACCTACATTAGATGGCTGAGAAATCAGAAACTAATGCTTCCTAGCAGTATGCGATTGATAAAGGAAATGTCCAGCAGAGTTGAGAAACTGTTGCACACCAATAGATTTTCCTCTCCAAACCATAGCATTCCGATTCTGCTAAAGACCCCAACAGATCATGACAGCGAGTTGAGTGTTGTCAATGCTGTAACGATTGAACACTCATTCCAACCAATGTAGGAGACTAGACTCATCCCCAAAGAAGCCAATAGAAGAAGTCATCTAGCAAGTTCTCGCAAAGGGGCAAACCAACAAGATATGGTAAACATTTTCAGAGCTAGCATGGCAAATAGGACAAGTAGTGGGTACCTCGACATGTCGTTGAAGAAGATTTTTAGTTGTAGGAAGGACATTTGTTAATGCTCTCCACATGAAATGCTTCACTTTACTCGGCACACTCAGACTCCATAGTCGATTCCAAATGCTATTAGAAGGGATATCGGGACAGGGAAGCAACACCTTATAACTACTCCGTACAGTGTAAGCTCCTTTAGGCTCATGCATCCAATCCCATAGGTTTGCAGTTCTTCTCTCAATCAGGGGAATCTTTAGTATCAAATTCTTATCCCGGTCATCAAAGATGTTGTCAAGGATGTCATGATCCCAAGTTCTAGTGCTAGGTGTTGAGTGTTAGAAAATGCATATTTATAAAGGAGAAAATTATCATTTTGCATTTAAACCTTACTAACAACCCTTACTTTTATGTATTTAAGCTTCTTGTAATTTAATTATGTGTTTTATTTTAATTAAGTATTTTATGTATTTTAGGGGTATCATAGTCATTTCACAATGAACGAGAGATTAGACGGCAAAACGGACATCATTTTTTAACTCAGGATGGTCGAAAATCTTAGGAGAAGTATAAAAGAAAAAGTGACACTGTTCACATGTATGGTACTATTCATATATACGGTATTGTCTATGTTACTATTCACGACACTGTTTGCATAGACGGATCGATGACGTGACATTGACTGATGATGTGGCATTGATTGATGAGGTGTCACGATCTTGTTGGACTAAAATTTTTTTGCACTGTTGATCGATGACGTGGCAACATATCAGTAAACAAAAAATCTCGCGTACGGTATATGCATTACACAGGATTATTTTCAACCAAATCGCGTTATTGTTCAACCTGGGTCAAACCGTGTTATTGTTCACCCACGTGGTCAAACCGCGTATTGTCGATTGATGACGTGGCGCAATCCTGAGCGTCCAAACTATTTTTAATCCGATAGCTACGATTTACTCAATGTATCTATAAAAAGGGGGCTTTCGCCCTAATTTGATAGCTCTGAATCCATTTTTGGGATCCATTTTCTGTAATTCATTCTCCATTTTGTATTTTCTATATATTTTAATAAATTTCTATTTTGCCCCTAGTTCAATTATGAGTAGCTAATTTTCTTTCAAGCTTGGGTTGAAGGTGAAGTCTCAATATGTGTCATGGGCTTTATTTAGTAAATTTACTTTCTCTTTCCTTCTAATTTTGGTGGATGTTTTGACTTCTCGTCGACAATTAATAATAATATTGTCTAGATATCGCCTTGGTTTCACCGACTCTTTAGTACAAGGTTATTATTATTTGGTACGATAAAGCCTTAGCACCATATTGATTAGAGTGTGGTTCATGAAGTGTGGATTCCCCCCTCATGATTTAATTGATATTAATAAGGAATATTTAGCCTATGGTGCACGTTAATATGGATTTAGATATGCAAGTGCGTCAATTTAATAGATTTTCAATTCAATTTATTCTTGCCATTTTAATTCGAATTTTAGGATACTCTAAATCATTTTCACCATAAATCTAACCACTAATTTATATAATTAATTCTACACACAATTAAAATCCACTTCTTAGTGGGATCGACACCCGTTACCATTAGTTTATTCTACAATAGATTCGTGCGCTTGCTAGTTCAATAAAATTTGCACAACAAGTTTTTAGCGCCGTTGCTGGGAGATAAGTTATTTTAATTTATAGAATTAATTTTTGTGAATAATTTCTTTAAATTGTTTTCTTATAATTTTTTATTAAAAAAGAAAAAAAGAGTGAATTTACATTTTGAGCTAAGAATTTTTTTTTATATTTATTTGCCCTCTTATTTAAAATTCTGTAATTTAATTTTCAATTTATTTTTCCTTGAAATTTTTTTTATCTTATTTAATTTACTTCACATATTTGTTTTAGTGTATTTTTATAAAAAGATTGTATCAGCGTAATAAGGTTAGTATCGTAATTTTTTTTTATTTTTACTTGTTTTGTTCCTATTTTTATTTTTATTTGTTTTCCATGCATGGTCGTAGGTCATTATTACCTAATCTTGAACCTATAGACCTTGAACTAGAAAAAACACTTTGTACACACAAACACATTAAAAATAAAATGGATTTGCAACCACAAGAGATATCATTTAAGGATTATTTCAGTCCCTTAGCTAATTTGAGTACATCATGCATAAGATACTCAAATGTAGCTGCTAGGAGTTGAGTTAAAAGCTAGTGTGCTAAATTGTCTCCCTACATTCTATGACTTAGAAAATGAGGATCCATATAAGTATCTAAATGATTTTTATGCTATTTTTCAAACATTTAAATATGTGAATTTTTCAGATGATGATGTAAAACTTGCACTATTCCCATTTTCTTTAAAGGATAGAGCTCGTTCATGGCTTAATACATTGCCTGCTAATAACATTGCATCGTGGGAACAAACGGTAACTATTTTTGAATAAATATTGCATAGTGCATAAAATCAATACTATTTACAGAGAAATCTCAGAGTTTACCCAGAGAGATGATGAGCAGTTTTTCGAAACATGGGAGTGATTTAATGGGCTATTCTTGAAGCGTCCATATCATGGGTATGAGAAATGACACCAATGCCAATACTTTTTGGAGGAGTTATTGCTGAATGAGCAAGAATGGCTAATGGCAACAAGTGGAAGAGAGCTAATGTCAAAAAGTACAATAGAGATTTGGGAATTCTTCTAGGACAAACGGATAATTCCCAACAACGGAGTTGATCACTCAGAAATACTAGAAGAATTAAGGGAGTAAATGAGGTTTACATTGGCGAGTCAAGTTAAGAAATTAAAGAAGTCAAGAAGATGGTTGAAGGTCTCGCTCGACAAATAGCATTGTTATCAATTGTTAAATCACTGCTAAATCAACAGAGCCACATGACCATAACTCATACTCAGATCAAGCTAATACAATAAGTGTAATGAGAAAACCATTAAATTACAACCCATACTCCAACACATATAATCCTGGATGGAGAGACCACCCCAATTTTTCATGGTCTCAAGGATTTCAACAGAATGGACCAGTAGCTCCAGCTCCACCAATTCCTTAAGTTCCTCAAGCCTCTCAGCCACCATTTAGACCATACAATCAACACCAGAACTTCTCTCAACCAAGACCATAGGAGGATGCATTCCAGAATTTCAAGGATGTTACTCACTCCACGTTTGAGCAACAGAACCGCACCATTGATGGACTTCGAAATGAGTTTAGAGCAGGCTTCAACTTATAAGCCCAATCAGTTTCAAGCCTCGAGAAGATAGTGGGACTACTTGCTTCTTCAGTTCAGATCTTGGCAATGACTGTTGAGAAAGGTAAATTTCCAAGTCAACCAATGCCTAATCCTAAAGGAGTACATGAAGCAAGTACCAGTTCACCACAACAGTATGGAGAGGTCAAAGCAGTCAGAACCTTACGAAAAGAAAAAGAAATCGACAACAAAGTGAAGATGCTGGTAACAAAAGAAAATCAAATTGTACCTGTGAATGTTGAGGATTCACAATCAAAAGAGAAAGAAGAAACCAACCCGTGAGAATATATTCCCAAAGCTCTATTTCTTCAGAGGTTAGCTAAAGGAAAGAAAGGAAAATCCACAAGTGAGATTCTTGAAATCTTTAAATAGATAAGTGTTGACATCGTTTTACTTGATGCTATAAAGCAAGTTCCATCTTATACTAAGTTTCTTAAAGACTTTTGTACTAAAAAGAGAAAAATTCATGTTCAAAAGAAGACATTTTTAACAGAAAACATTAGTTCTATACTCCAATATAAAATTCCTCTAAAATGCAAAGACCCAAGCTCTCCCACTATCTCATGTAGCATAGGGAACCGCACAATTGAGAATGTTTTGTTGGATTTAGGAGCTAGTGTAAATCTGTTACTTTACTCAGTATTTTTGAAACTTGGACTTGGAGAATTACACCCAACTCCAGTGGTGTTATAGCTTGCAGATCTGTCCACGAAAATACCTCGTGGTATTGTGGAGGACGTGCTTATCCAGGTAGACAAGTTTTATTTTCCTGTTGATTTCATTATAATTGACACTCAACTAATACAGGATTCAAAGAAGCACATCCCCATTATTTTAGGCCGACCTTTCTTGGCAACTGCAGATACTCATATTCAATGTAGAACTGAAAATATGCAGTTGTCTTTCGGCAACATAACTATAGAGCTAAACATTTTCATTATTGCCAAACAACTTCACAACGTAGATGATGGAATTGTTGATTGGATTTAATAGAAACAATAGTTGATAATACTTTTCTTTCAAACCTTAGTGATGATCTTTTATAAACATGCTTAATTCACTTTGGTTTGGATTTTGATATTGACAGATCGGTCGATGAGGTCAACGCCCTACTTGACTGAGCACCATTCATGGACACTGATAAATGGAAGTCAAGAGTTGAACAACTAGCACCATCAGAAAAGAAAATCATCCCATCATCAGAATCACTACCGAAACTTGAGCTCAAACCATTACCCAATATTTTGGAATATGCATTTTTGGGAGAAGAAAGTACTCTACTGGTAATCATTTCATTATCCTTAAATGACAAACAAAAAGGTAAGTTGTTGGATGTTTTAAAAGAGCACAAGGGAACATTAGGATGGATCATAGCTGACATAAGAGGTATAAACCTAGTAAATTGCATGCATTACATTCACCTTAATAAAAATGCTAAACCTACTAGGGAAATGCAATGTCAGTTAAATCCTAACATGAAAGAAGTTGTTAGAATTGATGTCCTTAATCTATTAGACGCAAGTATCATTTACCAAATTTCTGATAGTTCATGAGTCAGTCCTGTACAAATTGTCCCTAAAAAGTCAGGAGTCACAGTAGTTATGAATACCGATAATGAATTAATACTAACTAGAGTGAATATAGGATGACGTGTATGCATTGATTATAGAAAGTTGAATTCTGTCACACGAAAAGACCATTTTCCTTTATCATTTATCGATCAAATGCTTGATAGATTAGCAGACCATGAATTTTATTGCTTTCTAGATAGCTACTCAGGATATAATCAGATTCCCATAGCACCAAAAGATTAAGAGAAAATTACTTTCACTTGCCCTTTTGGCATATTTGCATATAGGAGAATGCCATTTGGATTATGTAATGCACATGCTACATTTCAAAGATGCATGTTAAGTATTTTTTCTGATATGGTTGAACGATTTCTTGAAGTCTTTATGAATGATTTTTCTGTCTTTGGTGACTTTTTTGATCAATGTTTACATCATCTAACACTAGTTCTACAGAGATATATCGAGAATAACTTAGTCTTGAATTAGGAGAAGTGTCATTTTATGGTAAAATAAGGTATTGTTCTCGGTCACATCATTTCGAGCAAAAGTATTGAGGTTGACAAAGCCAAGGTGGATCTCATTTCTAATCTTCCTCCACCCAAAACTGTCAGAGAAGTAAGATCTTTCCTTGGGCATGCTAGTTTTTATAGACGTTTCATTAAAGATTTTGCCAAAGTTTCTAGACCCTTATGCAATCTACTTGCTAAGGATGTACCTTTTATCTTAATAATTCATGTCTTGTGACTTTTGAAAAATTAAACCAATTGTTGATATCATCACCCATCATTCAGCCCTGAAATTGGAGCTTACCATTTGAGCTCATGTGTGATACATCTGATTATGCAGTAAGAGCAGTATTAGGACAAAGAGTTGATTGAATTCCCCATGTTATTTACTACGCTAGTATGACATTGAATGATGCACAGTTGAACTATTCAACTATTGAAAAAGAAATGTTAGTAGTAGTGTTTGCATTGAAAAAATTTTGATCTTATCTTATTGGTTGTAAAATAATTATGTTTATAAATCATACAACTCTTAAATATCTTCTCACAAAGAAAGATGTAAAAGCTAGACTAATTCGTTAGGTATTACTTTTGCAGGAGTTCGATTTGGAATTTAAAAATAAGAAAAACACAGAAAATATTGTGGTATACCATCTCTCTCGTCTTCATTTTGACACAATTACAGAGCCATTAACATTGAATGAGTCATTTCCAAATGAAAAATTAATGAGTGTGGAAGTATTACCTTGGTATGCTAATATAGTTAATTATCTTGTTACAGGTAAACTTCCAGAGCATTGGACCAAGCAAGACAAGGCTAAATTCTTTGCAAAAATAAATAATTTCTTTTGGGATAACCCATATTTGTTCAAGTATTGTGCAGACCAAATTGTCAGACGATGTGTCCCAGAAAATGAAATTCAGAATATCCTTTCATTCTGCCATGAACAAGCTTGTGGAGGCCATTTCAGTGCTAAGAAATCAGCTACTAAAGTTTTACAATGTGGTTTCTATTGGCCAACTATATTTCGTGACGCTTGCAATTTTTGTTCATCATGTGATAGGTGTCAACAAATGGGGAGCATTACACGAAGGAACATGATGCCACTAAATCCAATTTTAGTGGTTGAGATTTTTGACGTGTGGGGTATCGACTTCATGGGACCCTTTCCCCCTTCTTTTGGTCATCAATTCATACTGGTTGTTGTTGACTATGTATCGAAATGGGTAGAAGTAATTCTATGCAGAACCAATGATCACAAGGTGGTGATAGGGTTTTTGAAAAGCAACATTTTTTCGCGCTTTGGATTCCCTCGAGCGATAATCAGTGATGGTGGTGCCCACTTTTGTAATAAAGCATTCAAAGCTCTTTTGACGAAGTATTCAATCGCTCACAAAGTGGCAACCCCATATCATCCGTAAATCAGTGGCCATGTGGAGATCTCCAATCGAGAAATAAAGCACATATTAGAAAAGACAGTGAGGCCGGACAGAAAAGATTGGTCATTAAGACTTGATGATGCATTATGGGCATATAGAACGGCTTTCAAGACTCCGATTGGGATGTCACCCTACAGGCTAGTGTTTGGAAAAGCTTGCCACCTACTTGTGGAACTCGAGCATCGTGCATATTGGGCTATCAAGAAATTCAATTTTGACATGCATCAAGCCAGCTCAGAAAGAAGATTACAACTAGCAGAACTTGAAGAAATTCGCAATAATGCATATGAAAATGCCAAGATTTACAAGCAACGAATGAAAGTCTTCCACGACAAGCATATTATGAGAAAATCTTTCACTCCAGGTCAGAAAGTACTTTTATTAAACTCTCGCTTGCACCTATTCCCAGGTAAGTTACGCTCTCGATGGTCTGGTCCATTTATTGTTCATACTATTTTTCCACATGGGGCAATTGAAATTAAGGACCCAAAAAACGGTGTCACGTTTAAAGTTAATGGTCTAAGATTAAAGCCATATCTAGAATACCAACCACATGCAAAAGACACCGAAATAAATTTGAGTGACCCACCATATTTGAATTGATTGATTTTTTCTTTTTGGTGGTTTGATTTTTCTTTCTTTATTTCTTTTTATTCTTTTGCTACTTGAATTCATTTTTGCATGAGCGTGTTTGTTTTATCATTAAGTTTTCTTTTATCATTGTTAATCATGAGTATTTTACTTAGACCGTTCCTCTTGAACATTCTTAAACCACTTCAACGTGTCAAAACTCATCTCAAAAGACAGATTCAATCTTGTAAAACACATCGCATTTGGGCTCTACAACCACTAGAGTTAGTAGCCTATGTTGAGGGTTTAGAACGCCAACTCAGAGATATTGAGAAAAGTGTTTACGACATACAGTTGGAGCTTGAGGTAAATTCAATAAGAGGACGATTTTGATTTTCTTAGTGTGTTTTAATTTATTTTTTTGTTTGTGTGCTTTAGTTTGTTACCCCGGTGAAGTGGCGGATAACGGCACTCCGTGACAATCAAGTCGGTTACTTCAGTTTCCCATAATAACTGATATTCTGAGGCGAAGGTATGGACAGAAACGAGATTCTAGCGAAGCTTCACAAGCGATTCCCTTCACTCCCTTAGAATGCCCTCCTTACGATCTATAAAGCTCAGTCTGAACGCATGCGATTGCTCACGAGGAATAATATACCTGCTGACATCCGTTGGTTAATCGAGGCGAAAGTATGATTGGCAGGTGAGTTACCTCTAAAATGTATTGCATACATGCCTGGTTGTGGAAAAGGAAATTATGCAAGAAAACGATGAGCTCGAAGAATTTCTGTTGCTTGTCATAAGTGTGCCAGAATGAATTGTAATAAAAACCCATGTTCTTTAGGAATGGTGTCTGATAACAGGGAAGATAAAATTTAATTCATTAAGGATGGCTTGAATAAGGAGTCATTGGATGATATCCTCTTGTCTCTTGAAGCGCATCCCAGTGGATATGTGTAAAGAGCGATTCTCCAGTTATGGCCATTATTCCAGAAAGAGCATGCACGATATAGTCTCGGGAATCTGACTATAAACGACCCTGTTTGCCAGTTTATAAGAAAACTAGATGGGAAGCCCATCCTCGACCCATAGAGGGCGTTCAAGCCATTTCTGGACGTAAAACCAGAGGAATATGTGAGCCACAGTCGCAACTACCTGTAAAATATCATTTTACTTTACTGTTATTTTATTTTATTTCACTTTTATTTTATCATTTGCATTATTATCTTTAATAATTTTACTACTGACTGTTTTACTATTTGCTTTTTGACTATCGAGTCATGTGCTTTACGCGTTATTTGACACTGACATGCCACCTCATACACAGTTGTAACCCACTGTCACCAAGATTCTTAAATATGACTTTTTGTTAAGCACTCATAAATTATTTTTGAGAAATATCTCAATGGCAGCTACTCCCAATAGACAATTCAAGAACCTTTGTGTGCTTTTTGGATTTACCTATGGCAAACATAAAGAGTTCGTTGATGCAGCCATAGATCTTGGTCGAAATATAGCAGAGAGAAAATTACACTGTGTATGGAGGAAGTAACCGAGGGTTATCAAAATTGGTCTCAAAAGCTGCTTTTGTCAGAGGAAGCCAAGTGTTAGGCATCATCCCACGAGTCCTAAAACCTTTGGGCAGTGTGTCTGACTCAACGACTGGAGAAGAGTTAGTCGTCTCAGGTATGCAAGAAAGAATAACTTAAATGCTTAATCATGCTGATGCATTTATTTTCATTCCAGGAGATCTTGCAACACTAGAGGCACTTATTACGCTAGCATCTTGGGTCAATTTGCACATTCACCAGAAACCCATCGGTTTGTTAAATGTCAATAATTTTTATGATGGCTTTATCGCATTTCTTAACCATGCAATAAGAAACTACTTTATTTCTTCCAGTGCGAAAAAACTTTTTCTTTGTGCTCACACTACTAATGAGCTACTTGATATGTTACAAGCTTATAAACCAGAGCCAAACTCCTGGAGCTTTGTGTTGGAGCGTTCAAACGATGACGGTAACAGTAGCCGCAGTAAGAAGTACAAATTAGATTTAACCCTCCGCCTATAAATATTTTCTTCTGTGTTACACCATCCAAGTGATGTCTTCTAAACTTTACTTCTTTCCTTTAAAACATTGAGGACAATGTTTCGTTCTGGTTGGGGGGAGGGAATAGTCGACAATTGTGGAATCTTGGTTAAGTTTTTACTAATTTTTTGTTGTAGAAACTAACTGTTGCTAACCTTTTGTGTTGAAGATGTCTGAATATGGAGTGTAGTAACTCTAGAAACGCATCTTCATCGTTTGAAAAAAAACAAAAAAAAATAAAAATAAAAAATGAAAAATAAAAAAAATTAGATATTTCTCTCAATTACCATTCATTGGAGTGACTACTTTTATTGGGTTTAATTTCTTTGTGAGAGTGTCACTATTTCCAGTGAGATTTTGGGGTTTGATATGTCATTCTTGAAGGTAGCTATGACAAAGTCTACTAGGCTGATTCATGTGGATGGTTGATGTGGGTGTGATGTTTCTTTAGACTGGAGATAATGCTTATACTGTCATTTGATTGTTATCATTAATCTGATTGAATAAACAAGAGTGTTAAAAAAAAATATTTTTGAATTTGTTTTCGCTTTATTTGCTAGGGACTAGCAATAAGCTGGTTGGGGGGGGTGTTGAGTGTTAGAAAGTGCATATTTATAAAGGAGAAAATCGTTATTTTACATAACAAGTATTACTAACAACCCTTACTTTTATGTATTTAAGTTTCTTGTAATTTAATTATGTGTGTTTTATTTTAATTAAGTATTTTATGTATTTTAGGGGTATTATAGTCATTTCACAATAAACGAGAGATCAGATGGCAAAACGAACATCATTTTTGAACTCAGGACAGTCGAAAACTTAAAGAGGAGCATAAAAAGAAAAATGGTACTGTTCACATGTACGGTACTGTTCACATGTACGGGTACCGTCTACGTTACTGTTTACGGTACTGTTCACATAGACAGACCGATGACGTGGCATTAACCAATGACGTGGCATTGAATGATGACGTGTCATGATCCTATTGGGCTAAAATTTTTATGTACTGTTTATGGTGACGTGGCAGCATATAAGTGAACCAAAAAACGCGCGTACAATTTTTTTTAACAACAGTCTACCCCCCAACCTGTTCTAAACGTGAAAAGAAAATATGCATGCAGAAAAATGATGCAGAAAAACTAATTAGAAAATGATAGAAAATGAAAATTATTATTTTTTTTTACTTTAAGAAGATGTGTTTCTAGAGGCATTACACTCTATATTCAGCCATCTTTGACTCAAAAACTTTTTAGAAAATATATATTTATAAAAGAGAAATTAAAAGAAAAAGAAAAATGAACATCAAAACATAATAAAGAAAAAGAAAATATCTGGAATTTTTTTTAACAATAAAGATGCGTTTCTAGAGTCACTACACTCCATATTCAGCCATCTTCAACAAAAAGTTAGCAACAATTAGTTTTTACAACAAAAAATTAGTAAAAACTTAACCAAGATTCCACAATTGTCGACTGTTCCCTCCCCCCAACCAGAACGAAACATTGTCCTCAATGTTTTAAAGGAAAGAAGTAGAGTTTAGAAGACATCACTTGGGTGGTGCAACACAAAAGAAAATATTTATAGGCGGAGGGTTAAATCTAATATGTACTTCTTACTGCGGCTACTGTTATCGTCATCATTGGAACGCTCCAACACAAAGCTCCAGGGGTCTGGCTCTGGTTTATAAGCTTGTAACATATCAAGTAGCTCATTAGCAGTGTGAGCACAAATAAAAAGTTTTTTCGCACTGGAAGGAATAAAGTAGTTTTTTATTGCATGGTTAAGAAATGCGAAAAAGCCATCATAAAAATTATTGACATTTAACAAACCGATGGGTTTCTGGTGAATGTGCAGATGGGCCCAAGATGCTAGTGTGATAAGTGCCTCTATTGTTGCAAGATCTCCTGGAAGGAAAATAAAGCGTCAGCGTGATTAAGCATTTCAGTTATTCGTTCTTGCATACCTGAGATGACTAATTCTTCTCCAGTCGTTGAGTCAGACAGACTGCCCAAAGGTTTTAGGAATCTAGGGATGATGGCTAACACTTGGCTTTCTCTGACAAAAGCAGCTTCTGAGACCAATTTTGATAACCCTCGGTTACCTCCTCTATACACCAAGTGTAATTTTCTCTCTGCTATGCGTCGACCAAGATCTATGGCTGCATCAACGAACTCTTTATGTTTGCCATAGGTAAATCCAGAAAGCACACAAAGGTTCTTGAATTGTCTATTGGGAGTAGCTGCCATTGGGATATTTCTCAAAAACAATTTGTGAGTGCTTACCAAAAAGTCATATTTAACGCGTAAAGCACATGACTCGATAGTCAAAAAGTAAATAGTAAAACAGGCAGTAGTAAAATTATTAAAGACAATCATGCAACTGATAAAACAACAATGAAATAAAATAAAATAACAATAAAATGAAAGGATATTTACAGGTAGTTGCGACTGTGGCTCACATCTTCCTCTGGTTTTACGTTCAGAAACGGTTTGAACGCCCTCTATTGGTCGAGGATAGGCTTCCCATCCAGTTTTCTTATAAACTGGCAAACAGGGTCATTTATAGTCAGATTCCCGAGACTATATCGTGCATGCTCTTTCTGGAATAATGGCCATAACTGGAGAATCGCTCTTTGCACATATCCACTGGGATGCGTTTTAAGAGACAAAAGGATATCATCCAATGACTCCTTATTCAAGCCATCCCTAATGAATTGAATTTTATCTTCCCTGTTATCAGACACCATTCCTAAAGAACATGGGTTTTTATTGCAATTCATTCTGGCACACTTATGACAAGCAACAGAAATTCTTCGAGCTCGTCGTTTTCTTACATAATTTCCTTTCCCACAACCATGCATGTATGCAATAAATTTTGGAGGTAACTCACCTGCCAATCGTACTTTCGCCTCGATTAACCAACGGATGTCAGCAGGTATGTTATTCCTCATGAGCAATCGTATGCGTTCGGACCGACCTTTATAGATCGTAAGAAGGGCATTCTGAGGAAGTGAAGGGAATCGCTTGTGAATTTTTGCTAGAATCTCGGATCTGTCCATACCTTCGCCTCAGAATATCAGTTATTATGGGAAACTGAAGTAACCGACTTAATTGTCACGGAGTACCGTTATCCGCCATTTCACCAGGATAACAAACTAAAGCACACAAACAGAAAAACAAATTAAAACACACAAAGAAAATCAAAATCGTCCTCTTATTGAATTTACCTCAAGCTCCAACTGGATGTTATAAACAACTCGCTTAATATTTCTGAGTTGGCTTTCTAAATCCTCAACATAAGCTACTAACTCTGGTGGTTGTAGAGCCCAAATGCGATGTGTTTTACAAGATTTAATCTACCTTTTGAAATGAGTTTTGATACATTGAAGTGGTTTAAGCATGTTCAGGAGGAACGATCTTCGTGTGGCACTCATTATTAACAATGATAAAAGAAAACTTAATGATAAAATAAACACAATTATGCAAAAATAAATTCAATTAGCAAAAGAATAAAAAGAATGAAAGAAAGAAAAATCAAACCATCGAAAAGAAAAAATAATCAATTCAAATCTGGTGGGTCACTCAAATTTATTTCGGTGTCTTTTTCATGTGGTTGGTATTCTAGATATGGCTTTAATCTTTGACCATTAACTTTAAACGTGACACCGTTCTTTGGGTCCTTAATTTCAATTGCCCTATGTGGAAAAACAGTATGAACAATAAATGGACCAGACCATCGAGAGCGTAACTTACATGGGAATAGGTGCAAGTGAGACTTGAATAAAAGTACTTTCTGACATGGAGTGAAAGATTTTCTCATAATATGCTTGTCGTGGAAGACTTTCATTCGTTGCTTGTAAATCTTGGCATTTTTGTACGCGTCATTGCGAATTTCTTCAAGTTCTGCCAATTGTAATCTTCTTTCTGAGCTGGCTTGCTACATGTCAAAGTTGAATTTCTTGATGGCCCAATATGCACGATGCTCGAGTTCCACAGGTAGGTGGCAAGCTTTTCCAAACACTAGCCTGTAGGGTGACATCCCAATCGGTGTCTTGAAAGCCGTTCTATATGCCCATAATGCATCATTAAGTCTTAATGACCAATCTTTTCTGTTCGGCCTCACCGTCTTTTCTAATATGTGCTTTATTTCTTGATTGGAGATCTCCACTTGGCCACTGGTTTGCGGATGATATGGGGTCGCCACTTTATGAGTGATGGAATACTTTGTCAAAAGAGCCTTGAATGCTTTATTACAAAAGTGGGCACCACCATCACTGATTATCGCTCAAGGGAATCCAAAGCGCGAAACAATGTTACTTTTCAAAAACCCTATCACCACCTTGTGATCATTAGTTCTGCATGGAATTGCTTCTACCCATTTCGATACGTAGTCAACAGCAACCAGTATGAATTGATGGCCAAAAGAAGAAGGAAAGGGTCCTATAAAATCGATACCCCATATGTCAAAAATCTCAACCACTAAAATTGGATTTAGTGGCATCATGTTCCTTCGTGTAATGCTCCCCATTCGTTGACACCTATCACATGAAGAACAGAACGTGTAAGCATCTCGAAATATAGTTGGCCAATAGAAACCACATTGTAAAACTTTAGTAGCTGTTTTCTTAGCACTGAAATGGCCTCTACAAGCTTGTTCATGGCAGAATGAAAGGATATTCTGAATTTCATTTTCTGGGACACATCGTCTGACAATTTGGTCTGCACAATACTTGAACAAATATGGGTCATCCCAAAAGAAATTCTTTATTTCTGTAAAGAATTTAGCCTTGTCTTGTTTGGTCCAGTGCTCTGGAACTTTACCTGTAACAAGATAATTAACTATATCAGCATACCAAGGTAATACTTTCACACTCATTAATTGTTCATCTGGAAAGGACTCATTCAATGTTAATGACTTTGTAATTGTGTCAAAATGGAGACGAGAGAGATGGTCCGCCACAACATTTTCTGTGCCTTTCTTATCTTTAAATTCCAAGTCAAACTCCTGCAAAAGTAACACCCAACGAATTAGTCTAGCTTTTGCATCTTTCTTTGTGAGAAGATATAAAAGAGCAGCATGATCAGTGAACACAATTATTTTACAACCAATGAGATAAGATCGAAAATTTTCCAATGCAAAAATTACTGCTAGCATTTCTTTTTCAGTAGTTGAATAGTTCAACCGTGCATCATTCAATGTCATACTAGCATAGTAAATAACATGGGGAATTCGATCAACTCTTTGTCCTAATACTGCTCTTACTGCATAATTAGATGCATCACACATGAGCTCAAATGGTAAGTTCCAATTTGGGGGCTGAATGATGGGTGATGATGTCAACAATTGCTTTAATTTTTCAAAAGCCACAAAACATGAATCATTAAAGATAAAAAGGTGCATCCTTAGCAAGTAAATTGCATAAAGGTCTAGAAACTTTGCTAAAATCTTTAATGAAGCGTCTATAAAAACCAGCATGCCCAAGGAAAGATCTTACTTCTCTGATTGTTTTAGGTGGAGGACGATTAGAAATGAGATCCACCTTGGCTTTGTCAACCTCAATACCTTTGCTCGAAATGATGTGACCGAGAACAATACCTTGTGTTACCATAAAATGACACTTTTCCTAATTTAAGACCAAGTTCTTTTCGATACATCTCTGCAGAACTAGTGTTAGATGACGTAAACATTGATCAAATGAATCTCCAAAGACAGAAAAATCATCCATAAAGACCTCAAGGAATCGTTCAACCATATCAGAAAAAGTGCTCAACATGCATCGTTGAAATGTAGCAGGTGCATTACATAATCTAAATGGCATCCTCCTATATGCAAAAGTGCCCAAAGGGCAAGTGAAAGTGGTTTTCTCTTGATCTTTTGGTGCTATGCGAATCTGATTATATCCTGAGTAGCCATCTAAAAAGCAATAAAATTCGTGACCTGCTAACCTATCAAGCATTTGATCGATGAATGATAAAGAAAAATGGTCTTTACGTGTGACAGAATTCAACTTTCTATAATCAATGCATACACGCCATCCTGTAGTTACTCTAGTTGGTATCAATTCATTATCAGCATTGGTAACTACAGTGACTCCTGACTTTTTGGGGACAACTTGTATAGGACTGACCCATGAACTATCAGAAATAGGGTAAATGATACCTGCATCTAATAGCTTAAGGACTTCTGTTCTAACCACTTCTTTCATATTAGGATTTAACCGACGTTGCATTTCCCTAGTAGATTTAGCATTTTCATCAAGGTGAATGTAATGCATGCAGTCTACTGGATTTATACCTTTTATGTCCGCTATGGTCCATCCTAATGCTCATTTATGCTCTTTTAAAATATCCAACAACTTACCTTTTTGTTCGTCATTGAGGGATGATGAGATGATTACCGGTAGAATACTTTCTTCCCCCAAAAATGCATATTCCAAAGTGTTGGGCAATGGTTTGAGCTCGAGTTTCAGTGGTGATTCTGATGATGGAATGAGTTTCTTCTCTGATGGCGCTAGTTGTTCAACTCTTGGTTTTCATTTATTAGTGTCCATAGATGGTGCTGAGTCAAGTAGGGCGTTGACCTCATCGACCGATCTGTCAATATCAAAATTCAAACCAAAGTGAGTTAAACATGTTTGTAAAGGATCATCACTAAGGTTTGAAACAAAAGTATCATCAACTAGTGCTTCAATTAAATCCACATCAACAATTCCATCATCTGTGTTGTGAGGTTGCTTGGCAATGTTGAAGATGTTTAGCTCCATAGTCATGTTGCCGAAGGACAACTGCATATTTCCAGTCCTGCATTGAATGTGAGCATCCGCAGTTGCCAGGAAAGGTCGGCCTAGAATAATGGGGATGTGCTTCTTTGAATCCTGTATTGGTTGAGTGTCAATTACAATGAAATCAACAGGAAAATAGAACTTATCTACCTAGATAAGCACATCCTCCACAATACCACGAGGTATTTTTATGGACCGATCTGCAAGTTGTAACACCACTGGAGTTGGGTGTAATTCTCCCAGTCCAAGTTTCACAAAAACTGAATAAGGCAACAAATTTACACTAGCTCCTAAATCCAACAAAGCAATCTCAATTGTGTGGTTCCCTATGCTACATGAGATAGTGGGGGAACCTAGATCTTTGCATTTTAAAGGAATTTTATGTTGGAGCATAGAACTAACGTTTTCAGTTAAAAATGCCTTCTTTTGAACATGCATATTTCTCTTTTTAGTACACAGATCTTTAAGAAACCTAATATAAGATGGAACTTGTTTAATAGCATCAAGTAAAGGGATGTTAACATTTACCTGTTTGAAGATTTCGAGAATCTCACCTATGGATTTTCCCTTTTTTCCTTTAGCTAACCTCTGAGGAAATGGAGCTTTAGGAACATACTCTCGTGGGTTGGTTTCTTCTTTCTCCTCCGGTGATGAGTCCTCAACATTCACAGGTACAATTTGATTTTCTTTTGGCATCTCCACTTTATTGTCGACTTCTTTTCCTTTTCGCAAGGTCATGACGGCTTTGACCTCTCCATGCTGCTGTGGTGAGCTGGTACTTGCTTCATGCACTCCTTTAGGGTTAGGCACTGGTTGACTTGGAAATTTACCTTTCTCAACGGTCATTGCCAAGGTCTGAACTGAAGAAGCAAGTTGTCCCACCATCTTTTCCAGGCTTGAAACTAATTGGGCTTGTGAGTTGAAGCCCGCTCTCAATTCGTTTCGTAGTCCATCAATGGTGCGGTTCTGTTGCTCAATCGTGGAATGAGTAACATTCCTGAAATTTTGGAATGCATCCTCCCATGGTCTGGGTTGAGAGTAGTTCTGATTCTGATTATATGGTCTGAATGGTGGCTAAGAGGCTTGAGGATTTTGAGCAATTGGTTGCATCGGTGGAGCTGGAGCTGCTGGTCCATTCTGTTGGAATCCTTGAGACCATGAAAAATTGGGGTGGTCTCTCCATCCAGGATTATATGTGTTGGAGTATGGGTTGTAATTTGATGGTTTTCTCATTACTCCTATGGCATTGGCTTGATCTGGATATGAGTTAAGGTCATGTGGCTCTGTTGATTTAACGGTCGATAACGATGCTATTTGTCGAGAGAGAGTTTCAACCATCTCCTTGACTTCTTTGATTCCTGAAGTTGATTCGCTAGTGTGAACCTCATTTACTCCCTTAATTCTTTTAGTACTCCTGAGTGATCGATTCCGTTGTTGGGAATTATCTGCTTGTCACTGGAAGAATTCCCAAATCTCTAATGCACTTTTGGACATTAGCTCTCCTCCACTTGTCGCCATTAGTCATTCTTGCACATTCGGCAATAATCCTTCCA
This sequence comes from Citrus glauca, assembly GCA_029633175.1. Classification (NCBI taxonomy): domain Eukaryota; kingdom Viridiplantae; phylum Streptophyta; class Magnoliopsida; order Sapindales; family Rutaceae; genus Citrus; species Citrus glauca. Next base: position 31,837,268 of record JAQOOD010000009.1, read on the forward strand.
AGAAGTATTGGCATCTATTTCTCGTACCCATGATGTGGACACTTCAAGAGTAGCCCATTGAATCGCTCCCATGTTTCGAAAAACTGCTCGTCATCTCTCTGGGTAAACTCCGAGATTTCCCTGCGAATAGCATTGGTTTTATGCACTGGGAAATATTTATTCAAAAATTTTATAACCATTTGTTCCCATGATGCAATACTATTAGCAGGTAATGTATTAAGCCATGAACGAGCTCTATCCTTTAAAGAAAATGGGAATAATCTAAGTTTTACATCATCATCTGTAAAATTCTCATATTTAAATATTTGACAAATTGCGTGAAAATCATTCAAATGATTGTATAGGTCCTCATTTTCTAAGCCATAGAATGTGAGGAGACAATTTAGCACACTAGGTTTTAATTCAAAACTCCTAGCAGCTACATTTGGGTATCGTATGCATAATGTGCTCAAATTAGCTAAGAGACTAAAGTAGTCCTTAAATGGCCTCTCCTGTGGTGCTTGTAAATCCATTTTATTTTTAATGTTTTTGTGTGTGCGAAGTGTTTTCTCTAATTCAAGGTCTATAGGTTCAAGATTAGGTAATAATGACCTACGATCATGCATGCAAAATAAATAAAATCAAAATACAGTTGGGACCAAAAATAAAAAATAAAAATAAAGAAGAGGGAGAAATTACGATACTAACCTTATTGCGCTATTACAACCTTACTATAAAAACACAAAAATAAATATGTGAAATAAATTAACTAAAAAATAAATTAATAAGATAAATAAAAGTTACAAAGAAGAAATAAAAAATAACTTGAAAATTAAATTACAAAATTTAAAGAGGAGAAAAAGAAATACTAACCTCTAAATGTATATTCACTTTTTTTTTCTTTTTTTCTCTTTTTTTAAAAATAATTCAAGAAAACAATTAAATGGAAATATTCACAAAAATTAATTCTATGAATTAAAATTACTTGCCTCCCCGGCAACGGCGCTAAAAACTTGTTGTGCAAATTTTATTGAACTCGCAAGTGCACGAATCTATTGTAGTGTTGATCAATGGTGACAAGTGTCGATCCCACGAGGAGGTGGATTTTAATTATATATAAAATTAATTTAGTGAATGGATGATTGGATTTAAGGTGGAAAATGATTTGGATTATGCTAAAACTTAAATTAAAATAACAAGAATAAATTCTGAAATTGGAATTGAAATGGCAAGAATAAATTGTAGAGAATTCTAATAAAATGACGTACTTGGGTATCTGGATCCGTATCAACATGCATCATGGACTAAATATTCCTTATTAATACCAATTAAATCATGAGAGGGGAATCCACACCTTATGAACCATGCTTTAATAAATATGGTGCTAAGAGCTTATCGTGCCAAATAATAATAATCTTATACTAGGGTGCCGGTGAAACCAGGGCAGTACTAGACAAGATTAGTATTATTTGTCGACGAGAAGTCAAAACATCCACAAAAACTAGAGGGGAAGAGAAAGTAAATTTAACAAATTAAGCCCATGACACATGTTGAGACTTCACCTTCAACCCAAGCTTGAAAGAAAATTAGCCACTCATAGTTGATCTAGGGGCAAAATGGAAATTTATTAAAATATATAGAAAATACAAGATAGAAAGAGAATTACAGAAAATGAAAGAAATACAAGATAGAGAGAGAATTACAGAAAATGAACCCCAAAAATAGATTTAGAGGTGCCAAATTAGGGGGGAGGCCCCTTTTTATAAATACATCGAGTAAATCATGGCTATCGGATTAAAAACAGTTTGGATGCTCAGGATTTCGCAATGTCATCAGTCAACAGTAAAGTCAACAGCCACTATTTGCACGGTAACGCGGTTCAGCCACTATTTACACAGTAACTAATCCCCTGTGTTGCACGTACCGTACGCGCGTTTTTTGGTTCACTAATATGCTGCCACGTCACCATAAACAGTAAATAAAAATTTTAGCCCAATAAGATCATGACACGTCATCAGTCAATGCCACGTCATCGGTCCGTCTTTGTGAACAGTACCGTGAACAGTAACGTTGACGGTACCCGTACATGTGAATAGTACCATATATGTGAACAGTACCATTTTTCCTTTTATGCTCCTCCTTAGGTTTTCGACTGTCCTGAGTTCAAAAATGATGTCTGTTTTTCCATCTGATCTCTCGTTTATTGTGAAATGACTATAATGCCTCTAAAACACACAAAATACTTAATTAAAATAAAACACACATAATTAAATTACAAGAAACTTAAATACATAAAAGTAAGAGTTGTTAGTAATGCTTGATATGTAAAATAACGATTTTCTCCTTTATAAATATGCACTTTCTAGCACTCAACAAAGATCTTGCAACACAATAGGCACTTATCACATTAGCATCTTGGGCCCATCTGTACATTCACCAGAAACTCATCGGTTTATTAAATGTCAATAACGTTTATGATGGCTTCATTGCATTTCTTAACCATGCAATAAAAAACTGTTTCATCCCTTCTAATGCGAAAAAACTTTTTATTTGTGCTCACACTGCTAATGAGTTACTTGATATGTTACAAGCTTATAAACCAGAGCCAGACCCTTAGACCTTTGTGTTGGAGCGTCCAAATAATAACGGTAATAGTAGCCGCAGTAAGAAGTACAAATTAGATTTAATTATCCGCCTGTAAATATTTTCTCTTGTATTGCACCACCTAGGTGATGTCTTCTAAACTCTACTTCTTTCTTTTAAAACATTGAGGACAATGTTTTGTTCTAGTTGGGGGGAGAGAATAGTCGACAATTGTGGAATCTTGGTTAAGTTTTTACTAATTTTCTGTTGAAAATGATGAATATGGAGTGTAGTTACTCTAGAAACGCATGTTCATTGTTTAAAAAAAATTTCAGACATTTTCTTTTTCTTTATTATGTATTGATGTTCATTTTTCTTCTTCTTTTTAATTTCTCCTTTATAAATATATATTTTTAAAGTTTTGAGTCAAAGATAGCTGAATGTGGAGTATAGTGCCTCTAGAAACGCATCTTCTTAGTTAAAAAAAATCTTTTTCTTTTTCTATCATTTTAAGTGTAACTTTTCAAATTAGTTTTTCTATATCATTTTCACATTTTTGCATGCATATTTTCTTTTCATGTTTAGAATAAGTTGGGGGGTAGGATGTTGTTTAAAAAAAATTGTGTGATTTGTTTTAACATTGGATGACATGATTAATTTCAAATTTTAGTATTTTTATTATCTTTGGTCTTAAGTAATGTTACACTATGTTTGCTACTTTACACGTTGATGTCAGAGACAAATATGAATTGCTTGAAGGAATGAACATGTTGTTAACATGAATATGTTAATAATTTTGATTTTGATGATAACAAACTTTAAATGATTTTTTGATAAAAATGTTGGAGTTATTTCTTAATAAATGAAAGTCATAAAAACCACTCCATTCATACTTATAAAAGATGGATTTTCAAATTGAAAAAGAGATTCTTTGCAAAATCTGGTTTAAAATGTGTTTTTGGAAATAAACGGTGAACCGGTAATTTTGAAACGATTAACCGATTAAGACCAGAGAGCAACAATTTATGTAAGCTCTAACCGTTAGTGAAAAACAGAAAAATAGAAAGGCTACTGAAAACTAATGGCGAGCCTTTTACTACAAACGGTTAACCGATAATGTCCAGAAAAGTGACTTCATACAAGTCCTTAACCGTTTTCTGAAAACGGATAACTAATGTTCATTTTACAGGTCACTGGAAACTAACAGCGAACTATTTATTACAAAATGGTTAATCGATAACATCCAGAGAGTCACTTCATGCAAAGCCTTAGCCGTTTACTTAAAACAGATAACTGTTGTTCATTTTACAGGTCACTGGAAACTAATGGCGAACCGTTTATTACAAACGGTTAACCGACAACATCCGGAGAGTCATCTTATACAAATCCTTAACCGTTTACTATAAATGGATAACGGGTGTTCATTTTGTAGGTCTTTGGACGTTAACGGCGAAAGGGTAACCCTAAACGGCAAACCGTTTATTTGAAATCTGGTCCAACGGTAACTTTGACCAGCACAAACGGTAAACCGTTTTCGGACAGACAGTCAGTAACGGCTAGTTTTTCGTCTCTAAATATAAATAAGCTTATTCAAATTCAAAGGAGACTGATCACAACACAACCATTAAGCTTATACTCGAGTTTTACAATCTTCATAGAACTTTAAACATACTCTTACTTCATCTATTCACACTTTGAGCATTGATTTGTAATCTTGGATATAGTGTGAGAGAAAAATAGTTTGTAATATTTCTTTTTGAGTGATTATAAGTGTTGGGATACACTTGAGTTAAGAGATACTAACTAGGCAACTCAAGAGGGGAGTGAATTGGGATTTTATATATAATTTAACTAAAAACGGAATATCATGCAAATCTAAAATGAAATTAAAACAATAATAATTAAATTGATCAAAATTTAAAAAAACAAGGGAATAGAGAATCAAACATGAAGATTTTTACGTGGTTTGGCCAACCTCGCCTACGTCCACGCCTCCAAGCTTTCCAGGATTGAGGATTTCACTAAGCAAGCCTCCAAGGCTTCAATTGCTTACACTTGACTTCCAAGGTGTCAATAACCTTTACAAGAAGAGATTATCCCCAATCTCTTAACCCAAATATATCCCAACACTTATAATCACTCAAAAAGAAAGATTACAAACTGTTTTTCTCTCACACTATATCCAAGGTTACAAATCAATACTCAAAGTGTGAATAGATAAAGTAAGAGTATGTTTAAAACTCTATGAAGGTTGTAAAACTCGAGTATAAGCTCAATGGTTGTATTGTGATCAGTCTCCTTTGAATTTGAATGAGCTTATTTATATTTAGAGCTGAAAAACTAGTCGTTACTGACTGTCTGCCCGAAAACGGTTTACCGTTAGCCGTTAACGGTTAACCGTTGTGCTGGTCAAAGTTACTGTTGGGCTAGATTTTAAATAAACGGTTTGTCGTTTAGGGTTACCTTTTCGCCGTTAATGTCCAAAGACATGTAAAATGAACACCTGTTATCCATTTATAGTGAACGATTAAGAATTTGTATGAGGTGACTCTCTGGATGTTATCAGTTAACCATTTGTAATAAACAATTCGCCGTTAGTTTCCAATGACTTGTAAAATGAACAACAGTTATCCATTTTAAGTAAACGGCTAAGGCTTTGCAAGAAGTGACTCTCTGGATGTTATCGGTTAACCGTTTTGTAGTAAACGGTTCGCCGTTAGTTTCCAGTGACCCGCAAAATGAACATTAGTTATCCATTTTCAGAAAACGGTTAAGGACTTGTATAAAGTTACTTCTTTGGACATTATCGGTTAATCGTTTGTAGTAAACGGTTCGCCGTTAATTTTCAGTAGCCTTTCCATTTTTCCGTTTTTCACTAACGGTTAGAGCTTATACAAATTGTTGCTCTCTGGTCTTAATCGGTTAACCGTTTCAAAATTACTAGTTCACCGTTTATTTTCAGAAACACATTTTAAACCAGATTTTGCAAAGAATCTCTTTTTCAATTTGAAAATCCATCTTTCATAAGTATGAATGGAGTGGTTTTTATGACTTTCATTTATTGAGAAATAACTCCAACATTTTTATCAAAAAATCATTTAAAGTTTGTTGTAATCAAAATAAAAAATAATAACATATTCGTGTTAACAATCTCCCCCTTTTTGATGATGCTCTTTAATATTTGGGTCTCTCTTAACATATGCTCCCCCTTAATATATTGCCAAATTAAGAAATGGTCAATAAAAAGATTTCTGCTCAAGTGAGCATTTTTAAATGCATTTTAAGTCTTCCCATTTATAAAACATTTTGAAATTCATTCTACAACTCATAAAACATTTTCAAATGCATTCTCAAACTCTCAAATTATCTCCTCCTTCATCATCAAAAAGAGAAAGAGAAAAGAAAGAAATGCAAGTCCGATTTTTGGCGAGCAAAAATTTGGGCAGAGTTTCCTCTTAAAAAGGAGCAAAACCATTTATACATATGAGAGTAAAAAAAAAACTTTCAAAATGTCTTGACAACAACTCCATCACCAATCCAACAACACCATGAGCAAACCAAGCACTTCAAAAGCCAATAATCCACAAGTTTTATCAAGAATAATTAAGTCATCCAACATCTAGAACAATCATAAAACCATGTCATCAAAATCCATAAATGGCATATAAAAGTAGCAGTAAGAAAATGCAAAACAAACAAAATATGAATTGTATGTGCGAAAGCATAACTCGGAAACTACTGAGGTAGTGGAGAAGGAGAAGATGAGCTTCTCGGATCATAACCAAAGTAGCCAAGAATGATGCGCTGGGCATGGATAATCTCAAGCTGATGATCAATGCTCTGCCGCTGGAAGATTTCAAAGTCAGAACGCAGCTGCTGGTGGTCATGAGAAAGAGTGTCCAATTGATCAAGAATCAGCTGCTGCATACCGTCTGAAACGGGTAGCTGAGCTAGAGCTGGAAGCGGCATAGAGGCAGCTGGCTACTCAGGAACAGCAGATGGCTGCTCAGGCGCAGCTGATGACTCCGGAATAGCTGATGGCTCAGGTGCAGGTGGCGGCTGAGAGGAGGAGGGAATGTCAGTATCCGTCGCACGCTGCTCAAAGCCAAAGTCAGCTGGAGGCTGAGGAACAAATCAGCAACGTGGAGGAGGAGGATGAGCTCCTAATCTAAAGTCAGAGAGCTGATCGGGAGGATAGACATTATTAAGCATCCGATCGTCCTCAAGAGCTATCAAGGTATTCTAGTTTTTGGAGTTGTTGATTTTTATCCACTTTCCATTCCTCCAAGAAAAGCCGATACTAGTCATCGCCTCAGGACCAATCTGTTTAGTCTCCATATGTCCAGTATCACGAAGAGGCACCTCAAAGTATCGCAGTATCTTAGTAATAATACTGCCATAAGGAAGCAAACGGTGATTAACCGCGGAAGTACTCAACATGTGCCGCACAATAATATACGCAAGGTTTATGGGACGATCTGAGAGTAGGCTATCTAGTATGCCCACGTCCAATCTTGTGACCTCATCCGAGTGACCCTTCCTAGGTGTCACTAAGTGCTGTAGAATAGAATGAAGAATACGGACTTGGAGAGGTAAAAGTTAACATGAATATGTTAATACATGTCATAATAAGTACCAAGTGAGTTTTTGAGCCTATCATTTTCTTGGAAAGTAACCCTTTTGCCCATTCTTTATACAGCTTACAATTTATTATTGTATACACGATTTTTAGATTTTTTTTTGAGTTAACCCTTAAAAAAATTGTAAAATTAAAAAAAAAGTGTGTTGCTACATATGAAGACCCATCTAACTAGTAGATATGGAAGATTATTTAGAGCCCTAAAAGACAATAGAAATGTCTTTTTTGATCCGTTTGAGCCTTTCTAGCCATCTCTTTTATCAAATATCCATAGTTAACCATTTTGAGCCTTTAAAAAAAAAATTCTTTGTCAAACTTATTATCTTGACCCACTCTAATTTAGAGTATTACCTAATATCTTACAAGTTTCATCACTTATTTATGTTTGAGAAAAATGTAAATAAATATTTTGTATAGTAAAATTTATAAAGGAGAAAATCGTCATTTTACACTTCAAACCTTACTAACAACCCTTACTTTTATATATTTAAGCTTCTTGCAATTTAATTATGTGTGTTTTATTTTAATTAAGTATTTTATGTATTTTCAGGGCATTATAGTCATTTCACAATGAACGAGAGATCAAACGGCAAAACAAACATCACTTTTGAACTCAGGATGGTCGAAAACCTTAGAAGGAGCATAAAAGAAAAAATGACACTGTTCACATGCATAATACTATTCACTCGTACGGTACATGCATTACACAGAATTATTTTCAACCAAACTGCGTCACTGTTCAACTTGGGTCAAACCGTGTTACTGTTCACCCACGTGGTCAAACCGTGTGCTGTTGACTGATGACGTGGCGCAATCTTGAGTGTCTAAACTGTTTTTAATCCAATGGCCACGATTTACTCAATGTATCTATAAAAAGAGAGCCTTCCCCTCCTAATATGATATCACTGAATCCATTTTTGGGATCCATTTAATGTAATTCCTTCTCTATCTTGTATTTTCTACATATTTGATTAAATTCCCATTTTGCTCCTAGTTCAATTATGAGTAGCTAATTTTCTTTGAAGGTTGGATTGAAGGTGAAGTCTTAACATGTGTCATGAGATTTATTTGGTAAATTTACTTTTTCTTTCCCTCTAATTGTTGTGGATGTTTTGACTGCTCGTCGACAAATAATAATAATATTATGTAGATACCATCTTGGTTTCACCAGCTCTCTAGTACAAGGTTATTATTATTTGGCACGATAAGCCTATTTACGTTTATATTTTCATAATGTTGATTTTATAAATTTTTGGGATCAAATTGTAAAATTAAAAAATATTTTACCGCAGCAGTTACTGTAGCAAGCGGCTAACCGGATCCTGACAAACGGAAGTCTGGATTTTAGGCAGAATCTATCCGAATTGAAAGTGACTAACCGGATCCTGACAAACAGTAATCCGGTTGTTGGGCAGTAAGCTTCTGAGCATAAGTGGCAATCCGAATTTGACAAAGCGGCATATCGGATGTTTAGAAATTCAAAATTGTTTGTAACGGTAACATTAAGCGGCTAATTGGATGTCCATAATCGGCAATCTGGTTACGACCAAAATGTGCATAACGGTTAGTTTTTTAGCTCAAACTACATAAACTAAAAACAAATTCATTTTTGATAATCCAAGCAAACATAAACAAGTGCACACAACATATATTGAGCTTCAATTCCATAACTCATCATTTATTAAATCATCTTTATTCTTCAATTTCTATATCCACTCTTAAAGAGAGATTCATTGTTGTATTTTTCATTTCTCATCAAATTATGAGTGTACAAGTATGAGAAATACTTGGGGTGAAGAGATTGGAGTCTCTTGTTGTAAAGGTTCATTGACACCTTGACGTCAATTGTAAACGTTTGAAACCTTAGAAAGGCTCGGATAGTGAAATCCTCAAGCCCGATGTGCTTGGAGGTGTGGACGTAGGCAGGGATTGCCGAACCACGTAAAGATTCTTGTGTTTGTTTCTCTTCTCTCTTACTCTTTAATTGTTGTGCTTTTATTGAAATTATTGCTTTCAATTTTTATTAAGACATTAGATTGCTTGTTGTGTGAATTTGCTAGGATAATTTTTAAAATTCCAATTTACCCCCCTCTTGGGTTCCACACTTATATTTCATTTGGTATCAGAGCGAGGTGCTCTTGTTTAGACTTAACCGTTTAGAGTTAAAGATTTATGGCAACCCATAGTGACTCAACCTTTAAGGAAGGACAATTTACAATTAGACCACCATTCTTTGACGGTAATGATTACCCATGTTGGAAAACTAAGATGAGAATTTATTTACAAGTTTTAGATTATGAAATTTGGGAAATTGTTTGTGATGGTCCATTTATGCCTTTGACTAAAAATGAAGTCAGGGAATATATTCCAAAACCTTCACGGGAATGGAATGAATTGGAAAAGAGAAAAGCTTCTCTAAATTCCGAAGCCATGAATGCCTTGTTTTGTGCACTTGATAAGTCAGAATTTCATAGAGTGTCTAGTTGTGAAAGTGCTAATGAAATTTAGCATAAACTTGAAGTTGTTTATGAATGCACGAATTAAGTGAAAGAGTCTAAAATTAGTAGGTACACTCGGCAATATGAATTGTTCCAAATGGAACAAAATGAGAGTGTATTTTCTATGTATACTAGATTTACGGACATAGTGAACACTCTAGGAGCCCTAAGAAAGGCCTTTTCGAATAACGAGAAAGTTCAGAAAATCATTAGGTCATTACCTAAGGAATGGAGACCAAAAAAGACTGCCATTGAGGAAGCTAAACATTTGAAAATCTTACCTATTGATGATTTAATTAGTTCTCTTATTTCTTATGAGGAAGACATGGCAGCTGAAAGAGGCAATGAGGAGAAAAAGAAAAACATTGCTCTCAAAGCCTCGAAACATGAGAGTGATGAAGAAGGCGAGCTAGATGAGGAGGAGATGAATATGCTGGCTAGGAGGTTCAGAAAACTTTTTAAGAAATCCGGTGAGCAAATAAAATTTAGAGACCTCAAGAACCAAAAGGAGAAGAAGAAAGTAATCAAATATTATGAGTGCAAGAAGCCTGGCCATATAAGAACGGAATGCCCTCTTCTCAACAAGCTCAAGAAGAAAGCAATGGTAGCCACATGGATGATATCGATGAGGAAACAAGTGATGATGAAGAGCATCAAGAAATGAAAAATCTAGCTCTCATGGCAATTGAAGATGAATCGGATGATGAACTTGATGAGGTAAATGATCTTTTTACTTATGATGAATTATATGATGCTTTTAAAGAATTGCATGATAATTGGATAAAAATTAGTAAAAAGAATGCATGTCGTAAAAAGAAAATGGTAAAGCTCACAAATGAAAATGAATCTCTAAGTGCAAAGATTACATGTCTAGAATTAGAGAATAAAACATTGCATGATAGAGTTGCATTATCGAATGAGAAACCTAGCACTTCACATGAGCATCTAGAATCATATATAGATGACTTGAAAAATGAAAAGGATGCTTTACAAAAATGCAATAATTCATTAAATGAAAAGATTAAAAGACTAGAGTTAGATAATAAAATGTTGTATGAAAGAATTGCATCTTTTAAATGCAAACAAAGTACTTTATATGAGCATGAGAAATCACATGTTGATGAAGCAATGAAAGAAAATGAAGTGCTTAAGAAGAAGAGCAATGAGCTAAATCAAATTGTGTTAAAATTCACAAATGGGCAAAATATGTTGGATAACTTGCTTAATTCTCAAAAATGTGTGTTTGACAAGGGAGGTATTGGCTATAAACCAAATTTGAAACAAAAGTATCATAAAAATTACTTTAAGAAGAGTACTTCCATTAACAATCAAGTTGTATGCCACCATTGCAATCAAGATGGTCACATGAAGAATATATGTCCAATTAAAAGAAATGCGTATTATGGAGCAAAATGTATTTGTGTTCCAAAAGGAATCATTGCTAACACTCAAGGACTCAAGAGTATTTGGATACCAAAGTACACAACTTGAATATTTTTTTTTGTAGGTACCACAAATAATGAATGGTAAAGAGTTCTTTGATGCAGCTTGTGAGGATAATCATTTGAGCATGATCTAGGAGAAAAAGATGAGGCAAGATGATTTAATTGTTTTGGTAACAATTCTTGCCATATTAGTTTTGTTGAGTGGATCATGATAAATGGATAGTAGCTTGAATTTGTGAAAGTATACTTATATGTTTACATGATTGAATTATCATTAAATTTAACATCCAGTGCTTTATCATAATGCATAGTTATATATTTATGATGATAGCTTGTCAACTCATCATGATAGATTTGTTTGATTTTGATGATTATGTAACGTCTAAGCTTGATAAACGAGTGATATGCTTGAATTATTAATCTTTGAATACTTACATATTTCATGATTGTATGATGTGTATGCATGATAGATGAGTTATATGTTTACATTTATATTTCATGCATTAAAAAGCTTATTGAAATGTTTTAAATCACAAAATGATTTAAAATCAATCAATTTATATGCCAAAAATAAATTGGTGTGTGTAATATAAGTCTAAGAGCTTACAAAATTTCAAAAATATTTTCCACAGCTTAACCGGTATACCGCTTCTTATCAACTGGAAAATCATTTTTCTTTTTGAAACTCTCTGGATCTCATTCGGATAACCATATTTATCAATCCAGAAAATCGGATTTACTAAGCCTCCTCTCTGCCTCAAAACCAGATAATCGGTTCTTAAAATCCGAAAAACTGAATTCAAGAGGCAACTTTCTGCCGCAAATCGGACTACCGGTTAGCAAACCTGGAAAGCCGAATTCGCATAAAAAGCTTGCTGGAACAAAACCGGATTTCTGGTTCAAGTCAATCCGGAAAACCATTTTCAGCTTTCATCTTTCTGCTCACAACCAGCTAGCCAGTTAATGAAGTCCAGCAAGCTGGATTCGTGAGCTTTTAGCTTTGCTCTTCCTCTTCCTCTCATTCGACTTTCCGTTTCTCTCTCTCTCACTAAAAACCGATTACTCCTTACTTGATTTCACTTCATAATCCATCATTTTCTTACTTTTTCGCATCAATTTGAGTCTAAAAAATCATTCCCCATCACTTCATTTACCCAAAATCATCCTTAAAAGCCATTTTCAATATCTAAATCTCTAGATCCTAAATTCAACCTAGGTTTTTGACTGATTTTTTCTCTCTCTAAATTTCTCACTATCAAGCCTTTTTTTATTCAAATTGCTTCTCAATATCACTTTCAATCTTCATCATCTTCATTCTCTTCATCGTTTTTAACTCCAAACCAACCAAAATCCTTTATACTAGTATTTGAACACACCAACATTTACTTTTATTTTTATTTTGCATTTGGGTTATATGGATGTTTGCTATGATTTTGGATTATATGTTTCTCTCTCCCTAAGGACTTAATTTTAGGAGATACATCACAAGATGTAACTACTAGATCTTCGTTTAGAAATATACGTAAGCATTTGTAATAATGGATTTGATCACTTGTTCTTTAGCCCATAATGATGGCTTTTCTTAATAGTTATGTTGATTTTGATGATCTATATATTGTCATTATATATTTTTACTTTGCTTAGGATTTGAGATAAAGAACATGCTTTGATGATTACATGTATTTGATGAAGTTTGATCTTATGAGATCTATGATTGGTGAATGGATGTATTTTTTTTACTTTATTGATGTATTGTTAAATATGCATTACTTTCTTTAAATGATATTAAAAGGGGGAGAAATACATATACTTCGAGAATTTTAAGCGTATAAATTTTTTTTGGTTATATTGAAATATCACAGTAGATCCTAAATGAATTTAATTTTTAATGTGATTAGTACTTATGGAGCTTAGATAGTTGATAATATGCATGCCAATTTAGTAAACAAATCAAAACCTCTTTGCAAAGAGCAATTTTAAAAAATTTGGCATGAACTTGGGCTGATGATATTTATTAATATCTCTAATCATGTTATTAATACTATTAAAATGGATTTGTTGATGATTGATGATTATATGTGTGTTGCTTGATGAATTGGTAAAGTTGTTGGTTTGTTATGATTGTTGAAGCTTATATCTTTTTAATCATGTTGTGTATTTGAGAATTTGTTCATTTTTAAGGGGAGACTTTGCTGAAATTTTTTCTCGCACAAAATGGGTAATATTTTCATCAAATTATTTTTGATAAATTTGTTTCGATTGCATCTATCCATCTTTTTTTTTACGATGAAGGGGGAGATAAATATAATATGTTTTTGGATAAAATTATTTCAGTTAACATTTTAAATTGGCCAGATATTTAGGAGGAGCATATAATATGATTTTGGATAATATGCATTTTGAACTTTTTTGCTGTCCAAAGGGGGAGACAAAGTAATATATTATTTTGATGTTGTTAAAAGGAGAAAAATAATATACATTTTGAATAATTGTTTTGATAATTGATATGTGATTATGGTGAGGACTTGATGATTTTGAGATATGATGATGATTTGATTTCATGGGTGTTTTATATGATAAATTTATGTTATGAGTTGTTGATTTGGTAATTGATGGAATAACGGTTCATGATATTTTTGTGTGATCATTTGTGTATGGAGTTGACTTGTATCATGATTTATACTAATTTGGGAGTAATATTACTAAACTTATATTTGAGGTAATGCTTGTTGCTAGGGGGAGAATGTGTTGAAATTTCTCATCGGACAAACATGAGTAATAAATTTGCTACTCTTATTCTTTTCCTTTAAGTTTTCTTTTTGATGATGAAGGGGGAGAAGAATACATGCTTTTAAATTAATAAAAATTTACTAATCTTTTTCTTTACCAATTAAGTTTTCTTTTTTATGATAAAGGGGGAGAAAAATCCATGTATTTAAATCATTTAAATATGTTAATTTAGCTAATTGGTAAATTGTAAGAGAAAATTATATTTAGGGGGAATAATTTGTGGAATCATTCTTTAAATACATGAAATGTTTGTCATCATCAAAGAGGGGGAGATTATTAACATAGATGTTTCCATAATGTTGATTTTGATGATAACAAATAAGATTAAAGATGATTAATATTTTAAGCTCAAATTATTTTATTTTTAAATAAATCATTATTTTCACATTATAAAGGTTTCATATTTAATGGAAAAATGATTTTATGGAATTAAAATGTTTTGGACTAAAACGAAAGTATTTTAAAACCGTTGATTTTTTTTAAATTCCAGATTTAAACTTATTTGAAACTATTTAAAAATTTTGAGTCATTCTATAATTTCACATAGTTTGGGTGAAATCATAATTTTAAAAAGTTTTGGGACTGACAAATTATTATCTAAAATTCTGAAATTAGACCTATTTGCAAACTTTCATAACATTTTGGGTCATAATATAGTTTTATAAAGTTTGGAGGTCAAACTATAAATTTAAAAAATATTTCACTGTAGCAGTTACTGCAGTAAGCGGCTAACCGGATCCTGACAAATGAAAGTCCGGATTTTAGGTAAAATCTACCCGAATTAAAAGCAGCTAACCGGATCCTGACAAATGGTAATCCGGTTGTAGGGTAGTAAGCTTCTGAGCATAAGCGGCAATCCAGATTTCACAAAACGGCATACCGAATTTTCAGAAATTCAAAATTGTGGCTGTAACGATAATATTAAGTGGATAACTGGATGTCCATAACCGGCAATCCGATTACGACCAAAATGTGCATAATGGCTAGTTTTTGAGCTTAAACTCTATAAACTCAAAACAAATTCATTTTTGGTAATCCAAGCAAGCATAAACAAGTGCACACAATATATATTGTGCTTCAATTTCATAACTCATCATCTATTAGATCATCTTTGTTCTTCAATTTGTATATCCACTCTTAAAGAGAGATTCATTATTGTATTTTTCATTTCTCATCAAATTGTGAGTGTACAAGTATGAGAAATACTTGGGGTGAAGATATTGAAGAGATAATCTCTTGTTGTAAAGGTTCATTGACACCTTGGAGTCAATTGTAAACGTTTGAAGTCTTGAAAAGGCTCGAATAGTGAAATCCTCAAGCCTGGTGTGCTTGGAGGCGTGGACGTAGGTGGGAATTGCTGAACCACGTAAAAATTCATGTGTTTGTTTCTCTTCTCTCGTACTCTTTAATTATTGTGCTTTTATTGAACTTATTGCTTTCAATTTTTATTAAGATAAAAGATTGCTTATTGTGTGGATTTGCTAGGATAATTTTTAAAATTCCAATTCACCCCCCTCTTGGGTTGCACACTTATATTTCAAAGCCCTTAGCACCGTATTGATTAGAATGTTGTTCATGAGGTGTGGATTCCCCCCTCATGATTTAATTGGTATTAATAAGGAATATTTAGTCCATGGTGCATGTTGATACGGATCCAGATACCCAAGTGCATCAATTTAATAGATTTTCATTTCAATTTATTCTTGCTATTTTAATTCAAATTTTAGGATAATCCAAATCATTTTCATCACAAATCCAACCACCCATTTACAAAATTAATTCTACACACAATTAAAATCCATCTCGTCATGGGATCGACATTGGTCACCATTAGTCTATTCTACAATAAATTCGTGCACTTGCGAGTTCAATAAAATTTACACAATACTAAGGACCATTAATGAACTAACTGGAGCAGATTAAACATGCTCACTCAACACTGTCTAGTAAATCCACACTCACTGTCAGAAAACCAAGGATCCATTCCGATATATGTTTGCTTACCATCCCCTATTTGAATACGGTTACCATTAATAACAACCTGCTTTGTTGCCATAATTAACCTCCATGCATAACTAGGATTATGCCCCAAAGTAGCTCCAACAAAGTAGTGCGAGATTAATATCTTGCTTTGAAGATTTGGGCAACTAAAGAATTTGGTTTAGTCAGCAATCTCTAGCCCTGCTTCCCCAACATAGCAAGATTAAACGCATGGAGCTTTTTAAAAGCAATTCCCCCAGCTAATTTTGGTTGATAGATAGCATCTCATCGCATCCAGGTGATACCCCCTAGTATTGCGTCAACTACCCTACTAAAAGGAGTTCATCATGATTTCTAGCTCCTTACAAAGCTCAAGAGGTAGCAAGTTGATGTTTATCACAAAATTTGGCACCGCTTGAGCAACAGTCTTCAACAGAATCTCCTTTCCCGCTCTAGATAAATACTTCATACTCCAGCTTTGAAGCTTCTTCCAGACTATCTCTTTAACAAAGTGAAAAACATCACTGTGCTTTCTACCAATAAGTGAGGGCAGCCCCAGATATGGCCCATGATTGCTAGTTGTCGTAACCCCAAGAATCCTGCAGATTTGTTGAACAATATCTTCTTTTACATTCATACTAAAAGAGATGGAAGATTTGGCATAGTTAACACACTGCCTAAACAAACAACACATGTTTCATTAAATTAGCCTCCACTTGATTTGCACGAAAAAATAAGAAACAATCATTTGCAAATAGAAGGTGGGATATGACAGGAGCCTTCCTTGCAACTCGAACACCATGAATCAAACCCACTTTCTCATACTTAGTAATTAAAGAACCAAGCCCCTCAGCACAAAGTAGAAAAAGATAAAGTGGGGTCACCTTACGAAGTCCCCTGCTCAGATTGATAGGACCAACTTTATTACCATCCCTCAGCACACTATAGCTTACTGTGGTAATACAAAGCATAATCAGCTGGACCCATTCAGCAGCAAACCCCATCTTTAACATTATAGCTCGGAGAAAATCCCATTCAACATGATCGTAGGCCTTAGCCATGTCAATTTTCAGTGCTGCTACCCCTTCATTTCCTTGCCGTTTCCTCTTCAAAAAATGCATAATTTCGGTTGAGATTAAAATATTGTCTGTTATGGCTCTTCCAGGAACAAAAGCGCTTTGAGGATCAGAGATGACAATGTCGAGGACAAGCTTCAACCGATTAGCTAACATCTTGGCAATAATTTTATAAAGAAAATTGCACAAAGCAATTGGCTGCATGTCTGGTAAAACCTCAGGATGAGCTTTCTTAGGGATCAACATAATCAATGTTTTATTAGAAGCCATAGGTAATTTTTTGTTCGCTATAAATTAAAGACAAGCATATGAAATATCCCTCCCCACAATATGCCAAAATTTCTAGTAGAAAGCTGGATTCATACCGTCAGGTCCTGGCGCTTTATCCGGGTGCATATTGAACAAAGCATACTTGACATCAACAGTTGTAAATAGAGCTAACAGAATCTGATTTTGCTAAGACGAAATAGGAGGAAACACAGCAGAAATTACAGCTTCATTGTTACTGCCACTAGAAGAAAAAAGATCAGTAAAGTAGAACTTGGTGAGGGTATCAATCTCATCTGAATCAACACACCATAGCCCCTGAGTAGGGGTGGGCAAAATCGGGTTCGGTTCGGGTCGGGTTCGGGTCAACCCGATCGGGTTTCGGGTTGTTCGGATTAGATAAGATCCAACCCGAAAATAACCCGAATTAATGACCCAACCCGAACCGACCCGAATTATATTCGGGTCAGTTCGGGTCGGGTCATTAATTCGGGTTACGGGTCATCAATACAATTATATGGCTTGTGCTTGTGTTTCGGGTCAAGCAATCTTCCTCTCCTTCTCCGTCACAGTCATCGTCTTCGTCTCCACCCACAGCATCCATACCCTTTATACACCAAATAGTGGCCACAGGGTTTCAACAAACGCAGTCAAAAAGCTTGAGTCTTGAAGCTTGAAACCGGAAGCTTCAAAATCGAGTTTGGGTGGAGCAGGCAGCAGCAAATCGCGGAGATGCGGCGCTCACGGCTGGTTGCGGCTTCACTTGGCAGCAACAGATCCGTCTTTTCTTCAGCAGTTGGCAATAACAGATCCGGCTTGTGGTGGCTGGTTGGTGGTTACAGACTTGCGGCCTTTTGTTGCGGGTTGCGGTTGAACTTATTTGTGTTAGCTTTAGTTGTGACTTTGAGCTGCTAGTTTAATTTGTTCATAAAAATGGCTGACATCGTGGTGGCTTTCGACTTCGATAAGATGATTATCGACTGCGACAGCGAAAATTGAGTGGTAGATGAGTTGTATGCTACTGAGTTGTTAAATCATCTCGTCCCCACCATGCCCTGAAACTCTCTCATGGTTGCCACCCACTTTCAATTTTTCTTTTTAATTACTTTTCCTTTCAAATTTCTTCCTTTAGTTAATTAAAATAAAGTCATTTTCTGTTTTACAATAACAATGAGGAATGAGGATTAAGGACAGAGGCAGAAGAAAAAAAAGGATCCAGAGGTAAATTTTTTTTTGAACCCGATCAGGTATTCGGATCGGGTCGGGTTTGACCCGAACCGATCACAACCCGATCGGGTTAATCAATTTCAACCAGATCGGGTTTTGCTTCCGATCCAATCCGAACCCGAAATTTATCGGGTCGGGTCGGATCGGGTCGGGTCGGTTCGGGTCGGGTAAAATGCCCACCCCTACCCCTGAGCATTGCGTAATCTAATAATGGTGTTCTTCTTCTTCCTCGCAGATGCCATTGAATGAAAATAACGGGAGTTCATATCCCTTCCCTTCAACCAAAGGGTCTTTGCACGCTACTTCCAAAATATCTCATGATTGTGAAAAAGCTCATTATAGCGCTTATGAATTTCAGTGAATTCCATAAACCCCTTAATATCGCGTTTGCCTCTTAAGAGTCTCATATGAGTCTTAAAATCCTTTAGATGATTACGAAAATCGTGAATCATATGACCACGCCAATTCATTAACTTCACACTATAAGTTGAGAGTTTTTGTTGAATTGAGAAATCAGTTGTGTCTTCCCAACTACCTTGGATAATCTGTTCACAATCAGCTTCACGAACCCACAAGTTCTCAAAGCGAAAATGATTATTCCTAGAAACAGGAGAGAGGTTGTGAGCTGGATCTAAGAATATTGGTAATGTTAGAGAAAAATTAAGTTTTTAAAATTTTTATAAAACCTTTTAAGGACCGCTCTCATATAATATATAAGAATTTATATTCTAGAAATCGTACCTTGAAAAACCAAGTTGCTTTTTCCGCTGAAGTGATTTAGGCTCCTAGATCACGATCAGCCACCACCACTCTTGTTCGATCACGATCCGTCACTACCACGCTTGTTGGATCACGAACTGTTACCAATAATCTTCCAGGTTATGACTCAGGTTCGATCTGCACTTGACGTGTGGGCACCTTTATCACTACCAAAGCAACTAGCACGAGAAAATTTTTCTCTCAACAATAGAGAGAAAAATCTTATTCTCAGATTTGTATGAAGTGGCTTCTCCTTTTTTTTTAGAGAAAACCCTGGGCTCCAAATAATGCTCTAAATTAAACTCATGTTCCTTACACATAAACTAATTAAATGGAGCCTCCCACTAAAAGATATAATTAGGCTTTTGATCCAAATAGCTAGTTATCTTGCTTATTAGTCCAGTAGTGGTGCAGTCAATTAAATGAGCTAACCCGGGGTTCATTTGGGAACATACAATAGTGGCTACAATAATTAGGCCTGTAATTAAACTAGCCCAATTATTTAGTTCCAAATCTACTCCACTAAAAGATTGGAACTGACTTCCATAATTGTATGCTCGAATAATAATTCGTTCCAAGCCATATTGATTTCTTTACTGCACAATCCTTTGTACCACATTGTTAATTAAATTGATATCTCAACTGTCCAATCAATTTTATAACATCTTATTCCTTGATCCTTACTGGTTTTCTCTAATGATCATTTTCAACATACTAAATATGTTGACACACTCTGGCCAGAGAATTCTATGATCAAGTGCCGAAAACCTATCAACAGATGTGTTGTACAAATTCTATATTGTTAATCTATAACTCCAATACTCATAATTGCTCCCACTAAGATACCGGGTAATCTTGACTACAAGGATGTGTCGTGCCCATTAGTAACTCAAATAGAATAATAATCACAATCATGAAATCATAATTAACTCAAGATTAAGATTACAGTAAAATCAACGCCTATGAGATTTAATAAGTCTGACAGTTATTACAAAGTTAATTAAATCTCATATGTGATCCAATTCAATGTAGTCATACTACATCAATAAATTCATACATGATTAAGACAAATCATTCAATGAATTTATTACAGTTTGTACCTAAATAAAGTGCCCAATTTTATTTATCAACTGCGAACTAAATTTATTTAATCATAAGATAACTTGTATTTATGTCTTCTGTGAATCCATATGGTGATCACATAAATACATATAATATGATTAAATGGACTTTAATACAAATATAAATGCAATTAAGATATTTGAATAAAATACCTCATTAATTTTATTAATCAGAAAAAATATTTATTACAATTAAATAAACACATATACTTTTGAAGAGCATAATTTCCCAACAATCTCCCACTAGCTCTCAAAGCATATCTAGCATATTGCTCATGCTCTAAGGCTCTAAGTGCAGGTTATAAAGGTTTCCCACTTATGGCCATTGTAATAAGATCTGTCATTTAGCATCTAATGCCATTTGGGGTACTGTCATATAACTTTTCTACACTATTCCCTTATGAGATGATACTTCATGTCAATATGTTTTGTTTCTTGTGGTTCCTTGGTTCCTTAGATTGAGCTACCGCAACACCATTATCACAAAATAGTCTCAGGGGTGCAGTTACAACAGGTACCACCTCAAGATTTCGTAGGAACTTGCGGAGCCATATAGCTTCTTTTGCAGCTTCAGATGTAGCCACATATTTAGCTTTAGTTATTGAGTCTGTGATACAAGATTGTTTCACACTCATCCAACTAATAGCTCCACTTCCTATTATAAATTCATAGCCGAAAGTTGTTTTTTTAAAATCCTTATCTGACAAAAAATCAGTATAACCCACTAGTATAAGTTCATCACCAGAATACACAAGCATAAAATTTTTAGTTCTTTTCAAATACTTTATAATATGCTTGACTGCAATCCAGTATTGATGTCCAGGATTAAATTAATATCTATTAACCATCCCTACCGCAAAATAGATGTCTAGCCTAGTACAAAGCATGGCATACATAAGACTTCCCATAGCTTCTGCATAGGGAACTCGTCTCATTTTCTCCATCTCTTCAGATGTTTTAGGTAATTGATCCTTAGAGAATGTAATTCCATGTCTGAATGGTAATAAACCAGTCTTGGAATTTTCCATGCTAAATTTAGCCAATATCTTATCGATATAGACCACTTGAGACAATGCTGAAGTTTTATTCTTCCGGTCTCATAGTAACTTGATACCAATAATATAACTTGTCTGTCCCAAGTCTTTCATATCAAATATTTTTGCTAACCAAATCTTTATTGTAGTCAATACTCCTATATCATTTCCAATCAAGAGAATATTGTCTACACAAAGAACTAGGAAGGCTATAAATTTTCCCTGAATTTTCTTGTACACATATGGTTCATCAATGTTCTGAATGAATCCAAGCGATTTAATCGCTTGATCAAATCTGATGTTCCATAACAGGGATGTTTACTTCAATCCATAAATGGATCTCTGCAACTTACATACTATGTGTTCTTGGCCTTTTTGTATAAATCCATCTGGTTGCTGCATGTAGATGTTTTCTTCAAGATGCCCATTAAGAAAGGCAGTCTTGACATCTTTGTGCCAAATTTCATAATCTAGCACTGCAGCAATGGAGAGCAGAATCTTGATGGATTTAAGCATAGCAATCGAAAAAAAAGTTTTCTCATAATCGATTCCTTCTTTCTGAGTAAACCCTTCGACTACTAATCTTTCTTTAAATGTTTCTACCCTTTCGTCTACTCCTCTCTTTCTCTTGTAGATCCACTTGCACCCTATAGGTTTTACCCCATTTGGTGCCTCTACAAGTTCCCAGACTTTATTGGAATACATAGATCCCATTTCTTGATTCATGGCCATTTTCAAAATTCAACATCTCTAACTATTAGAGCTTCGTTGTAACTAGTGGGATATTGTACATGTTCATCTGAGATGGCCTTATAGGTTTCTCCCAAAAGCATGTATCTCGCAGGTAACCTAGTTACCCTCCCACTACGACGAGGTTCTAAAAGTTATGGTTGTTCGAGGATAATCCTATGTTGATCAGCTGGTTGTTGTTGTTCTTCCTGTTCTATAACAGGTGTTGAAAGCTGAGCAACAACCTGATCTCTTTTATTACTCTAGTTTTATCTTCCTCTTAGGTTATAAGTCATTATATAGTCTTCCTCAAAGAATGTAAAGAATATTTTTATAAATTCATTCCTATCTTGAGGACTATAATTCAGACTTTTCCTTATTCTTTAAAGATACCTAAAACATACAAGCTTCTGAACATGAATCCATCTTCTCTGTCTCTGATTCTAGTAGAAATATTAGTAAACTTCAAATACAAATGTGTCTCAAACCATGTTTGTGACTTTTTCATAATTTATTGGAGTAGTAGACACCAAGATAGATAAAACTAAGTTCAACAAAACTTTGTAGTTTTAAATACTAATATCTGGAATCAAAAAGGTAAATGATAAACCACTTAGTATATATCTTGTTTTATCCAAAAGAATCTTGTTTCTCTATTTAATTACACTATTGTATCATAATGGTCATTGACAACCAAATAGTGCTAGAATTCTTCATAGAGATATTCTTTGTTTCGATCATATCGAAGTTCTTTTATATTCCTTGTCTAATTGCTTCTGTCTTATCCACGTACTCTTTTGAATTTCAAAAGCAATGAAATCATGACGCATTTAGACAAACATAAATTAAAATGAATATTCATCAACAAGATTGATAGAATACTCATAACCTCTTATAACATGTAAACTGATTAGTCCGTATACATTTGTACGCGCTAAATCATCAAATATAATGTTATGCTTTTAGCCCAAAAAGAGCATCCTTGTCATGTTACTTTTCTAAATAAGATTTATAGAGTTACAATGATTAATCTTAATAGGCCAACAAGTCTATCATTAATCATTTAAGCATAAATATCAGAAGTGATTTTGGTTTGAAGAAACATTTCTTTTCTTAGATAGATGCATATACTCTTTATTATTATATCTTGCTTTGAATAGATCAATAGACTTATATGATATAAATTGTCTTTTTAAATAGAGGATTAAAAAATAACAGTGTACTTCCGTTTATTAAAACAAGTCACCGAAATTAAATTCCTCTAATATTTGGAAAAATAAAGACAAATATCAAAACTTTAAGTCTTGTAAAATTGATCTAGCCTTTCAGTTAATATAAACTAGCATGTCCTCAACTGCTGTTTGAAGCTTTCTTTACTTAATCTCTTGGTTTCCTGAAAACCAAATAAATGAATTACAAATAAGATTAGTTATTTCAGAATTCATTATTGTATGAATCAATAGAAATCTGAACTAATTAGGAAGCTTAAAGATTTCTTATACCTGATTTTAATAATCTTAGGACAATCTTTCTTCCAATGACCCTTCTGTTCACATTTGTAACACTTGCCTTTTGGCTATTTTAGTGGACAGTTTGTCGATCCCCACTTTTGCTTGCTCATTCTTGTCTTTCGACTTAAGCTTGAAGAGAATCCTTTTTTAGGAAGTTTTCTGCTATGATAAAATTCTTCTATAGCATGTAATTCGTGCATTAATTCAATTAAGGTCATATCTTTATTGTTTAAGATATAGCTGACCTTAAACTCTTTGAATGTATCAGGTAAAGATTCAATCATCATGTTAATCTTTGATTTATCATTGATTTGGACACCATGAATCTCTACCTCATTCAAATATTCCATCATATTGAGGACATGATCACGAACTTTTGTGCCCTCTTCCATCTTAGCATCCGTAATACGTTTTAATGCTGCTTCTCTAGCAAAATGGGTATTTTACCCAAACATCTGATGAAGACTAGCCATAATTTCAGTGATTGTTTCCATGCTCCGATGTTTCTTATGCAGTTCCACAGAAATCGAAGCCAACATATAGCGCTTAATCATTTTGTTAACTTCGCACCATTTCTCATAAGGGTCTCTCTGATTTCTATAATCGTATAACGATGGTTCAGGAGGGCAAGACTGAGTCAACACATATTTGCTTCCCTTAACAGTGAGAATATTAAATAAATTGCGTTTCCAATCTAAATAATTTTCGTCAGTGAATTCATTTTTAACAAGGATAATTAATAATGGGTTGATGGAAGACATTTTCTGAAAAACAAAACAAAATAAACATGCATAAATATTTTGAAACAAAATTCACAATAAATGACAAAAATGCAAAAAATCATAAATGCATTTTAATTTATTGTAACGATAATCTAGTACCGCTTTGACAAGCTATCCATTGGGGAAGTCATGTCTACACTTACTAGATCCAATTATGCATTAGATTATTTACTTTCATGTAGAGACATGATAAATAATTATCGTTATCCTTTTGGGCCTTAATTTGTTAACAAAACTTCGTTGGGAAGGTTAATAACAAATTTTAGTTGAGTGTATAACCATTGTTTCAATCTACGTATTTTTCATATCAATCGTCACCGTTAGGACGAACAATCGATTGAAAAATATTTCAATTTTATCTTTGAAGAAGTTCATCAACTAAAATATCTAATATATATACCCTCCGTAGGGAGCATCACCGTATCATAAAGTCGAGGTATATATATAATTTTATTATTGCACTAACAATGGAGCCCATGAGATAAATTATCTTGAATTTTCCTTCTCCCACTCAATATTTTAAAATTGATTTTTCTTTTAAAACATACATATTGTTAATTGCATACTTCCTATAATATTATGTAGATGATATCAAATATTATTAAGCAAATGCAAACTTCAAACAATATAGTGAAATTCATTATTTAATGAATGACATGCATCATTATGCATAGAGTGGCATTACCTATTCTATATGACATGTTATCATGGCATGTGAACATCCAAAAACATAACATATAGAAAAATAATTAAATAATCTTAATTCATGGCTTTCCTAATAATGAAAAATACATTAACCCTAAGCTTAATCTTCATTGAGCTTCTTGTCAATGTCCATCTTCCACAAGCTTGTTTTTATTAATAGACTAGGAAAAATTAGACTTTTAAATTTATAATTGGTCCAATTTTAATTTTTAAAGAAAATAAAAAATTTTTAATATTAAAATAAAAAAATTAATATTAAAATAAAATTTTTAGACTAAAAATAAATTTAAAATATTTAATTTTTTTATACATTTTTAATCCATTAAGTCCATTTAAAATTTGGCCTAAAATTAAGATTTATTAAGCCTAAAATCATTTTTGAACTTAAATACAAAAAATTAAAACTTATCAGTCCAAAAAAAATATCTATGAAACTATAGGGATCGTAATGATAAAAACCATTAAAAACCCTAAATCCATCTTTTTCTTTCCCCAGCCGCCATCTCCAAACACCCCCAGCCACTTGTTCACTATCGCCGCCGATCTCTGACGCCAACACCGAACCAACCGGTGCCGCTTGGCCGGAAAACGAGCCAAACTCGCGCGCATCCTTCTGCTGGCCTCGGCAGCGTTGCTGGCTGCTGCACGCGAGCGCGCGCTAGCTGCTGCACGCATAGCGTGCGTTGCTGGCTGCGCGAGCAGCAAGCACTGGCTGCTGGCAGCAGCGTTGCTTCCAGCTGCAGCCCATGCAGCGCGCGCTGCTGGCCATTGCTGGCCGCGCGCGCGTTGCAGCATGCCCTGATTTGCTGCCGCTGGAAAATCCAGCCTTTTGATTCTGAAATTTCCGGCGTTGATTTTTGAGGACGTTTCGCAGTGATGAATTACAAATTTTCTATGCCAATTTTGACTTACAAAAATTCTATTACAATTAAAGTAAATCACGAGGGAAATATAGTGATAATAAACCACTCCTCTAATTATAGATCCAAACGAAAAAATATAATAAAAAATCAAACCATGAATTAAGACAAATCATAACATATTTTATTTATATATTTAAATAATTAATATATATCTGAATAAATTGTACCACTCTAATACATAAATCAAGAATGATTTCATACGAAATTCTTATATATTAATATGAGATGGCTGTAATACCAATTGTTGGGAAAAAATTAAATTTTTAAATTTTTTATAAAACCTTTTAAGGACCGCTCTCATATAATATATAAGAATTTGTCTTCTAGAAATCGTACTTTGAAAATTCAAGTTGCTTTTTCTGCTGAAGTGATTTAGGCTCCTAGATCACGATCGGCCACCACCACTCTTGTTGGATCACGAATTGTTACCAATAATCTTCCAGGTTATGATTCAGGTTCGATCTGCACTTGACGTGTGAGCGCCTTTATCACTACCAAAGCAACTAGCACGAGAAAATTTTTCTCTCAACAATAGAGAGAAAAATCTTATTCTCAGATTTGTATGAAGTGGCTTTTTCTTTTCTTTAGAGAAAATTAGTCTTATATATCTTCCTTTAGTGAAAACTCTAGGCTCCAAATAATGCTCTAAATTAAACTCACGTTTCTTTTTCTTTTAATAAAGGATCTACCGTGTAAAATAACATAAGGTTCTTTACACATAAGTTAATTAAATAGAGCCTCCCACTAAAAGATATAATTAGGTTTTTAACCCAAATAGCTAGTTATCTTGCTTATTAGTCCAGTAGTAGTGCAGTCAATTAAATGAGCTAACCCGGGCTTCATTTGGGAACATACAATAGTGGCTACAATAATTAGGCCTGTAATTAAACTAGCCCAATTATTTAATTCCAATTCTACTCCACTAAAAGATTGGAACTGACTTCCATAATTGTATACTCGAATAATAATTCGTCCCAAGCCACATTGATTTATTTATTGCACAATCCTTTGTACCACATCGTTAATTAAATTGATATCTCAACTGTCCAATCAATTTAATAACATCTTATTCCTTGATCCTTATTGGTTTTCTCTAATGATCATTTTCAACATACTAAATATATTGACACACTCTGGCCAGAGAATTCTATGATCAAGTGTCGAAAACTTATCAACAGATGTATTGTACAAATTCTATATTGTTAATCTATAACTCCAATACTCATAATTGCTCTCACTAAGATACTGGGTAATCTTGACCATAAGGATGTGTCGTACCCATACCCATTGGTAACTCAAATGGAATAACAATCACAATCATGAAATCATAATTAATTCAAGATTAAGATTACAGTAAAATCAACGCTTATGAAATTTAATAAGTCTGACAGTTATTACAAAGTTAATTAAATCTCATATGTGATCCAGTTCAATGTAGTCGTATTATGTCAATAAATTCATACATGATTAAGACAAATCATTCAATGAATTTATTACAATTTATACCTAAATAAAGTGCCCAACTTTATTTATCAACTACGAACTAAATTTATTTAATCATAAGATAACTTGTATTTATATCTTCTGTGAATCCACATGGTGATCACATAAATACATATAATATGATTAAATGGACTTTAATATAAATATAAATACAATTAAGATATTTAAATAAAATACCTCATCAATTTTATTAATAAAAAAAATATTTATTACAATTAAATAAACACATATACTTTTAAAGAGCATAATTTCTCAACAGGAGAGTGGTCAGAGCTATCAGCCTCTTAACTCTGAACTTGTGTATTGGGAAATTTATCACACCAAGAGGAAGAAGTGAGAACACGATCAAGATGTTCCTCAACCCATTTGCTAGTGCCTCTACCCCGTTCCCAAGTAAATTGATACCCAACCATTCCCAAATCCGAAAGCCTAGCATCAGCAATTGCACTTCTAAACCCTTGAATTTTCCAAGAAGCATGAGGACGGAAACCCTTTTTTTCACTAGAATCAAGCAAGTCATTGAAGTCTCCTAAACAAACCCATGGCAATGTAGAGAAAGAAGCAAGATGCAGCAACAGATGCCATGACTCTCGCCTTTGGGTTGACTTCGGGTACCCATAATAACCCATAACCCATAACCCATTAAACCCCTATATAATTAGAAACTTCAACATCAATAAATGCACGGCCAAACTTCAGAAGCCTCACCTTGAACTTAGATTGCCAGAACAAAGCAAGCCCCCCACTACGACCCACTCGATCCACGACAAATAAACCATCATACCCCAACTTATGCTTTAACCCTTCCAGAGAAGCTCTACAACTTAACATTTCCATAAGAAACATAAAAGAAGGCTTTCTATACTGGACCATCTCAGTCAGCACTTGAATTGTGCGTGGGTGGCCCAGCCCACAATAATTCCAACTAAGGGTACTCATTATTGTCGATGGGTCTGAAATACAGGTTCTACCGCTAGACCATTTTTTGGATCCACATATATGTTCGTTAAACTAGAAGAATCATTCATGTCTGGCCCCTCTGTAAATTCCAGCCCAATTTGAGCCCTCCTCCTTTTCGTGTCTTTAACAATCATACATTGTTCCACTTCAACAACACCTCTTTTAGGTAAGCTCCTAGCATGATGAGCATGGGCTACATTCTTACCTTTCCTGTTCAGTTGACTATGAGTTGGCGTGCCAACCACAACTGCCATTTGAGTCTCCTTATTCCCATTGACTTCCACTCTATAATCACCTCTATGTTTGGAACTATCCGATATTATGGGATTCATCACATTAAATTCCATCGACCCGCCTGATCTTGTGTACCTTCCATCTTTAGTATCACCATCTTCCAATGGCCTAGAACGCAACCACCTTTCACCAGAAGCCATAACATTCCGGCGATTAGGTGCCTTCATCCCTTGCCCATACGGCCTAGTAATGGTGGCAAGATCGTAGTCATATAATTTCAGACATAATTTTTCAGTATGACCTAAGAGACCGCATATGAAGCAAAAAATATTCAACCTTTCATATTTAAATTCAATCCACATCCACTCCCCACCTTCTTTCTTAAGACACAATATTCGCTTCAAAGGCTTCCGAACATCGAGTAAGACTCGGATACGCATATAGTTCCTCCACACTCCTATGAAACTATTAGCGTCGGATGTTTGAAATTCCCCAATGAAGCCAACAATATTTTGCAGTACTTTTTCCGTGAGGAAACCAATTGGAAGGTTATAAACTTGGACCCAAAAAGAAGTGTGAAATAGAGGCACACTCTGTGGCTGTTCATCCATTCCCAAACGTTTCGTAATCAACAAATGTTGGTCAAATGTCCAAGGACCAGAATCCATCACTCTTTGGATATCCACCTCATGGAAAAATTGAAATAGAAACAAAGTAGGTGATAGATCTTTGATGCAAATACCCTTTCCAGGCCTCCATAAAGCTGCCATTGTATTCTTCATCGCTGGAAAATTGATAGCCTTATCGGTAAGAAAATGCCCCACCAAACAGAATCTCAGATCAAGTCTTCCCTCACTCTCAGCCTGAATCTCATCCTCCTTGAAAACCAGACCAACCTCCTCTTCCTCATCAATCAACAACTGAGCACATGCATCCATCACTTCAGTCTCCGCAACAGTAGTAGTATTAGCCATTATGTTGAATCAAGTGGCCACCACACAAGGTCGAGGCCACAGAAGCAAAAGAAAAGAACTGCCAAAACAAACAAACGTAACTTGTCAAAATGACAAGACAAAACCAAACATGCTCGTTCATATGTTATTTGAAATCAAATGGATTGAAATTAATGGAATAAAGAGGACAAATGGTGGAGGCAACTAAATGAAAAGATTAATTTCTAACCACATCCACGTGAATCCATAATCATAATGCTATATATTACTGGAAAATATGTATCTTCATAATTAATGCTAAGTCTCTGCAAGAAATTTTGTACTACTAGTCGCACTTTCATTTTGTGATTTTATTATATTTAGTATATTTTCTTACAAATATCTATTTGTATCCAACAAGTTTAATATCTTCAAATATCTTGACTATAAATTTAAATACTTCAAATTTAGCTGAGAAGTCAATTATGCTTTAATTATGCATTTGTCTACAATCATCAATAATTAGGCTCAAAATCATTTGTAGTTTTAGTAACTACTCTAAATGAAAATACACTATCGATGATAATTTTATTACTACCCACATATCTTTTGTAATTTGATGGCTTTTTCTTTATTTTTGGAATTTTTTGTCTCTTTCAAGGCTCATGCCTCTCTAAGGACTTTTATCACTCTAGAGATTTATGTCTGTTCTAGTATATAAGTCTCCTTTGATTCAATCTCTTTTAGGAAAATCCGTTTATCTAAATCTAGTGATTCAAGTAATGTGGGAACATTTATTGCTTAAGTATTATTTTCTTTTGAATCCAGATTTTTATTCTCCTTTTTTTGGGGAATAGTATCTTTAGAACCAAATTGTTTACCACGCTTTATGACGAGCAGCATATAATTCATTAGCTGCCTTTACACGTGATTGTTCAATAGGAACAATCATCCAGGCTAATGTATTAACAACTAAAATATGTTGACTTAATTACTTTTGATGGATCTGTAAATGCATGTTGCAATTGTTCTACATTTGCTACAAATGAATTATCCTTCGCACTTTAGTTTGACATTGCCTGGTGAAAATTTAAATGAGACATGGTGAAAATTTTCCAAAAAAAATTCATTTCTTACTTTAGAAGGCACATTTTATTCCCAATGGCAAGAAAAATGTGTCATCGAAGTGATAATCCACAAAGTTGTATGGTAAAATGATCACCTGTCATAGAATCTAAATATCTGATAATCGAAGGAGAATTAACCTTAATATAGATCCCTAGCTAAAATAGATCCCTAGATGACTTAGAGGTCCCATATTTGTGCATTGTAGGGGTGAGGTAGGAATTACAGAACATAACCAAATGTGCATAGATAGGAAATATAAAGATAACCGAGCGAGCACAAGTTGTAATTGAGAATATTAATGATAAGAAGAGGGTCTAAGACGAATTAATGCTGTAGTATGTAAAATAACATGACCTTATATGGATATTGATAATTATATGAGTAACAGTAAAGTTCGTATAACTACTTGAAATCATTTAATCAATGATTCTACCAATCCATTTTGTGTATCTACATGTAAAATTAGATGTTCTACATCAATTCCAACAGATGTATAATAATTAACAAATGTTTTAAAAATGAACTCACCTGCATTATCAAAACATATGGCTTTGATTAGATAATCTAGAAACTATGCCCTTAATATTATAATTTGAGCGAGCAATCTAGTAAATGCAATATTACATAGGATAACAAACAAACATGTGACCACCTGCAGATGCATTAATCAAAACCATAAAATAATAAAACAGTCAAGTTGATGATGTATTGGCCACATATATCCTCATGAATTCTTTACAGAAAATTTGGAGAAATCCAATCTTAAAAGGGGATGGTCTAACAACAAATATACTATGAGCAAGTTGTACAAACTAATCTCGTTGGACAATATAATCTTCTGGTTGTATAATGAGTGTCCAATCCTTAATAGTTTTATAGATCATCGTAGATCTTGGGTCACGGGGCAATCATGCTATAAAATAAACATTTTTGGATCAAGAAACTTCTAATTCATTATTGCTTAGCTCACAATTGCATTAACAATTGTATTCTAACTATATTAATATTTTTATTCTCATAATAATAATAATAATAATAATAATAATAATAATATGATAAAATTATTATCATTTTTCATTTTGTAAAGGGAATAAAATTGAAATTTTAAAAATTATATGAAGGCAAAAATGTCAAACCAAGGAATGGGCAATGATCTCGCGGAAATGAAATTCTTATTTCTCATTCCCAAATTTAACAAATCCCACAAGCTCCATTCCCATTTCGAGGTGCCAAATAAAAAGATAAATAATATCAATAATTCTCATTCTTTATTCCCATTTCCAATCCCACAAGCTCCATTCCCATTTGAAGGTGCCAAAAAATATGAAATAAAATGTTCTAAATAAACTTGTTTTACAATTTCATTGTTGTAAAAGAAGAAAAAAAAATTCTTCAAATCTTTCTTTAAGAATTCTTATAAAAGAGCAGAGTAAATAAAAATTATTAATGCAAAGAGTTTAATTACTAAGGATTTTCTTTTCTAACATTTCAAAGAATGTACAAACTAAAAATTAACTTTTCAAATATAACAGATGAACATAGAAGAAAAATGATTATAATATGTTTTAGGGTGCAAATAATCCAAACCAACGAAACAAAACCAAGAAGAAATTAAATGAGATAAAATAAGAAACTGATTCATAATATGATAGTACAACGTTTTCATTTCGTTTAAAAGAGTAGCAATCATACAACAATCTTAACAATATACTGAACTAAAGAGAAGAAAAAGATCAGATACAGAATCACTTAAATGTTTTCCATACATTTGAAAATAATAAGACACACAAATAGAGGAAAGAGTTTTCTACACTGCAGTTAACTGAAAAAGGTGCAAGGGTCTGGGCAATTTACATTCAGAGTATGAAATGACCACATGCCAGAAGAAAATGAACACTTCCAAATGAATACTCTTTCAACCTGATTTTATCATCTGAATTCTGATAAAGTTGAGAACTATACCCTATGTTATATACAAACCTATATTCATTTCTCAATTCTAACAAACATCAAGCATTACCAGATTATTAGCACTATTTTACAACACAATAAGCATACAAAACCTAAATGAACATATCTAAAGCTACAGGTATAGATGGAACCTATAAATACAGCAAATGTGAGCCATTCCATTGCTCCTTAAGGATATAGAACAGAGGAGCTCTAACCAGTATTAATTTGTATTGTCACTGCAGAAACTTGTGGTTATAATTTAATCATCTACCAAGTCATATTCCCTTCAGAATAACTTTTTGAAGAGGAACTGTCTCTCACTCCCGTGGCCGGGCCAGCCAGAGAGAACTGAGGGCTCTAAGCCTAGAGAAGTAATCATTTATTGCGAGCAACGCACGAGCCGATTGTCGGGTGGTCAATATACGATGCATCTGTTGTAGAGTTTGCTGACGTAGATTATCAGCCTGGTGATTGCAAGAGATAAACAATAATTAGAAATGACAGTTGTCATATGGGAAGGAAGACAGGCAGAAGGGATTGAGCATGCAGCTCAAGACCATTTATTATTAACCCTAAATGACAGAAAGAAATAAATAACTCTGGCATCTAATAATAACTCGTATAAAACATGCCACACTATAACCCCATGAACTTGCAAAACATGAGAATTAAACAATTTCATCACAGCAAATCATGTAAGGAAAAGGAACAGACTAAAGTGTAAAACAATTTGCCATGTAACAACCAAATTGAACTTTTCCTCCAAAAGAAATCAATTTGAAAAGTCAGGAAAAAGAAAAGGTGAATCCAAAAATATTGCGAATGATTGGGACCAAAGAATATGTATTTGTCTACATCACCAAAATCAGATTGATGAATTGTGTCATACAATTATAATTAAGAACAAAAAAGAATACTAGCTGTTCAAATACATTATTTAGGATCAGCAATAACTCTTTTTTTTGTTTTTTTTTTTTGGGGGGGGGGGGGGGGGGGGGGGGAATCCAATAATGTAAATGTGCACGCACCAACTCTATGCCTTATGGTACTCAATCGTTCTTGTCTCCAGCGGTTAACAAATTCCAGAACAGTCTGGTGGTTAGCCTATGTCAAAAGCGAACTGTGACTATTTGTGGTAAGCCCACATATGTATGATCTGTTTACTTTGTATATGACTTTTACATTTATTGCTTTTGTTTGACAAGAGAAAGTCTATACAAGGTTAAAAAAATACCACAACTATCTCACCTTCAGAGTACCAAGCTTTTGCCAATAAGTCAAAAAGAAAATGAAAAGAATATTCTGACAAAAGGTACTTGAAAACCCACCTAGAGGCACCGACCTTTCATTTCACATCTTTACTTTTATTTATTTTCTTTGGAAATGTTAATTATGCTTCAAACTGGTACTGGCGTCATAAAACAACCAAGCTTAATTAATTTAAAAGAAATTACCTGACGAAGAAACCCTTCAAGAGTTCCTAGCTTTCCCATTGCCATGGCCATTTGACCCATGTAGTTTGCAACATTCCCAGATGTTCCCGATGGGCTGGGTGACCCATTGGCCAATGTCTCAGCCAGAGATTGCTGCAATGCATCCATCCCTTGTGACAGAGCATCTTCTGCCTGTTGGGATGACTGCTGCAAATTATAGATGCCTACCAACTGCTGCTCGGTTAAAGGCTCCAACTGATTCACAAGAAGCTGCAAGAGCATTGATTCAGCTCAAAAGCAGAGCACAAAAATTGATTGGTAGATATGCAAATGTGACGCATAATAGAACTTGAAATAACATAAATTCAGCTGAAAACAGAATGGCCAATTGAAATTGCCTTTGCTGCAGTGATTCAACAGAAAAAAGTTAGGGACGAGGCTTTAAGCAAAATACCAACGATGATGGTTCTAAAGAAAATACAGAAAAAGCCTATAAAATTAAAGAAACACAACACACTTAACGGTTAAATATCAATCTTTCAAAACCAGTGCTTTCTCCTACAATTCTCTCTTGCATAAACTTCATGTCAATCAAAAATAAAATTTCACAACAATAATTTATTTGCCTTCGTTACATATCCAAATTTGAAAAGTACTTGTGTCTTAATTCCACTAGTGAAGATATAGATGAACCCCTCACACCACCTCTGCCCAACTTAGCAACCAAATCAACAACTACCCACAAAAATAAAAAATAAAAGAAAAAGAAAAGCCAGATGCCCGTAGGCACAATAACGATGAGCAGTCTACTCACCTTAAGGAGCTCAGATGACCGAAACCCACCAATCCACATAAAACACCTTTCTGCTGGTGTCTTCCACATTCCTGACAAGATGTGGAAGACATCAGCCTTTGAAGCAATGCCTTTAAGCCTGAAAATTTCATCAAAGTGTGATGTAACATTGTCAACGATAGTACGGAGTTCAGTGTCCCCTGCATGTGAATTGACTGCAGCCCTTAGCTCAACTATATGCCTGTTGTGCTCTTCAAGCCAGCGAGAATATTCTACATCAAATGCTGCTGCACCTGCAGATCATCCAGGTGTCAGCAATATAATCACAATACCGCTTTGGAGATGTGTTGGTGCAGTAGTGATCTTGGCTCATAATTATCAAGCTAACCAAGATCACAAAATCCGAAAAAACCATCAACGCTAAATTTATTCCACTCACCACATCAATAATCACTGATAAATATAAAGATACTGGACAGGTGTACATCTGCCATCAACCAACATATAAGATCAAATTTCACTATTTTCGCTAAAAAAATCTAGAGAACATATCCTCGCCTATAAATGAATACTTCAACTGACGTACAGGGGTAGATCTATTGATACACTCATAGCACTCCTAGCATAGAAAAAATTCTAAAACCATCTCAGTTTGATAGCACTGAAATTTAAATTTATTTCCTAGATCAAAGAAAGTTTATAAAAATAGGGGACAAAGTCATCCACCAAACAAGAGATATGTTGTTATTAACTAAATTACAACTACAATCTATGACACCATTCCTCCTAATATTGTTTACGCATGAAACAATCTAAAACAGATAATAAAGTGACAAAAACCTTGTTAATTTAAGTTGGGAGGTGGTCCTGAGATAATTTGAAGGTTTAGAGGATGGTTTCTGTTGCAGGGGATAGGGGCTCTTTTTCAAAATGGTAAGTTTTGATAGTTTCTGATGTTTTTGTATTTCTCAATTTCCTCTAATTCATTTTCATCAAAAAAGAGAACTAACAACATCTTTAAGAAACCATTGTGCAGTACTAAAAACGTATCAGTATGGACAAAATATTACATCTCAGAAGACATACAGTATATAAGCTCATGCAGCAGAGATTTTGATCCAATATAATTATGAACAAGCAACTTTGATGTTGCAGCAAGACTTTAAATGCTTTTCTTGGATCTCACAGATCTCACAGAACATATCGGCAGACCATTAAAAAGTCACAGATCATCGCCTTGATCAGTTTCCAGACTGTTAAACAAATTATAAACGATAGCAAAGGTAAGTGAAGTTTAAATACCATTGCCGCTCATTGAATGGGATTGATCTCCTGAACTGGAAATGAATATGCCCTGCAATTAAGAAACTTAATTAGACATAATAGCATCCGATGCAGCAAAAAGGAAAATATTGTGGACATCTCCTACAGTATGGTCTAAATATAAGTGTGCCCTGAAAGTTCTAAAATTCATCAGAAGCTTCCTCATGAAAAGCTATAGTTTGTCTGAGAACTTCCACATGATCTTAAATTTGTTTCAAGAATGTAACCTTTAATCTGTAACAAACCTCCTATCAGAGGAGGTTATTGATGTTTTGCAAACTACAGGAGCCTGCCTATATTTAGGCTATACTATATAAATGGACAAACATTATCCAAACCTGCTGGCGAGCACGCTGGAGCTCTTGCTCTAGCTGAGTAAGTTTAAGCCGACTGCTCTCCAGTTGTTGGACATATGCCTGGAGTAAAAGTTGGGAGGAAGGGAAGGATTATTAGAAGTTTGGTAGAATATGCAGATGCAATACAACCACTGTCTTTGTACAGAAAATAGAACTAATAATAAGAGCACCATACAGCCACACTTCCATTTTACATTAACAGCTTGCACAACAAGGACCAAACTCTATCCCAAGAGGAAATACCTTTTTCCGTAACCGGCTTTTCCTGGCAGCCTCACGATTCTGAGCAAGCCGGCGTAATGTCTGCAAATAAATATTAGGGGTACAATAATTAATTTATAAGTATAAAATTACGCTGATAAGTGGCTATATAAATGAAATTAGCTTAACTATGTAACCTTCTGATCCCCCGATTTTTCTTTTGATTTGTCACTAGAATCAGAAGCTGCAACAGCTGTCAATTGACCTCTTTCAAACTGCACAAGAGAATCAGACAATTAGAATCCACCATTTTGTAGTAGTTAAATTCACTATGGAAGATGACCTTTTATTTGAAATAAGTATAATAAATACAGTTATCAATAGCAAAAGCAGGAACTTTTGTTTTCATGTACGATCACAAAGAATTAAAAAAAAAAAGAGCAAGTTGCAAGGATGGAAGAAACACGCTACTCAATTGTTTCCAAGAAGCAGCACATGCTCAAAGCTGAAAATAAGAGTCATTACCCTTTGATTTTTATCTTCTGTATCATCTGTTGAGGTATCAGTTATTGGACTGGCTTCTGCCATGTTGGACTCCCCCCAGTTCTCGCGATGACCACTAGATACAGAAATCAAATTCGATTGAGGTTCTTTTTGTAGTGGCATTGACTGGGACCCCACAATATGTGACGAAAGGTTTATATCTGAGGAGGCAAGTGTCTAATCCCAAAGGACACAGACAGAAAGAGAACTTAGTAACTTCAAATTTCATTAATCTCAGGATAATAAAATGAAGTGAAGGCCAAAGATGCACCTTACTCAAGGTGCCATATTGGACATCAGTTCCTACTGCCTGGTTACCTGTCTTCATTTGATAAAATACACTATCTAGGACACACCAAAAACATGAAAAGAATATAGGTCAGCATCTAGAGCCAATAAACCAGAGAAGAACTTAGCTACCACATATAAGTGCCCTTAGAACAAGCTAAAACTTGAACAAGAAGTTAAAAAAACATATTCATAAACTAAACATTAATGTTTTTTGCCCTTCCTGCTGTTGTGCTAGGGAGAGATATGCCCTACAATTGAGTTATTAGTAGTATTTTCTCTAGAGCCTCTGGTAGTCAGTTGGAACTAAATATTTATGAACAATGAATCAGGAAAAAAATAACCAAGGAAATAACATTTAGGAAAATTGAAGAGATTGGCTGGTAAATGGAGATAAAAGATCACATTAAATCCATAAAACAAATCAATTGTTTCTTCTAATTATGGGTCTGTAGCTACTGATAATTGAGCAATGCAATTTTCTTTCTATCTGGGTTACCGAAAAAACATTGATGAGGTAGTTCGTGAAAAATCAACAAGAGTAAAATTGTAGCATATGGCAAACAGAAACAAAAATAATTACAGCATACTTCTGCTAAGGTCAACAGCATTCTCCATGTGAATCCCAAAAGGTTGATCTTGTGCTCTGAGTTCCAGAATTCGAGAAGAGTAAATAGTGTTTCCTTCTGGGTCACTGAATACCAAAAGTTATAAGATCCACAAGCACCAAAACAAAATTCAATTCAGAAAGCAAAACAGAATTTCCTGGGTACAACAGCTCATTTACAAATATTAGGTACTAAGGCGGCTTTAACTTCTTGATTGGAGATGGAGTCATCCCAACCATATCAGTTTACGTTAACAATGTGTCAATACCATTCCACTTCAATATTTGAGCTGTTACTAAACTCCTACAGAGCACAGTCATTTTAAATAAACAATGGCCAATCTAGCCTATCAATGACTGCATTATGGTCAAGTTTTATCAACAATTTATAGCAACAATGTAATGCCAATGTTTAATTGCTGATAACCACCAACATCAATAGAAAAAACAAGCGGAAAAAAATGGTAAATAATAAGATGGCAAGATTTAGAGTCATCATTGTAAAACCAAACACAATTATTTCAAGTATTTTGCTTCATTTAAGCACCTAGATAGGCAAATTTGAAGAAACATTCAGATGT
The DNA here is from genome assembly GCA_029633175.1 of Citrus glauca. Taxonomy (NCBI): domain Eukaryota; kingdom Viridiplantae; phylum Streptophyta; class Magnoliopsida; order Sapindales; family Rutaceae; genus Citrus; species Citrus glauca. The sequence continues at coordinate 31,876,151 of JAQOOD010000009.1, forward strand.
GGGCATTGATCTGAAAGGCCCTTATGGCTTAATCATATATGTTACTACGTGGACCTTATGAATGACAAAATAGAGCTGTAGTCTTCTCTTTCCTAACTATGACTATGAAAGCCTAGTAAATTCATTACACAATCATTTCTTGGCTGTTACCATCTGATCCCCGCTGTTAGCTCATTCAATTGTAGACAAATTAGAAATCAAGTAATTTCATTAAGCTCCCTTCAAATAAATATAAAACTTTAATATCTAAATTCCATTTTTGATAAATTCTCTCCGAAAAAAAAAAAAAAACAGAAGGCAGAATTTGATTTCAACTGCATACTTGATTAACTAAAACTACCTTAACTATATGCCAACGAGTAAGGTCATTAAAAACTTCAGCAAACTGAGAATTTACATAAGCTTCGAATTGAAAGGCACCTGACCATCATCCTCACACTAAGGAAACTAAAACATATAGATATATCTACACGCACGCACACACACACAGTTATATTAAATCAAAACCCTTAAAAAATCCGGCAGTCAAACTTAACTAAAACCTAATTCCCTGAGACTTGAAACTCTAGAAACTAACAAAACGGGAAAAATATATATATATATCTTCTTATATCTTATAACCCACTTCTGTAGAATTGAAGAGGAATTACGAAAACATAACAGGAATCAAATATCACTATATATAATCTGAACAGAAAAAACGAAGCCGTTTCGGTAGCAAGAAAGTAACAAATAAACCTCAAGACCAACCTCTTAAGCTGACAGTAAAATCATTATGAAGGAAAATAACACTGAATGAATCGAGCTCAAACTAAGAAGGAAAAACCTAAGCTGAATATTAGAGGCTTTTGTTTCACGATAAATACTCAAAATTCTCTTTTGACTTTTTCTGATTGTAGGCCGACTAAAAGACTAGTATAGTTTGTATTATTATTAATTTATTATGAGTTGGTTGGTTTTTGTAATCAAATTATATAATATTGTATTTTTATTTTAAAAAAATGAATTTGTATTCGGTGTATTTGTGTTTTTCTTTTTCTTTTTTTTTAATGAGTTTGTGTGTTTACTCATATGTAAATTAAAAAACAAAATGCCTTCTCAAAAAAAAAATGCAAAAAGAAAGATAAAAGAATGAACAGGAGTGTACCTTGAATTTTGAGCACTTTCTTTAAAGGGTGAGAAGAAGCGTGACGGTCAGATCATTCTAACCTCTCCTCCCCAAGTCTTTTTCTGCTCGAACCTTTTTCTTCATTTTTCAAAGCCACCACTTTTTGCCTTTCCTTTTACCGCTTTGATTTTTTTTTAAATGCTCTATTTATTTATTTCAATTTTTTCACTAGTAATTCTTATTTTATCATTAATTTGGATTTTTATTTCCTCATCAAGTTTGTTTATTTGTTACTTATTTTAATACAGAATTTATTTATAGTTTGTGTGATGTGATTAAGCTATTTTTTTAAGAGGGAGATTTAGAAAATTTAAATGCATGAAATAAACATAAATCTTGACTACAGTGAAGTCAACTTCTTCAGGGTTAGGTAAGGACTCGCAATTTTTAATGTGTTGCACGAAATGTCCGGAACTTAATTTTAATACTCAAAGAAACCGAGATTTTTTAATTCCTATAATAATTTAAGATGACCTTTTATTTTTTTTACTATAAGTGCTAAAACCTATAAATCACTTATACACACGTGTCCTTTAAAACTATATAATTCAAATAAAGAGGTATATTTTGCATTGACAACATATAAATGATTAATGCAAATGCGGTTTATATGTGCTCTTAATTAAGAAATTAGTATTGGATACAATGATGGTCAATGGGCGCAGCACATGCACCAAATATCGACCCACTAAATGGGTGGCCGTGCTGTCCCGTGCTGTGTCCACTTTTTTTTTATAAGAGTTCGGCACGGCCCACGGCACGAGCCCGTTCGTGTCGTGCCTTGGGCTGTGTCTAAAAAAGTTTACCAATCTTTGTTTTTTCTTTAAGCTCACATGTTCAACCTGCTTAAAAAAACTCACGTACTTGGAGTGCTTTTTTCAACCCTGTGTGCTTGACGTGTTTTTTTAAACCCACCAACCTAATAATAATAATAATAATTTTATAGATCATAGTATTGATTAATGAAAAATAAAATTACAATCTTAGAATAACAATTACACCTAATTTTATTTGAACTACTAATATTATAATTGCACTTGAACTCTATTGAATGAAAATGTAATTTTTAATTTATCATAACAATATTTTGGTCATAATTTTATTTTTCTATGCATAAATATGAAAAATATTTCAATCACAAATGAAACAAATCTCCATTAACTATTAACTAAGTTATGATTTCATAAATGAAATATTAATGTCGTTAAAGTTTTTCTCTATCATTTATAAAATTATGATATTTATTTATCCATTTACTAAATTATAAACATAAAAATTAGAATATTTATTTAAACTAGGACTTAAATTAAATTTTAAAAGCCTATGCTAAAAAATATATTAAAAAATTTAATTGCAAGATATTTGTAAATTCATGATATTTTATATTTATTTTTCAGTAAAAAATTTTACTTTGATATACTTTGGTCCACGTGCTATTGATGGCCCACGAGCCGCGTGCTTAGTCCACCAATGAAACATGCTTATTACGTGCCTTTTCGCTTGCTGTGCTTTAGTCCATCTCTAATCGTGTCGTGCTTTAAAAGCCCACGTGCCTAAAATTCTAGGCCCAGTACAGCCCACATGTGTGTTGTTCCGTGCCACGTGCCTTACTGAAATGTGCTCGTGTCGTGCAGTGCTATACAGACACGTGCCCTTCGTGCCGTGCCTCGTGCCACCCGGCCCATTGGCCATCTCTAATTGGATATGACTTACTTTGACTCGGATTGAATATCAATACTCATCAGTTAATTAAATTAATGATCCAGATAAAACTAATGACAATTGAACTTAGAAATATTGATGATTAGTAGCACAAGATTACTAATAAAATCACGTGCAAGGTTCTTAGATACGGACAAAGACGGTTACAAAATTTAATAGTGTAAGTTAAACAAAGGAAATGGATAGTGGATGTTTAGGTCTAAAATAAAGTTTCTCGTCAATCCCATATTTCATAATTTATAAATAGGGGCTAAAAATGATTTTGACAATTTTTTATAACAGAGTTTAAAGAATTTCATATCTAAACAATTCTTGATCAACAAACAATAACTTGAGTGTTAGAATACCTTTGCAGATACATGCTCGAGTTCAATAAAAAAAGAAATCTATGAGGATCACATATCGTTTTAAAAAGTTTTTAGAGTAATTAGGTACAATTATATGTTCACTCAACATTGAATTATTTATAATCGCCGTCTATGGGGATGATTTTATGAATTGTGACATATAATAATTTTCACTTGTTGATTTGATTGGATCGTGAAATAAATTGGTGAAAAAAGAATAAATCCTTGATATATGATAATAATTTATTAAAAAAAAGAGTTATGATTTAGATAATGCTTAGCACAACATGATTGCATACTACAATTGCATAGATTAATTGTGAGATACTCATCGCACAAAGCAGTTTCATAACTCGAATATACAATTTGATTGTGGTGATAGATTTTAATTTGCTTATCATATGAATTCTTTTCAAAAGTTAAACAGATGTATGAATCTGGATTTTGACGATGGTGTAGTGATGAAAGAAATCCAACGAACATGGTAGCTCATATAGATGAATTCTGGAATCAATTTACTAGCATCAAAGTTTATATTCATCTATTAATGAACCAAATCTCATAACAAAAGATATGAAGATCAAAGAATCTAAAAGATATACGGATATACACTAATACAAATGATTTCTGGATTATCGATCTCTACTCATTTATAAGTTAATAGCACGAATTACGAAAAACTTGTTGAAAATGCATAAATAGAGTTATTTGGAATTGATGACACTTGTGACAAATAATAAGGACAATGGCCAAACCACGAGAAGCTAGACTTCCACAATCTAAAATGGAGCAAGTTGTAAATGAATTGTTATTTGATCGAGATAACATAAATGGCTTCTTAGACACAGTATGCTAAGTAAAATGGAAATACTACAACAAATATGCTGACAGGTCGAGGAGACCCAGAGAGATAATCGAGAATTGAAAGCCTGATTAGAGGTGCCAAAGTCTCAACAGCTAAAATGTGTTGCTCCAGATGTGGCGCTAAGCCTACGAATAGCGCAACCAGTAGAAATTGACACATGGGCAACGGAGGAAGAAGAAAGGAAATTTTAAGAAAAGTTGTAAGAGGGAATTAAGAAAGTGTTCAAGGAATATAGAAAATCCCTTCGGGCAAAGTTAGCTATAGAAGCTGCAATTTTGATTGCCCAAAAGATCAATACTAGCCCTTTCTCTCAAGACATTATTATAAAACCCACAAAGTTCTCAATTCCGATGATGACATAATTTGATTGAAAAACGAACCCATAATATCATTTGTATCACTACAAGTAGAAGATGTCCTTTGAAAAATATGATGAAGCATTGATGTTCAAAGCCTTTTTACAAGCCTAACCAAAATAGCGTTGTCTTAGGTTTGCAGTCTACAGTCAAACTCCAACCACATCTTAAGGAACTTTGTGCAAAATTCATTGCACAATATTATCAGAACTAGAGGGAGCAAAAGTCCACTTCAGACCTATTCTCTTTGAAACAAGGCCCAAAAAAGAAGATCTAGAACTTCTCAACCAAATTCAACCAAGAACTAATCATAATTAGTGATGCAAAGCAAGAAATTAAAGAAATTCTAATTAAATTAAAATTTATAATTTCTAGGAATATTTTCATTAACTTGTATTTTAGTTTAATTTAGTTTCCTATTTAGAGTTTCATTACTTAGGCATAACTTATTTAAGTTGCATTCTTAGTTTAGATATAAGTCTTATTAAAACATGTTTTCTAACAAATTTAGAATAAGTTATGGTTAGTATAAATAAATGTCTTTTGTAACTTTTATAGGCATCCCTTGATTATTTGTTATTCATTATTTCTTGGAATAAACTGTAGATTTGAGTTTAATAATATTTTTAGTTCTCAAAACTCTGTGTGAGTTTTTGAGTTTAGTTAATTTTTGGCATTTTGTAGAATTAACGAGTCTTAACCCATCGGTTTGTGGTATTCTTTGGAATCCACATGAATTTAGTTTGTTCCTTATTTCTGTATTCTTTAGAATCAACGAATATGCTAACATTAAACTTCTGTTGCATCAATTTGGTATCAGAGATAATAGCCCGGATCATATTGTTTGTAGTTGTTGCATGCATTATCGATCTTTTCCATATTGTGTTTGATTTACTTCGGTTGAAAAAAAAATCACTAAACCAGAACTCGAACCATCGCACCTACCACTACTAGCAACGGTGTCTCCACCTTTGCCAAGGCTTTCTTCATCAATCAAACTCCACTAGGATCAAAAGGAGCAGGCAGACAAAACTAGTCAAGACCACTACCAATCTACCACTGAAGTTGCCAGAATTAGCCAAAACCCATGCGATATTATTGCTGTCCATCTGTCGGATTTCATTGCATGTTGGCTAGCACCAGCACTATCAATCAACTCTTTTCTACTAGTATGACTTGTCTTACCTCCCACCATCAATAGACGTGGCAATCACCAAAAATCAAAACCTAGACTCCTAACACCACTTCAATTTAAGTTTCTGACGAATCCACAATGATTTGAGTTAAAGCGCTGCCATCATCACACTCACCGAACTTTTAGATCCACTCATCCTTGTCTAATTTTTCGATCACCATCACCAATAACCCCATCTTTTGCTTATTTATAGTTTTGACCCAGTTTTTTTTATTTATTCCAATATTGCCTTTTAGTTTTTCAATCTTAGCAAAAAGCCCAAACAAACAAAAAAAAAAGAGGGAGAGTGAAAATATAAAATGAAAAAAAAGTGATTTAAAAAGTAAGGAAAAAAGATAGTCATGAGGCCACAACATCGTAGTGATGATTTCATCTTAAAAGAAGATGTTCTAGTTAAAATGTTGAGGATTTTGTATTCGATTGCTCGAGATTTACAAAAGCTTCGAAGTAGCAAATCTTTACACATAAAGTAGAGATATAGATTTGATGAGGTTGTTCATGTTGATGCATGCTATTAGGAAAATGAGGAAAATAGTGACTTTGCCTCACTTGAGAATATTATTCCTTCCAAACAGAATATTAATTGACCATTCACTTCTAAAACAAATTCTCCACACATAGACATTGATTTGGATCAACTATCAAAACTTGATGACTACCTTGATATTATGGAATGAGAGTAGTTGTTAATACATATTTTGATCTTGTAGAGCGAAGAGAGGTAATTGTTGATACAATCTCTTATTGTTCTTTTTATTTGCCAAAAAAGACAAAGAAGGTAGTGATAGTTTTCAACTGTTTGTGGATTATGAAAAGAAATCATTTTTCCTCAACTATATTGAGGAAATTCCGTATGAATGCAAAAAGGTAATGCTAAGAAATTGTTGATAGAATAATTTATTTTCCATTATTGGAGAAATTGGATGGGCATTATTGCAAAAGTTGAAAAATTTAAAATTCGTTATCTACATCGAATCTTTATTGTAAAAGTTAATTCATATACATGTGAAGATGTTCTTAGAGACTGCAACAAACAAAATTCGAGGATGAATTTTCTCCATTCTGGTGGGAATGATGCAGAGCAAGAAATTGAATAAATCCTAACTAGATTTAAATTTATAATATTTAGAAATATTTTAATTAATTTGTATTTTAATTTAATTTGGTTTCCCATTGAGAGTTTCAATGCTTACGCCCAGCTTATTTAAGTTGTATTCTTAGTTTAGATATATATCTTACTAAAATAAGTTTTCTAGTCAATTTAAGATAAGTCGTAGTTAGTAAAATAAGTGTCTTTTGTAGCTTTTAGGCCTCGATTATATGTTATTTATTATTCCTTAGAATAAATTGTAGATTTGAGGTTAATAATATTTTCAGTTCTCAAAACTTTGTGTGAGTTTTTGGGGTTAGTTAATGATGAAATTCAGGAAAAACCATACGTAGGATGATGTATATTAAGATCTTATTGAAGTTTATGTCGAACTCATCACAATATCTTATGCAAAGAAATTCAAAGAAGTGCTTAACGGGTTAATTCAAGTAATTTAGACTCCTTCAAATTTGTGGAGGCCCGTTAAAGGAATCGCACATGATATTCAGACCACTAAATGCATCATTCAGGCTTTTTAATTTCCAAATAATCACTTCCATGAAATTAGGAAGTTGGCTTGCACATTATGATGGAAAATATATTACTTTTCTTTTTGGATACTTTCCCGTTTTGAGAACACACTACTTTCCTTTTCGGATACTTTCCCATTTCTTGAGGAGGGTAGTGGCAAACAAATTAGTTATTTCTCTTTTAATTACCTAGCTTCCATTTTAATCGATGTAAGGCATTTAAGCCAATTAGGATTTTAATTTGATTTAGATTCTTTACTCTTTACTTTAGATTAAGATTCTGATTTGATTTATATTATTTTCTTATTTACTTTATATTAGGATTCCAATTTGATATTGGTTTAGGATTTATTTTCAAAAGTTCTTGTAACCAACTTTCTATAATGTACTTGTATTCAATAAATAGGGAGAGATCAATTTTAATGCAATTGGTGAGAGAGTTAATTCTCTTTTGTTCTTAAACAAACTCTTTGAACTTATCAGATTTCCGTGGTGTTCAAACTCTTGACTTATCAATCAGATCATCAATAACTGATTTTGGCATTCTTACATACCAAGGTTGGTGTTGCCATTAAGTATTCGGTCACAGTTACATTCAATTTCAAGTTTAGAAGTGATCTTAGAGACTAAATTGATTAAGGTTGCATCAGTTCTTGGTGGGGTTCATATCATTTGGTATCGAAGTGAGGTTCTAACTGGTTTTTGCTTATCCTTTTCTTTAGTTTTCGATCCCTGTTAATTGTAAGTTTTAATTCCCATTCTCTCAATTTCGTTCCTAAAATCCCTAAAACCTTTTTGGTCAAATTTTGCACTCTTTTCGATTTGTTGCTTCTTTTTGTTTTGATTAATTGAGTTGTGAGTCTTGCTTTAATTTCTGAGTTTCGTTAGTCTTCTATATTGATTTGTATTAAAAAAAGGACAAAAAAAGGGGAAACAAAGAAACAAGAGAAGGAAGAGGATAGTGAAAAAAAAGAGTCCTCAACCTCTACTTAAATATTTTTTGTTCATTTTCTATTATTAGTATCTTAGATAATCCAAATTGATTTTATCCCATAGGTGAAAAATTTACCCAAAATTTTGGTAATTTGAGCTTTTGCAACCTGATCGTACGTACGCATTGTATTTTTGCTTTTGAAGTCTAAGACTTCTTGGTGTAATATTTGTGAATTGCTGCTAGAATTTTGATATTGGTTTGATTAGTTTGATAAGAATCGAGTGAGAATTATCATGAGTGGAAAAAGGCAAGAGAGTGTGACGTACTAGAGGAAAAGCTAATAAATTTGAGTGAAACACATAAGGGAGTGTGGTATGGTCCTTTTCACAGTATTTCTAACTTTTTTTTTGCAGATGTCAGTCATGTCTTACAACCAAGAACGAAACATAAATGAAACTGATAAATCCTCAACTGCTCGAAATTTACTAATTCAAACATTGATGGGAGAGATGAAAAGGATTATGAGGACTAAATTAGAACACATACATGAGCATTTAGATCAAGTAGAGAACACATGTTCTGGCAGCCGAAACCTGTTCCTCAAGCACATAGGAGGGAGAGAGCTCCGGCTAGAGGAGAGATTGATAACTATTACAGGAATGAGAATGAGAAAGGGGAGGATTCAACGGGTAGTTATAGGAGAAATGAACGGGGTAGGAGAGCTGGGAATAGGGATAATGGTTTGAGTGGTATAAAGATGAAGATCCCCTCTTTTCAAGAAAAATCTAACCTGAAAATGTACCTTAAATGGGAGAAAAAAATGAACTTCATGTTTGATTGCCACAATTGCTCGAAAGCAAAAAAAAAAGTAAAATTGGATGTTATTGAGTTTTCTGATTATGTTATTACTTGATGGGATTAGCTTGCTATAAATAGGAGGTGGAGTAAGGGACATCTTGTTAAGACATGGGATGAAATGAAAACGTTGATGAGGGGGTATTTTGTACCTAACCACTACTATCGAGACTTGTACTAAAAATTAAAAATCTTACACAGGTAGCCAAAGTGTGGGAGATTATTACAAAGAAATAGAAATTGCCATGATTAGAGCAAATGTAGAGGAGGATAGAAAAGATACCATGACATGATTCTTAAATGGCCTTAATTGGAAGATTGCAAATATGATTGAGTTGCAATATTATGTGGAAATAGTCCATAAAGCCATCAAGATTGAGCAGTAACTCAAGAGGAGGGATAACGCTTGTGCAGCCCTAAGCTCAAGTTCCACTCCTTGGAGGCCGAGATATGTGAAGCGAGATGAGAGGTCACAAGCACCTACTGCACTTAAGCCGAGATCCGAACCCTCCAAGCACAATTCACAAGGTAACATCGTGACTCTCACTACTAAAGAATCGAGAAATTTATTATTTACTTCATGGGAATGGATTGAGAATGTAAATGGGTTGGATTAGGAATGAGGAATGAAAATGAGATTTTAATGTTTACTTAGCAAAAATAAATAAGAATGAGAATGTGCTGGAATGTCATTGATGTGTTTACTTGGCAAAATAAATGGGAATGAGGAATGAGAATGAGAATCAATTTACCAAAATATTCATAGTATTAATAATTAATAAAAATAATTAATTTATCATTATTAACAATATTATCATTATTGTTGTTATTATTATTAATAAAAACAATATTAACAATAATTAATAATAAATAAAATAATAAAGTTAATAAAATTTAATAATAATAATAACGATAATATTATTAATAATAATAACAATAATTAATAATAACTAAAATAATAAAGTTAATAATGATATTATTATTATTAAATTTTATTAACTTTATTATTTAGTTACTATTAATTATTGTTATTATTATTTTTATTAATATTATCATTATTAACATTTATTATTATTTTTAATTAATATCATTTTTATAATAATATTTATACATGTATCTAGATAATGAAAATTACATTATTATTATTAAATTTTATTAACTTTATTATTTTAGTTATTATTAATTATTGTTATTATTCTTTTTATTAATAATAATATAATAATAACAACAACAACAACAACAACAACAACAATAAATGATAATGTTGTTAATAATGATAAATTAATTATTTTTATCATTATTTTTATTGTTAATAATGATAATATTAATTAAAATAATAAATAATAACTAAAATAATAAATTTAATAAAATTTAATAATAATAATAATTATTATTAATATTTAAAATAATAAAATTAATTGTGATTTAAATGAGGGTAATTTTATTATTTGAGAAAATATGAAAAAGTAGAGGAATACAAAAATAAACATATATTCCATTCTCATTTCCTCATTTTCGTTCTCAACCCCCCCATAGGGATGGGATTCCTTTTCCTTGTTCCCAAATTGTCTGGAACCCACACATTTTATTCCCTTTCCCAAATTACATTTTTCAAAGTAAACATGAGTTTCATTCCCATTCCCATTCCCATTCCTTATTGCATGAAGTAAACACACCATAAGTGTTTTAAATGTCAAGACAGGGGACACATAGCGAGTGAATGTGTGAATAAAAGTGTTATAGTGTTGTAGGACAATGGTGATATTGTAACTGAAGATGAAACAAAAGAAAATGAGATGCCGCCAGTGGAGGACGTTGAATATGAAGAGTGTATAGTCACTGGGGAATTGATTTTAGTAGCTAGGAGAACTTTGAGTGTGTAAGTAAAGGAAGACGAAGCAGTGCAATAGGAAAATATTTTCCATGCTGGGTGTTATGTTCAAGATAAAGTATTTAGTGTGATTATTGATGGGAGATGTTGTACTAAGGTTGCTTATACTATCATGGTGGAGAAGTTAGAGCTTTTGACATTTAAACATCCATAGCCATAGAAACTATAGTGGTTAAAAAATAGTGGTGAGGTGAACGTGAACAAGTAGGTATTGGTGACTTTTCAGATTGACAAGTATAAAGATAAGGTGTAATGTGATGTAGTACTAGTGCAAACTAGACACTTGTTACTTGGGCGGCCTTGGTAATTTGATAGACGTGTGAAGCATGATGGCTTCGCTAATAAATGTTCATTTGTATTTAATCCACATAACATCACCCTTGTTCTATTGACACCAAAGTAGGTTTGTAGAGACCAAGTGAGCCTATAGAGAGAGAAAGAGTGATAAAAAAAAAGAGAGTGAGCAAAATAAAAAGAGAAAAAGAGAGTGAAAATTAGAAAGATGTCGAGAAAAATGAGAGAGAAAAAGCAAAGAAAAATGCAGCCATTAAGAGAAAATCATAAGGAAAACAAAAGATTTATACTTAAGAGCAAGTGAGATAAAAAAAGTTGTTTTCACATCAACCAATGATTGTACTTTTATACAAAGAGACATTTTTAAACACTAACGAACTTGACCCTATTTTGCCTAGTTTTATTACTTCTCTCTTGTAGACATATGAGAATGTCCCTGAGGAAACACTACATGATTTACTTCTGATTTGAGGGTTTAAGCATCAAATTGATTTTTTGTCGAGTGTAACCTTTCAAAAGCGACTAGCATATATGAGTAATTTGGATAAGCCAAAGGAACTTCAAAGGCAGGTTAATGAATTGATGGGAAAAGGGTATGTGTGAGAAAACATGAGTTCATGTGTAGTTTCGATTTTATTAGCTCCTATGAAGGATGACATGTGGAGGATATGTGTTGACTGTCAAGCCATCAACAACATAATGGTAAAGTATCGACATCCCATTCCTAGGCTAGATAATATGCTTGATGAATTACATGGGTCTTGTGTATTTTCTAAAATTGACTTGAAAAGTGGATATCATCAAATTAGAATGAAAGAAGGAAATGAATAGAAAACTACCTTTAAAACAAAATATGGTTTGTATGAATGGTTAGTCATGCCTTTTGGTTTGACTAATGCTCTGAGAACTTTTATGAGACTTATGAATCATGTTTTGCGAGCTTTTATTAGCAAGTTTATTGTTGTTTGTTTTGATAATATCCTCATATATAATAAAAACTTGGGACAAACACGTAGTATATTTGAAATTTGTTTTAGATATGCCCAGGAAACACAATTTGTTTGCTAATATGAAGAAATATAACTTTTGCAATGATAAACTTCTATTTCTAAGATTTGTTGTGGGTGCACAAGGTATACAAGCTGATAAAAAGAAGGTATGTGCAATCTAAGAGTGCCGAGTCCTATAAGCGTAAGTAATGTGAGAAGCTTTCACTGGCTTGCTGCTTCTACCGGCAGTTTATGAAAGACTTTAGCACATTCGCTGCACTACTTACTGAAGTAATCAAGAAAGATGTTGGATTCAAGTAGGGAGACGAACAAGAGAAAGTGTTTCAAATGATTAAGAAAAAGTTAACTAATGCTCCCTTATTGTCCTTGCCTAACATTAATAAACCATTTGAAATTTAATGTGATGCCTCATATATTAGTATAAGTGCAGTCCTAATGTAGGAGGAACGACCAGTTACTTGCTTCAGTAAGAAACCAAGTAGGGCAACCTTAAACTATCCTACTTATAATAAGGAATTGTATGTGTTGGTTCGGGCATTAGAAATGTGGCAGCACTATCTATGACCTAAGGAGTTCGTGATTCACACTAATCATGAGTCCTTTAAATACCTTAAAGGCCAACACAAGCTGAACAAGAGGCATGCTCGATGGGTAGAATTTATAAACACGTTTCCATATGTCATTCGTTACAAGCAAGGCAAGGAAAACATTATTGCAGACGTGTTTTTCTGTAGGTATGTCTTAATCTCGACACTTAATACTAAACTATTTAGTTTTGACCATATTAAGGAATTTTATGCTGATTACCAAGATTTTAATGTTGAATACCAAGCTTGTGAAAAGACCACAATTAGTAAGTACTTCAAGTATAATGGCTACTTATTTCGAGAGAATAAATTATGTGTGCCTAATTGTTCTTTAAGAGATTTGTTAGTTAGAGAATTCTATGGAGGAGGATTGATGGGGTATTTTGGAGTTGTAAATACCTTAGCTGTTTTGCAGGAACACTTCTATTGGCCGCACATGAAATGAAATGTTGAGAAACTTTGTGGTATATGTGTCACCTGAAGGCAAGCCAAATTGAAAGTGCAGCCCTGTGGCTTATACACCCTGTTGCCAATACTTAGTGCACCTAGGATTGACGTTTTGATAGATTTTATACTAGGGTTACCTATGTCTAAACAAATGAAAGACTCAATTTTTGTGGTTGTGGATAGATTTTCTAAGATGGCACATTTTATTCCATGTCGCAAGACAAATGATGCTTCCAATGTTGCTGACCTATTCTTTAGGGAGATTGTAAGGTTGCATTATATGCCTATGATAATTGTTTCTGATAGGGATGTTAAATTTTTAAGTTACTTCTAGAAAATATTACGGACTAAGTTAAAAACTAAGTTGTTTTTAGTTATTTGTCACTGTAAACTGATGGTCAAATATAAGTTGTGAATAGAACTTTATCTACTCTGTAGCAGGCTATCAATAAAAAGAGCATCAAAACTTGGGAAGATTGTTTGCTTATAATCGTTTTGTTCATTGTGCTAATAAGTATCCATTGTTTGAAATTGTTTATGGTTTTAATCTTTTAACCTTATTGGGTTTAAATCCAACACTTGTTTTTGAGCATGTCAACTTAGATGACAAGGAAAAGACTGAAATTGTTAAACAAATACATGAGATAGTTAAGTTTAACATCGAACAAAGAATAGAGAATATGCTAAACATGCCAACAAAGGGCAACATAAACTAGTCTTTGAACTCGGCGATTGACACAACTTAAAAGTAATTTTTAACTCCCAAGTATAAGAGTGTCTTGTTGTATTATAACTCCATGAGTCCGAGGTCGATACACAGAGAAAATATTTAATTAATTTATTTTAAATATAAACAACTTAATTTAAATGAAACTATGAAATTGAGCTAGTTAAGGTTATGCATCCACTCTTAGAAGTAAATAAAACTTAATAAATTCTTTTTCCCTTTTCTTTTAAAGATTTGTTGCTCAAAAGATTAATTATATAAATTATTATTATTTTCCCTTTAATTTTATGATGGATTAAGCATTTATTGTGCCAAAATTTAATTTGTCTCCAATAAGTCAAAATACCATTTTCCCATACCGTATATTAAGATATTAAGAATTTATTAGGCCAAATTCATTTGTTTGTCTACAATAAATCAAAATTTCAAAATGAAAATATGTATAAAATTAAATACAAAATAATTTAATTTATAAAATTAAAAATAGAATTTGCTTAAATCATATTTATTTCCTAAGAGTTTCACCATCCCCTAACTAATATAATTTAGTTAAGCATAATTAAAATAAAAAGTAGTAAAATTAAATTACCTATAATTAAAAGTAATAAAAACAACTAAAATTAGAAATAAAACTAATTTTGTTTATAAAAATAATTATACAAAATATTAAAAACACACCTGGAAATCAAGATTATAAGGAGATGGAGAGAATTTGAGAAGAAGAGAGTTGTAGAGAGATGATTAAAAACTTAAAATGAGGATTTATTTATAAAAAAATAAATTCATAATCCAGTGTGTTGCAGTTCATCATAAGTTTCATGCATGTGCTCCTCACAACCTTTAGATCAAGATCCATCGGCTGGTCAAACTTCAAAAGTCAACATCACACATGGCATCGTTTGACTCGTCCGATTTGTCTAAAGAACGGTTGAGATTTGGCGGGTTAATAGGTGGATCGGGTTGACCCAAATACAAATATTCAAACCCTACAACTTGCTTCGCCAACCATTGCCATGTGGCACAATCATGGCAATTGATCATGAACGGTTGAGATTTAGTCAAAATTGTCAGCCATCCCATGCACTCATATCTATTGTAAGCTCATTTCATCATCCAATCAGTGCTTGATCAATAGGAAAAGTCAACTCTTTTTACACAAGACCAATTTTAAGCCGATCTTGACTGATCTTAAGGTTTTCAGATCTCCAGAATCCAAATTTGACCTTCGTTTATCTGTTTGGAATTTCGAATTATGTGAAATTAATATTTTACATAATAAACACTCAAAAATACACAAAATTAGATATATTTAAAACATAATTAATAATTCCTAATATATTGCATAAACACAAATATAAATTATAACATAAGTACAAAATAATATTATTATCACTTGATAATTAGACAATTTTTAATACTAATCACATCTCCCAACCAGCTTGTTGCTAGCCCTCTAGCAATTAAAGCATTATATTAAATTAAGATTTATAAAATGCACATGCAAGTTAATAGTTGTTCATTTATCCTCTAAACTACCAAATAAATGAACTCTCCCAAATTTCTTTACCACATTGATGTTCACTAATTATCCAGAATATCATCAAACCTTCTTTTGTACTCAAATAATTAACACAATACTTTTGAGGCTTTATTAAAAAAAACAACATTTTCGTTCCAAAATTCATTAGAAATTATATCTTTAGGCAGTAGATTGTTCACACATATTTTAAAAATATTACATTTCTAACCCGTACAGCGAGCTTTAGGTCAGTGACTCCCAGACCAGTTGGCCTTAGGGCACTAGGTGTTGAAGCACCCCTACGGACTTAATTACTTGGGTTTCTAATAAACAATTACTATATATCTATTACCCATGTAGTGAGTTTTAGGCCAGTGACTCTCAGACCATTTGACCTTGGGGCACTAGGTGTTGAAACAACCCTACGGACTTAATTACTTGGGTTCTAGATATAGCAAAATTAAAAACTTTTTTTTGGAAATATACACTTTCTACTACCTTAGATACTATTCCTAATAAATCAAAAGAACTAAAAGTTGTAAAATTTTAACTTACAACCCACTATTATATGTCATAGTGTGTGTGTGAAGAATGATTCAATAATACTTGTTAAATGAGTAAACAATTAAATAACTTAATAACCAAGTGGAGAGTTCACAAATTTGAGTAATTCAAAGAAAATGGAAAAAAAACAATTTATTATGAATCTCAAAATCAAAATATAATACAAGAAGACTATTAGGATGCATTTTAAAAGTCATGACTCTTTACACGGCCATCCTAGACAAAAGCAAATTTTTTTTTAACAAAGAAAAGAAAAGAGAGAAGAGACAAATAAACACATATTTAAAAACATACAACAATTATCCCCACCCCCAGCCTAATCTAAACATTATCTTAACATTTTATAATTTTACAAATATAAATAATAATAATAATAATAATAATAATAAAGAGAATAATAACAGAAGAAGAAGAGGAGATCTCACCTGAACTTGATGCAGAAGGTTCAAAGCAGATAACAAAGAACAAGAAAAAATTAATCTTAAAATGCATATTTTTTTTAAACAACACTCTTAAGATTAAGAAGATGTGTTTCTAGAGGTACTACATTCTCTATATCCTACCATCTTTGACTCAAATTTATCCTAAGTTAGTCAATCCTAATTTAAAAAGATGTGTTTCTAGAGGTACTGCACTCTCCATATCCAGCCATCTTCGACTCAATTTTAGTCTAAGGTTAGTCTTTACAGAATTTTTTTTTGTAAAAATATCACTAGGATTAAGACATTCCACAATTATCAACTATTTCCTCCCCCCAACCTAACAAAGACATTGTCCTCAATATTTTAAAAAGAAAGAGAAAGAGTTTAGAAGACAGTACATAAACAATGCAACAGAAAATATTTTGAGACGAAGAGTTAAATCTAATTTGCACTTCTTATTACTGCTACTGTGACTGCCACCATCATCAATCGACCAATTCAGTGCAAAAGTCTTTAGATTTGGCTCTGGTGTATAAGCTTGTAAAAGATCAAGTAACTCATTTGCAGTAGAAGCAAAGATAAAAAGGTTTTTTTACAGAATATGGAATAAAATAATTCTTTATTGCATGGTTAATAAAATTTAGCAAGCCACTATAAAAATTATTAACATTTAACAAACCAATGGATTTTTTATGAATGTTCAAGTGGGCCCAAAATGCAAATGTAATCAGTACCTCAAAAGTTACAGTATCTCCTGGCAAGAAAATAAAAGTATCAACATGATTCATCATTTCAAATATTCTCTCTTGCATACTTGATATCACTAATTCTTCTCCAATTGGTGGGCCAGACATGCACACCAGTGGTTTTATGGCTTTTGGGATAATGCCTGGTACTTGGCTTTCTCTAGTAAAAACAGCTTCTGAGACAAGTCTTGCTAACCCTCGTTCACCTCCTCCATATACAAGATGCAATTTCCTCTCTGTTATGACACGACCAAGATCTACTGCTGCCTAAACAAACTCTTTGTACTTTCCATAGTGAAACCCAGAAAGCACACAAATATTTTTGAATTGTTTAGTCCAAGATGTTGCCATTGACTAATTTTTCAAAAACAAGTTGTAAGTGTTTGAAAAATGAGCTCATTTTTAAAGATCTTGGTGACATAAATAATGAGAAACAGCTGTAAATGGGTTGGCATATTTGTCAAATGACGATTCTTGTGGCTCAATAATTCAAAACCAAACAGTAAAAAGAAAATAATGATTAGAAAAAGCAAACAGTAAAAGAAAATAAATATTTATTAATAAAAAATACACCGCTAAATGCAATAATGTAAATGATAAAATAACAGTAAAGTAAAAGGATATTTACTGGTATTTGTGATTGTGACTCACATCTTCCTTTGGTTTTATGTCTAGTAACGGCTTGAACGCCCTCTATAGGTTGAGGATTGGCTTTCCATCTAGTTTTCTTATAAACTGATAAATAAGGTCTTTTTGAGTCAGATTTCCAAGACTAAACTGTGCACTTTCTTTTTGGAATAGTACTCACAAATTATAAATCTCACGTTACACAAATCCGCTTCGATGTGTCTCAAGAGATTGTAAAATATCATCCAACGACTCTTTACTCATGCCATCTTTAATGAATTTAATTTTATCTTCACGAGTATCAGAAACCATTCCTAACGATTTATAATCCGGTCGTTTGCAACCAAGTCTTACACTTTAGCTCTCCTTTTTTTAGCAAACGTACTTTTACTAAAACCAGGCATGTAAGAAAAAAATGGATCAGAAAACTCACCTGCTAATCGGACCTTTGCTTCAATTAACCAACGAATGTCAGAAGGAATACCATTGATCATTAACAAATGCAGTCGTTCAAAACGAGCTTTGTAAATTTTCCTGAGGGCATTTTGAGGGAGAGAGGGAAAATGCTTATACAGTTTATGTTGTATTTCTTCCATGTTTGATTTTGGGGTTTCAGTTATTGTGGAAAATTGAAGATACCGACTAAAAAAGTCATGGAGTACCTGTAACATATGCACTTTGATTTTCTTAATCAAGTGTACGATTTAATTTTTTTCGCTTCGAAACAAATTGAGCGTGATTAAGAGCTCGAGTGATCGGATTTTAATTCCGTTATGGGTCCGGTATAAGCTTAATCTGTATTAA
The DNA here is from genome assembly GCA_029633175.1 of Citrus glauca. NCBI lineage: Eukaryota > Viridiplantae > Streptophyta > Magnoliopsida > Sapindales > Rutaceae > Citrus > Citrus glauca. The sequence goes on from JAQOOD010000009.1 coordinate 31,894,851, forward strand.
GCTTAGTTTAAAAAAAAAAAAAAAGAAGAAAAAGCCGGTTTATATTTTCTGGACATGGGGGGTATTTTTGAAAAGAAGAGAGAGAGAGAGATAGAGAAATAGAGAGAAAACCCGTTTGACTCGGCTGACCCGACCCGGACCCGCGGCTATGACCCGGCCAGATCTCGCGATTCCGGCCACCTCATCGGCCGTGCTTGGTATCGATCTGAAGCTTGGAAGCCGGCCGACGTATCCCTGCCATCATCGTCGTCGGAAAATGCCTGGAACGCCGCCGGTTGGAGCTTGAAACTCGCGGCCAAGACCCGTCTTCGTCGCCGTCGATTTCGCCGGAATTTTGGCACGCCACCACTTGGTTCTTGTTCCTCAGCTCACCAGCACCATTTTCCAACCGATCCCGTCACCTGAATCGGCCGGATTGCCGCCGATTAGCACTTGGAAGCTCGCGGTTTTTGGGGAGCTCGATCCCCCGCCGGCAGCGCGCGTGGGAGGTCACCGCCGCCACCATTGGACTCAGCGTGGCCGGAACTATGAGACCTAAGCTCCCCGTCGCCGTTGACTGAAGTCCGGTCACCGTTGACCGGCAGGGGCAATTCGGTAATTTCATAAAACTTTGGGGGTCATTTTGTAATTTGTAAAATCAATGGGTAATTTGGCAATTTGAGGTTAGGGCAGTAAGGTAATTTGTGATTTCGAGGATAATTCGGTAATTTAAGTTGTTAAGGACATTTCGGTAATTTTACGCTCTAAAGTGTAATTTCGTAATTCCTAGTATTGTGATTATTTCCGTGATCCGAAATGAGAACAATTTGGTAATTGAAGATTATATGAATATTTCGGTAAAATAATGATGTTGAGGGCATTTTGGTAATTTTGGCATGTAGGGGTATTTTGGTAATTTTATACATGCGGGAATAATTATTATTGATAGATATTCGTTTCGAGAAGTATTATATAAGAATAGTTGTATTTCAATTTACGGAGAATGATTATGTCGTTTCCTCGATTAGGAGGATTCGCGAACGAGAATCAACCCGCGGACGTGGTTGATACTGAGTCTGGACATTGTCACTGTGAGTGGAATATACAAAATTTATTTCTATAAGTATATGTTAATTTTATGATACAGTGCAGTATGTTTTGAAAAATAAGTATTTGATGCTTCGATTTAATGATTCTAGAAAAGTGAATTTATTTACATGTGTTGATTTTATTATTACTGAGAAAGAGTTTGAATAATGATTTTATTACCGTTTTTAAATAAATGCTTGATATAGAATTGAATGGATTTGAAATACGTTGAAGAAAGAGAAAATGAGATTTCAGATGTGATTATATGTTTTCGTACATGTGTATTACATGTTATTTGAGAAATTGTTAAACAGTACCCTCCCCTCCAGATACAGAGAAACAGATAATATGAGATGAATACAGAGATACAGATGAGATGAGATAGAGGCCTTTGGGGCCCGTCTGACACACATAGAGGCTTTGGGCCGTGTGTTGGGCGCTTTTGCCTTTTGGGGGCATATGCATGCAGTATGATGAGTACAGATATATTGATATGAGATACAGACAGCTGTTGAGATACAAATGATACAGATGATATATAGGCCTTTGGGGCCGTCTGAGTACACACAGAGGCTTTGGGCCGTGTGCTTGGATGCTTTTGTCCTTTGAGGACTAGATTGATATGATGAGATATGAGATTTTCCCTATCTATCCGTGTAGCTCCGGGGCGTGGCGGTACCCAGATAGTACGTCATTGCCTGTCTGTCGAGGTCCGGATATGATGAGATCATTCCCCCGGGTACTTGTTTGATGATAATTTTTGATATACAGTATTTGATATGACAAGTATTATGATTCCATTGATTTTACGCAAATTTATGTAAGATAGTATTTCAGTGACTGATTTAAATTAAATATTTTTATATAAGTAAACTAGATTTCCAAATGAATCACAATAAACGATATATATGCTTGATATGTTTGGAAAGTCTATTTTGTTATATGTACAGATATTGATTTATATGTTCTGCCCCTGTGTTTATGTGATGTGTTGATATGAGATGTTGATATATGTGTTTATTGACATAGGCATACGTATGAATATTTCATTGGCATGAGCACGAAAATACACTATGTTTTCCATATTTCCAGGAAAAATGAGAAAGTTGATTTTAGCAAATGAGATTTGGAAAGAAAGAAAGATTGTTTTACAGTTTTAGCTTGAATGCTTGAATTCGTTACTGGCTTAGTGGAGGACTCTCGAGATGTTTATAAAGTTATGAGATAAGTGGGCGAAGGACGCATTGCGAGAAGCCCAAAGAGTATGAAAGAGAAAGTTATGAAAGTTAAGAGAGTGTCCTACTAAGCAGTAATCGAATGAAGGTAGCTCAAGTAAGTGATTTGAAAGAGAATGTGAAAGTTTGAGAAAAATAGAATGATATTTTGATAGAATTGTTTTGAGAAAAAGTAATTCATTTTAAATAAATTTATTTTTCGAGAACTAGTCTCCACTCACTGAGTTTTATACTCACTACGTTTTTATCATGATATTTCCCCCCACAGGAGATTTGCAGGTATATCCGTCGACCCAGTATCGGTAGTTAGATTGAAATTATGGCCGCGTGATGGTGCTAGGAGTTGTAGATTTAATATATTGATATTTGGGATTTTGTGAGTTGTACTTATTGTCATATTTTGTAATTAAGGATAACTATTGTATTTGTTTTTATATTAAAGTGATTTGGGGCGATATTTGATATGTTGACTGGAGAAGTTGGTTTTGAAGTTTGGATGGTTATTGAGATACTTTTGGGAGTGTTGTTTTGTAATTGTAATCTTGAGGATGTTGTATTTATAGGGGATATTCTGTCGAATTTTCAGCGGAATTCTTAGATATTATTTTTATTATTGATCCGATTTTACGAGATTAGACAGACTCGCCCTAGGAGTGCGGGGCGGGTCGTTTCAGTTGGTATCAGAGCATGGTTATAGATTCTGTAGACTTTTCGTAAATAGAATAAGTGTTATTGTTATTAAGTCAGAGTTGATATTTTGTAAGCACCATCATGATTCGTCGTAGCAATAGACGTGGCCGTAGTTGTGGCCATACTATACTAGTAACTGGGTTGACTTCAGTAGATGTACTTGTGGGGGAAAATGATCCCATAGACGAGGGAATAGTTGAGTCTTCAACGCACGAGATTGTGCAACAGGCACAGGAGATGCTCCGATTATCGAGCAGTCGATTGATAGATTAGCTCATATTGTGACTACAGTAGTACAGAATCAGACTCATCCGCATGTCGGTCATGTAAATACTATTGAGTGTGTGCAAAGTTTAGGGGCAAAGATTTTTAATAGTTCTGGTGATCCATCTGAGGCAGCGTCGTGGCTTATTAAATTAGAACGTATTTTTGATGTGAGGAGATGCTCAGAGGAGGACAGACTTACATTTACCACTTTCCTACTTAAGGAGAGAGCTTATCATTGGTGGCAAACAGTAGAGCGTAGATACCAAGGGCAAGCTACGCTTACATGAGTTATTTTCCGTAAGGAATTCTACGATCATTATTTTCCAGCTGTCTATCAGGAAATTAAGCGGAGTGAATTTTTTTTTGGCTGGTTCAACGATCCATGACAGTGGAAGAGTATGAGAAGAAATTTTTGGATCTTTTTAGATTTGCTACTTCAGCAGTTGGTGATGAGAGAGAGCCTGAATTGCTAGATTATGGTTTGGTTGTTAGTACATCTACCAGAGGGTCACTATTTGCGGAGTGGGTGTATCGAGATTATATGATTCGATTGGGTGAGCATGAATTTAAGGCGAATTTGATTATTTGCGGCTTACCTTGTATACGTAATAGACACTGAAACTCAGAAGTTGAGATTGGAGGATATTCCAGTAGTTCAAGAATTTTCAGATGTATTTCTAAAACAGTATTCACAACTTCCGCGTATTGATGACTTGTTTGATCAACTTCAGGGAGCCAAGGTGTTTTCCAAGATTGATTTACGCTCGGGATATCATCAGCTTAGAATTAAAGAGGCCGATATTCCAAAAACAGCATTCAGAACTCGTTATGGACATTATGAGTTCTTGATGATGCCATTTGGGTTGACTAATGCCCCAGCAGCTTTTATGGATCTTATAAATAGGGTATTTCGTTCTTATTTGGATCGATTTGTGATTATGTTTATTGATGATATTTTAGTGTATTCTCGAAGTCAGGAGAAACATGAGGAGCACTTGCGGATTGTTCTGCAGACTTTAAGACAAAAGCAATTGTATGCCAAATTTAACAATTGTGAGTTCTGGTTGGATAAGGTAACATTTATGGGCCATGTGAAATCAGTTCAAGGAATTTTTGTTGATCCTCAAAAGGTCGAATAACAATTGTAAATTAGAAACGGCCTACAAATGTGACCGAAGTCCGAATTTTCCTTGGATTAGCTGGCTATTATCATAGATTTGTGGAAGGATTCTCCAAGATTGCTACTCCTCTGACATGATTAACCAGAGAGAATGCTAAGTTCCAGTGGGATGATGACTGTGAAAAGAGTTTTCAAGAACTCAAGGTACGACTTACTTCAGCACCAGTTCTTACACTTCCATCGGGTAATAAAGGGTTTGTGGTATATAGTTATGCATCCAGGCAAGGATTGGGTTGTGTTAGTAACATGGGAAAGTAGCGGCTTACGCTTCTCGATAACTTAAAAAGTATGAACAGAATTACTCGACTCATGATTTAAAGTTAGCGGCAGTGGTATTTGCACTCAAGATATGAAAGCATTATTTATACGAGTAACATGCCAGATTTTCACTGATCATAAGAGCTTGAAGTATTTGTTTACTCAGAAGGAGTTGAATATGAGACAGAGGAGATGGATCGAACTGATTAAGGACTACGATTGCACTATCGATAATCATCCGAGCAAAGCAAATGTGGTAGCAGATGCACAAAGTAAAAAGTCATCCAACTCGATTGCTCACTTGTGAGTGAAATATGTACCTTTGTTGATCGAGTTAAGGTTTTTGGGGATAATCGTGGGGTTTTGATAGCTACCTTTCGAGTTAGGCCGACTTTGATTGACAAGATTTATCAGATGCAAGATTAGGAATTGCAGTTACTAAAGTTGAAAGAGGGTGTGCAAAAAGGCTTTAGGCACTAAGTTGAATTTTAGTACAGTTTTTCATCTGCAAACTGATGGCCAGTCAGAGCGTACTATTCAAACCCTAGAGGATATGTTACGAGCTTGTGTTTTGAAGTTTAAGAGTAGTTGGGACATTTATTTACCCTTGATGGAGTTTGCTTATAATAATAGTTATCAAGCTAGTTTCGAGATGGCACCTTATGAGGCTTTATATGGCAGGAAATGTAGAACTCCTGTATGTTAGGACGAGGTTGGAGAGTGGAAGCTTTTTGGTCCCGAATTAGTGCCGAATACTAATGAGAAGATACAACTCATTCGGGAAAGATTAAAGGCAGCCCAAAACAAAAAAAAAAGAAAAAAAAATGAAAAAGCTATGCAGATAAGTGTAAGCGTGAACTTGAATTTGAAGTGGGTGATAAGGTTTTCCTATGGATATTTCTTTGGAAAGCGGTACTTTGATTTAGGAAGCGTGGGAAGTTAAGTCCACATTACACTGGACCATATGAGATCGTGGAGCGTGTTAGTCCGTTGGCATGCCGATTAGCTCTATCGCCTGAGTTATTCAGAATCCACGATGTGTTTCATGTCTTAATGCTCCAGAAGTACGTGTATGATTCTAATCATGTGTTATCGAGAAAATCAATTGAGTTGAAAGAAGATTTGACTTATAAAGAAGAGCACGTGGAAATACTAGAACAGAAGCATCAAGTTTTGCGTTAAAAAACTATTCCGCTAGTAAAAGTATCGTGGAAGAATCATGTAAAGGAAGAGGTTACTTGGGAACGCAAGGACTTGATGCGATCTTAATATTCCTATCTCTTCTTATCAGGTACGTAAATTTCGAGGACGAAATTTTTATAAGGGGGGATGATTGTAACATATGCACTTTGATTTTCTTAATCAAGTGTACGATTTAATTTTTTTCGCTTCGAAACAAATTGAGCGTGATTAAGAGCTCGAGTGATCGGATTTTAATTCCGTTATGGGTCCGGTATAAGCTTAATCTGTATTAAGCTTAGTTTAAAAAAAAAAAAAAATTGGCCGTGCTTGGTATCGATCTGAAGCTTGGAAGCCGGCCGACGTATCCCTGCCATCATCGTCGTCGGAAAATGCCTGGAACGCCGCCGGTTGGAGCTTGAAACTCGCGGCCAAGACCCGTCTTCGTCGCCGTCGATTTCGCCGGAATTTTGGCACGCCACCACTTGGTTCTTGTTCCTCAGCTCACCAGCACCATTTTCCAACCGATCCCGTCACCTGAATCGGCCGGATTGCCGCCGATTAGCACTTGGAAGCTCGCGGTTTTTGGGGAGCTCGATCCCCCGCCGGCAGCGCGCGTGGGAGGTCACCGCCGCCACCATTGGACTCAGCGTGGCCGGAACTATGAGACCTAAGCTCCCCGTCGCCGTTGACTGAAGTCCGGTCACCGTTGACCGGCAGGGGCAATTCGGTAATTTCATAAAACTTTGGGGGTCATTTTGTAATTTGTAAAATCAATGGGTAATTTGGCAATTTGAGGTTAGGGCAGTAAGGTAATTTGTGATTTCGAGGATAATTCGGTAATTTAAGTTGTTAAGGACATTTCGGTAATTTTACGCTCTAAAGTGTAATTTCGTAATTCCTAGTATTGTGATTATTTCCGTGATCCGAAATGAGAACAATTTGGTAATTGAAGATTATATGAATATTTCGGTAAAATAATGATGTTGAGGGCATTTTGGTAATTTTGGCATGTAGGGGTATTTTGGTAATTTTATACATGCGGGAATAATTATTATTGATAGATATTCGTTTCGAGAAGTATTATATAAGAATAGTTGTATTTCAATTTACGGAGAATGATTATGTCGTTTCCTCGATTAGGAGGATTCGCGAACGAGAATCAACCCGCGGACGTGGTTGATACTGAGTCTGGACATTGTCACTGTGAGTGGAATATACAAAATTTATTTCTATAAGTATATGTTAATTTTATGATACAGTGCAGTATGTTTTGAAAAATAAGTATTTGATGCTTCGATTTAATGATTCTAGAAAAGTGAATTTATTTACATGTGTTGATTTTATTATTACTGAGAAAGAGTTTGAATAATGATTTTATTACCGTTTTTAAATAAATGCTTGATATAGAATTGAATGGATTTGAAATACGTTGAAGAAAGAGAAAATGAGATTTCAGATGTGATTATATGTTTTCGTACATGTGTATTACATGTTATTTGAGAAATTGTTAAACAGTACCCTCCCCTCCAGATACAGAGAAACAGATAATATGAGATGAATACAGAGATACAGATGAGATGAGATAGAGGCCTTTGGGGCCCGTCTGACACACATAGAGGCTTTGGGCCGTGTGTTGGGCGCTTTTGCCTTTTGGGGGCATATGCATGCAGTATGATGAGTACAGATATATTGATATGAGATACAGACAGCTGTTGAGATACAAATGATACAGATGATATATAGGCCTTTGGGGCCGTCTGAGTACACACAGAGGCTTTGGGCCGTGTGCTTGGATGCTTTTGTCCTTTGAGGACTAGATTGATATGATGAGATATGAGATTTTCCCTATCTATCCGTGTAGCTCCGGGGCGTGGCGGTACCCAGATAGTACGTCATTGCCTGTCTGTCGAGGTCCGGATATGATGAGATCATTCCCCCGGGTACTTGTTTGATGATAATTTTTGATATACAGTATTTGATATGACAAGTATTATGATTCCATTGATTTTACGCAAATTTATGTAAGATAGTATTTCAGTGACTGATTTAAATTAAATATTTTTATATAAGTAAACTAGATTTCCAAATGAATCACAATAAACGATATATATGCTTGATATGTTTGGAAAGTCTATTTTGTTATATGTACAGATATTGATTTATATGTTCTGCCCCTGTGTTTATGTGATGTGTTGATATGAGATGTTGATATATGTGTTTATTGACATAGGCATACGTATGAATATTTCATTGGCATGAGCACGAAAATACACTATGTTTTCCATATTTCCAGGAAAAATGAGAAAGTTGATTTTAGCAAATGAGATTTGGAAAGAAAGAAAGATTGTTTTACAGTTTTAGCTTGAATGCTTGAATTCGTTACTGGCTTAGTGGAGGACTCTCGAGATGTTTATAAAGTTATGAGATAAGTGGGCGAAGGACGCATTGCGAGAAGCCCAAAGAGTATGAAAGAGAAAGTTATGAAAGTTAAGAGAGTGTCCTACTAAGCAGTAATCGAATGAAGGTAGCTCAAGTAAGTGATTTGAAAGAGAATGTGAAAGTTTGAGAAAAATAGAATGATATTTTGATAGAATTGTTTTGAGAAAAAGTAATTCATTTTAAATAAATTTATTTTTCGAGAACTAGTCTCCACTCACTGAGTTTTATACTCACTACGTTTTTATCATGATATTTCCCCCCACAGGAGATTTGCAGGTATATCCGTCGACCCAGTATCGGTAGTTAGATTGAAATTATGGCCGCGTGATGGTGCTAGGAGTTGTAGATTTAATATATTGATATTTGGGATTTTGTGAGTTGTACTTATTGTCATATTTTGTAATTAAGGATAACTATTGTATTTGTTTTTATATTAAAGTGATTTGGGGCGATATTTGATATGTTGACTGGAGAAGTTGGTTTTGAAGTTTGGATGGTTATTGAGATACTTTTGGGAGTGTTGTTTTGTAATTGTAATCTTGAGGATGTTGTATTTATAGGGGATATTCTGTCGAATTTTCAGCGGAATTCTTAGATATTATTTTTATTATTGATCCGATTTTACGAGATTAGACAGACTCGCCCTAGGAGTGCGGGGCGGGTCGTTTCAGTACCGTTATCCGCTATTTATATGGGAAAATAAATCAAAACACACCAAAATCAAATCAAACTTGAAAGCGAGCAAAAAGAAACACACAATATAAAAGGAAAATGAACTTACATTCGTCCTCTCATTGAGTTAACCTCAAGTTCCAATTGAAATTTATATATGCCACGCTCTATTTCTTTGAGTTGTATTTCTAGATCTTCAACATAGGACACAAATTCTGGTGGTTGTAGATTCTAAAATGGATGTGATTTACAGCTTTGTATTAGGCCTTTTAAGTGAAATTTCACACTCATAAATCTTTTAAGATGTATGAATAAGAATTTTCTTATTGAGGTGCTCATGATGTAAAATGAAAATTGATGACAGAATATACAACTGTCAAACAAACACGCTTGCACAAGAAAATTAATGTTAAAAAAATATGCGCAGTGCATCAATCTAGAAAAAAAAAATAAAACAATGAAACGGCAAAATAATAGTAAAACACAAAAAAAAATCAATCATTAAAGATTTAGTCAAGAACTAGTGGGTCACCCAAATTAATTTCGATGTCCTTGTCACGTGGGTGATGTTCCAGATATGGTTTTAATCTTTGACCATTAATTTTAAATATGACACCTTTATTTGGATTCTTAATTTCTATGGCCCTATATGAATATACATTTTTTACAAGAAATGGGTCACTCCTTTTTTACTTTAACTTCCCTGGAAATAAATGAAGACGAGAAATATAAAGCAACACTTTTTGACCAATCTCAAATGTTTTTCGAAAAATTCTTTTATCATGAAATGCTTTTGTTCTTGCCTTAATAATTCTTAAATTTTTATATGCATCATTCCTTAATTCCTTAAGTTCATTTAATTGCAATTTTCGCACATTACCAGCATCATCTAAATTTGAATTAAAAGGTTTAATAGCCCAAAGTGATTTATGTTCAAGTTCAACAGGTAAATGACAAAGTTTACCATAAATTAACCGATAGGGTGACATGCCTAATGACGTTTTAAATACAATATGGTAAGCCCAAAGTGCATCATTAAGTCTAAGAGACCAATCTTTTCGGTTTGGGTTAACCGTTTTTTCTAAAATTTGTTTTATCTCCCTATTTGCTAATTCAATTTGACCATTTGTTTGAAGATGATAAGGAGTAGTAACTTTATGTGTAATTCCATATTTCTTCATTAAAGATTCAAATGACTTATTACAAAAATATTTACCTCCATCATTGATAATGGCTCGAGGGATTCCAAATCGACTTAAAATATTTTCTCTTAAAAATTTAACCACAGTTTTACTATCATTATTTCGATAAGAAATTGCTTTAATCCATTTTGAAATATAATCAACTGCAACTAATATATACACAAATCCAAAAGATAATGGAAATGGACCCATGAAATCAATTCCCCAACAGTCGAATATTTCATTTTTAAGTATGGGATTTAAGGACATTATTTTTTTTTGTAATTGATCCCAATTTTTGACATTTTTCACAACTTTTGCAAAATTCATATGTGTCTTTGAACATGGTAGGCCAATAAAATCCACACTGTAAAATTTTAGCAGTAATTTTTCTTGAAGAAAAGTGTCCACCTCATGCTTCAGACTGATAAAAATTAATAACACGACTTACATCATTATCAAGAATACATCGTCGAAAAATTTGATCTGGATAATATTTGAACAAGGGTCATCCCAATAAAATTTCTTTACTTCAATAAAAAATTTCTTCTTCTCTTGAGCATTCCATTGTAAAGGCATTTTACCTGTAACAAGAAAATTAACAATGTTAGCATATGATGGCATTGAAGTAACATAAAATAAAAATTCATCAAGGAAAGAATCATTGATGGGTGTTATATCATTAATTCAGATGTGAGTCTTGATAGATGATCAGCAATGGCATTTTTAGCACCCTTTTTATCTTTGGTGGTAAGGTCAAATTCTTGAAGTAACAAAATCCAACGAATTAGTCTCGGTTTGGCATCCTGTATACTCATTAAATATCTCACAACAGCATGGTCAATAAACACAATGGATTTAAAGCCAAGCAAATATGAACATAATTTGTTTAATGCAAATACCACAACAAGTAATTCTTTTTCAGTTGTAGAATAATTCATTTGAGCGCTATCTAAAGTCTTACTCGCATAATAAATCACAAAAGGCTTACCATCCCTTCTTTATCCTAAAACAACACCAACAGCAAAATCACTTGCATCACACATTAATTCAAAGGGCAAAAACTAATCAGGAGATTGCATAATAGGTGCAGATGTTAAAAATCAAATTATTTTCGTAAAAGATTTTTGGCAATCATCATTCCATTCAAATGGTGCATTTTTTAATAAAAGGTTACAAAGTGGTTTAGATATGGCATTAAAGTTTTTTATAAACCTCTTATAAAATCCTGTATATACTAAAAAGGATCGCACATCTCTTACAGGTTTTTGGTTGTGATAATTTAGATATGACTTCAATTTTTGCTTTGTCAACTTCAATTCCTTTAATAGAAAAAACATGACTCAAAACAATTCCAGCAGTAACCGTGTAGTGACATTTTTTCCAATTCAACACGAGTTCTTTTTCAACAAATCTTTTTAAAACTTTTTCTAAATTATCAGGGCAATCATCAAAAGAATTCCCAAACACAGTCAAATCATCCATAAAGATCTTTAAACAATGTTCAACCATATCACAAAAAATGCTTAATCTCTAAACAATGTTAAACCATATCAGAAAAAATGCTTAACATACATCTTTGAAATATTGCAGGAGCATTACAAAGCCCAAATGACATTCTTTTAAATGCAAATGTTCCAAACGGACATATAGATGTGGTCTTTTCTTGGTCCTCAAGTGCTCTAAGAATTTGATAATAACTTGAATATCCATCTAAAAAACAGTAGTAAGGATGTCTTGCTACTCTTTCTAAGATTTGGTCAAGGAATGGTAATAGAAAATGATCTTTTCTAGTGGCTTCATTTAACCTTCTATAATCAATGCACATGCGCCAACTAGATGTAATTCGTGTTGGAATTAATTCACCTTTTTCATTTTTAACAACATTGATTATGGATTTTTTAGGAACTACTTGTGTAGGACTTACCCACTTACTACTAGAAATAGGGTAGATAATTCCCACATCAAGTAATTTAAAGACTTCTGTTTTGACTACATTTTTCATGTGTGGATTTAATTCTTTGAGGTTGTTGACATGTTTTAGCATTTTCTTCCAAATTAATTCTATGTGTGCAGATTAAGGGATTAATGCCTTTAATATCATTTAAAGTCCATCAAATTGCATTTTTATGCTTTTTCAAAATATTTAGTAACTTACCTTCTTGGTCGCTTGTTAAAGTAGAAGAAATCACAACAGGATAAGTTTGTTCTTCTCTAAGAAAAGCATACTTCAATCCTTTAGGCAAAGGTTTCAATTCCAGTTCTGTCTTTTCAATAATTCCAAGCTCCTCAAATTTTGGCTTGTCATTATAATTTTGTGAAGTCTGCACAGAATCAAACAACAAATTTATATTAGAAATATCAAGTTCAAGTTGCTTATATTGACTCAATTGAATTAACTAAACAAACATTAGAAAGTTTAGAAAAATCCACTTTTTAAATATTTTCCTTGATACAAGATTCAAACAATTCCTTTTGTTCATCAGTGTCATCTTTATTCTCACTTTCTTCATTAGGTTACCTACACATGTTGAAACATTCAATTCCATTTAAACCATTCCTACAATTAATCAAAGCATTAGTAGTTGTTAAAAATGGTCGACTGTTGGTTGATTTATATAATTAATTATTATCAATACCAATATGCAAGTATACACAATAAGTAATAAAGTGATTAGTGTTCAAGATCGTCTCCACAGGGATTGATGTTACTCAAAATGCTAAAGCAATCACAATAATGCACGTCAACTAAAAACCGAAACAACAATCGCCAAATAATTCTATCGTAAAAAATAATTGTGAGAGATGGGAATTAAAGCAATATCGTAATAAAATAAACTTAAGTAAATGTGCCCAAGATTCAATTGAGAATATAATAGTTGAATGATCAAACTCTCCTAATGGGGTAACTGTTGATTACCGAATTAGCACCAGTTATTATGATAAGTATTGTAGCAATGGATAGAACAAATCTACATCCGCAGCTATCGCATGTTAAAAATCTCATACCTTTAAATCTACTAACGATGACCAGTTGCTCATAAATTTAATGTATGGCTTTATGATCTTTAATCTCTCTACCCTACAAGGTGAACACCTATGTCTAAGATATCACAAATCTTAATTTCAAGAATTGCCTTATGGGATTTAAGATAACCTAATCCAGGAAACTCAATTTAAGAACAAGTAATACTCTAATAATGTCCGCTAAGACATGCCTTTTTGCTGCTCTATCTTAACTAAAATTATTAAATGGGTGGTGAACCGAAATAACAATTATATCATAAAAACTATTAAAGTATAATGCTACAGTATTATCATAACATCATATAAGAACAATCAAGAACCCATTGGATTATTTGTCACTCAACTATAAGTAAATTCAGTTCATATTCTGAAAGAGAAAAATAAACATAAATATAGTGACTGCAGAATACATCCAATCAATCAAAGGAAGAAAGTATGAGTTGAGCACGATGAAAGTCTAAGGATCCTCCTTGCTGCTTCAAGGATGCCGAATAGCCCTCCTTAATCTTGATCTTCTTCTTGCCTTTCTAATTGTTTTTTGAATGTTAATTCCACTACCGCTTCTATGTGGTGCATGCCTCTTTTATATATTTGCAAATTAAGTTTTCCGAACCAACGCCCATGCACGTGCCTGTGTTTAAATTAGGAAACATGCAGATTGTATTTTAATTGCTGACCTGCGCCTATATTTTCTCCCACGTTTTTCCCATATTGCTGCAGCATTGGTTGCTCTAACATCCGCAACAACACTTGTGTCATTTCCGATTGTGCTTTCCTTCTTTTATGATCATCTTCTTTCCTCCTCGTTCTCATCTAATGTCTCCTCATCCTTTTATGAATTTAAAACCTGTTTTTAGCATAAATTACTATGATTTAAGAAAAACTTATTAAGACACACCTGAAATGAATGTTTATGCAAAAGTTCACCAAAATGTAATCGAAGTACATTATTTGTTTTCTAAATGGCCTTTATTGAAGTCTAGAATAGATGTAATAACTCTCATTTCCTAGAGTTATCATCGACTTAAAATTTCAGGAATTGGTTTGTAATTATTCACAACAGGTTCAGTTTCCAGGACAATAAAATCCACAGGGTATATGAATTTATCAACTTGTACTAAAACATATTCCACTATTGCTTTTGGTACTTTAACTGATCTATCGGCAAGCAAAATTGTAGTTGAAGTTGATTTTAACTCACTAATATTAAGTTGAAAATAAACTAAATATGAAAGCAAATTAACACTAGCACCAAGATCTAGTAAAGCACACTCAATTCTTTGATTACCAATAATACAAGAAATGGTAGGACAACCAGGATCTTTATATTTCAACTATTATTAGTAGATAGAATTGTACTTACTTGTTCAGCCATGAAAGCACTCTTTCTTATCTTCAATAGCCTCTTAATAGTGCACAAGTCCTTCAAAAAATTTGGCATATGAAGCTACCCACTTGATTACATCTAATAGAGGAATGTTAACTTTCACTTGCTTAAAGATTTCATAAATTTCAGAAGAGAGGTTTGATTTCCTTGGTTTATTCAATGCATGCGGAAATGGTGGTTCAAGTGGAATACTAGTTATTTATTCACTAGGTGTAAGTTCATTTAGTCCTTCTTTATCCTTTGAATTTTCATCATTTTCACAAGGTTCAGGCATAGGTCTATCAACAACTTTACCACTACGAAGAGTTATAATTGACTTGATTTGGTTTGTGGGTGGATTTTATTGAATCTTAGGATTTGGTTGTGATTGGGTTGGAAATTTTTCTTTTTTTTGAATTGTGAGTGCACAAGCAATTTTAGCAAGAGTATCTTTCAAATTAGAAAAAGTTTGTGCAATTCGATTATTAATAACATTTTGATTTTTGATGAATGAATGCATTGTGTCTTCCAGATTTTTCCATAGTGGTGAAACATATGGTGCATAAGGCTGAGCATTTTGGAAATTTTGTGGAGGTGATGCTTGTGAAGATTGTGCATTATTATTTTTCCTCAAACTGAAATTTGGATGATTTCTCCAACTAGGATTATAAGTCTGTGAATATGGGTTTGGTTTATTAAAGCTGTTAATGGCATTAGCTTGATCATTCAGGCATTCTTTTAGTGCAGGCAGAGTGGGACAATCTTGAGTGAAATGATCATTCGAACTACATATGTTACATGCAATTTCTTGAATGGATTTTATTTGATCGCTCTTTTTATGCTCCAAATCTTCAACCTTCCTAATTAGGGACACAAATTTGGCTTGTAAATCATGATCTTCCCTAAGGTTATGGATTCCTCCACTAGATGGAGGTGGTTGTTGCTTATTTGTCAATTCAAAAGTTCTAACAGCATCCTAATATTGTGCATTTTTAGTTAATTGGTCAAGGTAATTTAGTGCATCTTCAGGATTTTTATCCCTAAATTTACTATTACACATCATTTCAACAACCTACCTACTTTGGGGTATTAAGCTCTCGTAAAAGTAGGTGACCAATCGCCAAGTTTCAAAACCATGATGTGGATATATATTGAGCAACTCTTTAAGCCTATCCCAATATTGGTATAATGTTTTTCCCTTTTTTTGAGTGAAAGAAGTGATTTGCCCTTTAAAATAATTTGTTCTATGAGGTGGAAAGAATTTTTTCAAAACTATTCTTACATGTTATTCTAAGTTCTTATTAATCCAGATATAATGTTTTGTAGCCAAGTTTTAGCTTTATCTTTTAACAAAAAAGGAAAAAGCTTTAATCTAATTATGTTCATACTACAATTTTATTCTGTGTATGTATTACAAACTTCCTCAAAATCTCTTAGATGCAAGTACGGATTCTCGGATTCTAAACCATGAAATATTGGTAAAAGTTGAATAATACCTGGTTTAAAGTTGAATCAAGATGCTTATGGAGGGATTACTATACACGATGGTGCTCCGGTTCTAGTTGGATTCATGTAGTCTTTCAGAGTTCTTGGTTGATTCTGATCTTGCCCATGTTGAGAATTATTGTCTCCCTGATCAATTTAAGGATTAGGTTCGTGCACAAAGTTTTTATCTTAGTTCTCATCCATGATTGGTGGTGGAGATTGATATCTACGAATTAACCTGCCACTTGGAAATCGAGACCAACGTCTTATACAATGGTTATGTTGGAAAGATAATATCCACACAAATTAATAACAAAATAAAAAAATTAAATATGCAAATAATATAAGTGTACAAAAGAAAATTAAAATTAAAATTAAATAACAATTTTGGTGGTTGAACCCACCAACTAACAATAAAATTAAGTATAAAATAAATGCGAAAGAAAGAAAAAGAAAAAAATGGTGGTTGAACCCACCAATAAAGCAAAAATAAATAAATAAATAAATACGAAATAAAATAAATGAAGAAAATTAAATAACTAAAAAAAAAGTTAGTAAGTTAAGAGTTAGTAGTTAGAGTTAGTTTGGTCCAAATTATGTCCAAATAATGTTCAAAGTATGTCCAAGAGGTAAGTCTAAATCTTGATTATTTTGAGGAATTTCGTCTAGAGATCCTATTGTAAATTACTTTTAATTTTATGGCCACACCATAACTTTTAGAAGTTTAGAATTGAGCCTTTTGGATGAAAGTGAAACAGTTGAAAGATGTTGGAGTCACAATGCAATTACGAGAAGAATGAGCTAGAAACGAGAATTGTTGGGGTGAAACTAGAATTATGAAAGATGTGGAGATAAAAGAGAATTTAAGAAAAGGAAAAGGGGCAAACGAAATTTTACATATAAAGAAAAACAGAAAACGGAAAAAAAAAACCAAATAAAAAATTTTTTCTCGACAACGGCGCCAAAAACTTAACACAACTAAAAAGTAATTTTTAACTCCCAAGTATAAAAGTGTCTTTTTGTATTATAACTCAGTGAGTCCGAGGTCGATCCACAGAGAAAAGATTTAATTTGTTTATTTTATTTTAACTAAAAATTGAAATTAAAACTTAAATATAAACAACTTAATTTAAATGAAACTATGAAATTGAGCTAGTTAGGGTTATGCATCCACTCTTAGAAGTAAATAAAACTTAATAAATTCTTTTTACCCCTTTTTTTAAAGATTTATTACCCAAAAGATTAATTATATAAATTAATATTATTTTCCCTTTAATTTTATGATGGATTAAGTATTTATTGTGCCAAAATTTAATTTGTCTACATTAAGTCAAAATACCATTTTACCATACCTTATGTTAAGATATTAAGAATTTATTGTGTCAAATTCATTTGTTTGTTTACAATAAATTAAAATTTTAAAATATAAAATATGTATAAAATTAAATAGAAATAATTTAATCTATAAAATTAAAAATAGAATTTGCTTAAATCATATTTATTTCCTAAGAGTTTCACCTTCCCCTAACCAATATTATTTAGTTAAGCATAATTAAAATAAAAAAGAAGTACTAAAATTGAATTACTTATAATTACAAGTAATAAAAACAACTAAAATTGGAAATAAAACTAACTTTATTTATAAAAATAATTATACAAAATATTAAAAACACACCTGGAAATCAAGATTACAAGGAGATGGAGAGAATTTGAGAAGAAGAGAGTTGTACAGAGATGATTAAAAACATAAAATGAGTCTCTAGTTATAGAAAAATAAATTCATAATCCAGTGTGTTGCGGTCCATTATAAGCTTCATGCATGCGCTCCTCACAACCTTTAGATCAAGATTCAATGGCTAGTCAAACTTCAAAAGTCAACATCACATGTGACATCGTTTGACTCATCCGATTTTCCCAAAGAACGGTTGACATTTGGCGGGGTAATGGGTGGATCAGGTCGACCCAAATACAAAGATTCGGATCCTACAACTTGTTTCACCAACTATTGCCACGTGGCACAATCATGGTCATTGAATCATGAACGGTTGAGATTTAGTCAAAATTACTAGCCATCCCATGCGCTCATATCTATTGTAAACTCATTTCATCATCCAATTAATGCTCGGTCAATAGAAAAAATTCAACTCTTTTTACATAAGGCCAATTTTAAG
The DNA here is from genome assembly GCA_029633175.1 of Citrus glauca. Taxonomy (NCBI): domain Eukaryota; kingdom Viridiplantae; phylum Streptophyta; class Magnoliopsida; order Sapindales; family Rutaceae; genus Citrus; species Citrus glauca. The sequence continues at coordinate 31,913,072 of JAQOOD010000009.1, forward strand.
TCGATCTTAACTGATCTTAAGGTTTTCGGACCTCTGTAATCCAAATTTGACCTCCGTTTATCTGTTTGGAGCCTGGAATTATGTGAAATTAATATTTTACATAATAAACACAAAAATACACAAAATTAGATATATTTAAAAATAATTAATAATTCCTAATATATTGCATAAACACAAATATAAAGTATAACATAAGCACAAAATAATATTATTATCGCTTGATAATTAGACAATTTTTAATGCTAATAAGCGATTGGATATGGTTACACATGCACAAGGAATGATTTCCGGAAAATCGGAAATCTAAATTATTACCACAAGAGGATGGTCCATTCCAAGTCTTGGAATGGATTAATGACAATGTATACAAGCTAGATTTGGCTAGTGAGTACAATATTAGTGTTACTTTTAATATTTCTGATTTGAGTCCTTTTGATGCAACTGATGATTTGAGGACATATCCTCTTTAAGAGGAGGGGAATGATGAAATTGAGGACAAAACAATCACGAACATGTAGGATGAGGCATAATTCTCACTTACATCAAAACTATCACTTCTGTGAAATTAGGAAGTTGGTTTGCACATTATGGTAGGAAAATATATTACTTTCCTTTTTAGATACTTTCTCGGTTGGAGAATACACTAAGTTCCTTTTCAGATATTTTCCTGTTTCTCGAGGAGACTAGTGGTAAACAAATCAGTTATTTATCTTTTAATTGCCTTGTTTCCATTTTAATTAATGTAAGGCATTTAAGCTAATTAGGATTTTGGTTTGATTTAGATTCTTTCCTATTTGCCTTAGATTAGGATTCTAATTTGATTTAGTTTTTTTTTCTTATTTGCTTTAGATTAGGATTTCAGTTTGATTTTAGTTTATGATTTATTTCTGAAAATTCTTGTAACCAACCCCATATAATGTACTCGCATCCAAAAAACAAGGACATATCAATTTTGATGCAATTGGTAAAAGTGTTAATTCTCTTTAGGTCTTAAATAAACTCTTTGAGCTTATCATATTCTCATAGCATTCAAACTCTTAACTTATCAATCTGATCATCAATAATTAATTGTGGTGTCCTCACATACTAAGGTTTGTGTATTCATTGAGTATCGAGTTGCGGTTCCATTCAATTTCAGGTTTAGAAGCGATCTTAGAGACTAAATTGATTAGGGTCATATAAGTCCTTGGCAGGGTTGTTAGTTAATTCTCGGCATTTAATAGAACGAACGAGTCTAATACGGTATTCTTTGGAATGAACGTGAATTTAGTTCGTTCTTTTACTTCGATTTTCTCTAGAATCAAAGGAATATTAGAACACTAAATTTTCGTTGCATATAGGAAGTATGATACTAGAGTAGTTGCCCAAGAATGCCAAAGAGCAATCAGACTTGACACCAAAATGGAAAATAGTTGAGAAAAAAGAATTTCCAAATGATGGAGCTAATAAATATCAAGTCAAAATAGTACATCCATCTTGAGACAGATGAAGCAGTGTAACAACACTTCATTGCTATGATAACAAACAACACAATCGCAGTGAACTATTTTCCCAGTGGGACATCCATAGTGAAGCAGGAACCACCAATGCAAGGGCTCGGAGTTGTCGAAAGAAGGAAGTTTGACGATTGCAGTCTTGTCCTTATCAACGGGCCAATCTTCCAAATCTACCAAGTAAACAAAGACTGAGTGTTGTTCCAGACACTAAAGCTGATCAAAATGGCTATAGGGAGGCATTATTAGAACAAGCATTATATGTTATACAATGATAAGGCATATTAGTAATGAATTTCATTCGTTGAAAATTTAAATTGAGGATATTCTTTGACATGGCCATCTTTATAATATCAATTGAAGCTGAATCCAAAGCTTACATCACCAAATCCTTCAGACGTAGAGGATAAAAACTCCAATCCAGAAGATAATGTAACCAACACTAGCAAAGAATGTGATTAAGAAGATTACTCCTTCAAATAAGAATTTGAATGAGATCAATTCGAAAAATAATTTGTCCTAACCTCCATTTATAAATAACACGATTCATGGGTCCATCAAAGATTATCTCGAGAATCCAAAAACGAATAACTGATAAAAGTATATAGAAAACAAATGCAATTAACCATAAATGAACTCTATTCAGCGGTGATTCACGGGTAATCAGTAATAGAAAAGTGAGAGCAGTAGAGGAGCTAATATGTGGGAGCCAAAAATGTACAAAAATGTAATATATTAGAAGCGTAAGCCCCCTCATTATGTAAATCTACGAAGATTTAGCTCTCATAATTTCTTCAGGAAAGATCTCGAAAGCATTCATTTGGCCACATCAACTTGCTTGTCATTAGCCTTTCAATTGCATATATTTATGTCAGGTGCAACCCAGTTAATGGCGGAAGCAGTGTTGAGATTTTATACTAGGAAGCATTTAAGAATATAAAGTTAAACAAAAAAGACTTTTGCAAATGTTATGCGCCCTTGGTTGCATTTGAAGGAATCCAGTTAATTGCTAAAGGCATAATCAGTTAGAGTGGGTGATAAAACTATGAACATTGATTTCTTGGTTTTGGATACCCCATCAGCTTAAAATGCTATTTGGGGTAGTATTGGATTCACTACATGGAAGCGGTCCCTTCAATTTGGCACTAAATAATCAGATTTGTCGAGTAATCAGAAGGGGAAAATTTAAATATGGGGGGATCAGATGGTGGCTAAAGAATATTATTCAATTGCCATCAAGAATTGAAAGATAAGAAGAGCAAATCTATGGAAAATAACTCCAAGGGAGGCAATGAGAGCAAGGGGGCAAAAAAGATGATTTTAGCAGAGTGAATTTTCCGAAAGGAAAATTTACCTCCACCTCAATTTTAGGTGGAGGAATAATGCAGAGTAGTAACTAGCAGATGAGTGGCCAAAGGGCATGCCTCTGGAAGAATTACACTATGAGGCTTTAACTACCGAGAAATTAAAAGAATATGCTTTAGATCATTTGGCACCCAAAAAAATAGTACATTTAAGAACAAAACTTATGAAGACAGAGCATTGGAATTACTAGCATTACTCTGCGAGAATTAAGATGTATGTTCATGGTCTCACAAAGATACACCCAAAGTACCACTAGATATAACTTGTCGCAAGTTGCAGATTAATGAGGATGTCAAGCCAGTTCAATAGAAGTAACGCTAGGTTGCTTTGGAAAGATCATTAGTGATGAAGTTGATAGATTGCCTGAAATATGGTTTATTATAGAAGTTCACTACTTGTAATGGATTTCAAATGCGATCATTTTATAAAAGAAGAATGGGAAATGGAGAGTGTATGTTGATTACACTTAACTAAATAGATCTTGCCCCAAAGACACAACCATTGCCTAAGATTAACCAAATAATAAATGCCACAATCGGGTACAAGCATTATCTCTTCTTAATGGTACAATGGTTATAATCATATAATGATGACTTTAGATGATCATGATAAAACAAGCTTTTTTACTATTAGGGGATTATTTTGCTACAAAGTGATGCCCTTTGGGCTCAAGAATGCGGGTGCAACTTTTCTATGGTTGGTTAACAAAATCTTTAAGAAACTAACTGGAGATATCGTAGAGGTATATATATAGATGATACAATGATTAAAAACAAAAAGAAAGTAAACCATTTATATCACTTACAAACAATTTTTACAATTAGCCAAGATAAAAGGATGTAGTTTAATTCCATAAAGTGCACTTTTAGGTTATCATTTGGAAGCTTCTTGAGGCACATTATTAGTCATCAAGGGGTTGAAGCTAATCTAACATAAGTAAAGATATTACACAATATGATTGAACTACAGAAAAGAAATTCAAATATTGACTGCACCAATAGTAGTTTTGAGTAGATTTATCTATCTATCGCAAGCCGTTTTTCCAAGCAATATAGATCCAAAAAGTAGAAAGTTTGGACTTGGAACAATCCCAACCATTGTAACAGTAGAACAAGTATCTTACAATTCCACAAGTCTTGATAGCAATAGGAACATATAATCTTATTCACAAACAAGACTCTGTTTGATGTAGAAACCTGATACACAACTGTAGAAAAATTCGTGCTTGCTCCCATTCAGGCTATAACAAAACTCGGACACTATTTTAATAGCCAAAAGTGTAAGTATATTTCCTTATAGAGTATGAAACCCTGGTCATAGACCACGCTTTAACTCATTTTAATGATGAATGGAAGCTTCATGTGGACAAGTCATCAAATTAGAATGGGCCTGGAATATGTATCCATATGAGAAGCCTTGAAGGCTTGATAATTGAAGACTCAATCTGGCTGGATTCTCGGCCTCATATGGAGCATTGATCGTGGGTTTATAACTTAGAAAAGGACTTCACATTCGAAAGTTGTACGTTTGTAGTGATTCAAATTTAGTTGTATCTTAATGGTTCAATGAACTTGTATTGAACAATGTTTCTCTTTTAGGAGTTACCCATAAAGAAACAACTAAGCTGAAATAAACAAGAGGCTAATCTTCTCAAATTTAAAGAAGAAGTTGAAAGATAGAAAGGGAAATTTCTTCAAGAATTGCCCAATATACTATGGGCACTCCTAAATAAAAAATAAAGAGCTATTAAAAGTTTCCCATATGCATTGGTTTATGATACGGACGCCATATTACCAACAGAGAACTTACTATTAACTCTTTTTTTCTAAACTTGCTCAATTCAATCTTAATTCAACTATCTTATAAGTAAATATAGATGCTGTCGATGAGCGCAGAGATATAGCAGCAATTCACACGGCCAACTATCGAAGAAATTCTGAGAGAGAGTGCAACAAGAATCTCTAACCAAGAACTTTTCAAGAGGGAGATCTAGCCCTTAGATAGGCTATGGATGTTAGTAAAGAATTAAATGTTGCTAACACTTAGGAAGGGCTATATCGAATTGACAAAGTATTAGCAAAAAGGATTGCAGATTGCTCACACTTAAAAGAAACTCTACAAATTGAGCTAACAAATTAAATCTTTATACAGTTCTGGGTTTGTTATGAAAACAACAAACTTTAACTATCTTGACTTGCCACTTAAGCATACTTTGCTTTTTAAATCCTTTAACTGAGTGCTATTTGCACACTGGACTAACTTTTTAAGCTAGTTCACAAATAGGCGAAAAAGGACTTGTACATTAGCCCACACAACATTTTTCACCTTATGAATTAAGCAAGTTGGCCCATTCATAGAAGCTGCTTTTAAAAAACCTTCAAATAACGAAAATTCACTCCTGAATTCAGTTTAGATTAGGCAAGACACCGATAGATTCATATTTAGAGCTAAAACTTAGTTGTTGAAAGCACCTTAATAAGTACACCAGTGGGATTCACATATGTATGAATCTTGCAAACACTCATAGCTCCTTTTGCAACTTTATCTCTAGTGAACTGTAACTTCCCATCTATATGCTTAGTTCTCTCATGATCAACTTAATTCTTAATAAATTGTATAGCACTTTAACTATCACAAAAAAATTGAACTGCTTTCTTACTCAACCAAAGTTTATTGAGAACTCATTAAAGCCATATAGCCTCTTTAATCACGTTTATAGCTGCAATAAATTCAACTTTAGTTGAAAATAATGCCACCATTGGCTGCATAAATATGTAGATTGTGAACTTCTCACACAATTGTTCAACATAAATATGTAGATTGTGATGGAATTTTTTTGCCAAAATCTCTAGTAAACAGATTTTATATAACCTATAGTTTTATTTAGCCTCCCATATAACAAACTATGAGTGAAAGTATCCCTAAGATACCTCATTATCCATTTGACAGCACTTCAATGAATCTTGTTTGGACAACTTAGATATCTGCTGATAGCACTAACTGCATAGGCTATAATAAGGCCTAATGCACACCACTGTCTACATAAGGCTCTTTACAGCTTATGTATATGATATCTCATCCATCTAAAACTTTTATTTGACAATCTCAAATGATTAAGTTGCTAACAACCTGAACAAAGAACTAAAAGAAGTTAGAATACGTTTGTTGTCATCCTTATCAAACCTTTCTAAAACCTTCTTGATATATTTTTCTTGACTTAAGAATGAAGTATCCATAGCTCTATCCCTTGAGATTTCCATGCCAATAATCTTTTTTGCTTTGTCAAGATCTTTTATTTTGAATTTTCCATTGAGTAGATTCTTTAACTTAGCAGATTCTTTAACTTGTGTATCTCATATTTGTACAGTTGTGCTTACTTTCGATAAGCATATCATCTACATAAAAATGCAAATATAAAACTCCACCTTTATCTGACTCACTGTAATAGGCACGTATAATATTTGCTTATGTGGTAACTATTTGTGACCGTAAAATCAAAAAATCTTATATACTATTGCCTTGGGAGATTGTTTGAGATAAGTATGTTATCTTTCTTTCACATGTGCCTAAAACCTTCATGCCAACCATCAATATATGTTCTTCAAGCTTACCATGAAAGAAGATAATTTTAACATCCATTTGCTCAAGCTTCGAGTCAAGTAACGCCACCATAGCTAAAAGGATTCTAATAGTGCTATGTTTGACAATAGGGGAGAAAATTTAATTGAAATCCACACCCTCTCTCTCTGTAAACCCTCTGGCCACAAGCGTTACCTTCCGTTTTAAAGGTTTAAAGGATTCCATCCTTCTTCCTAAAGATCCATTTACAACTAACTATCTTCTTATTAACTAGATTTGGTACATGAGTCGAGTATAGTTTCTTTACAAGAAATCTATGCCTTTTTTCATGGCTTCTAGCCATTCTCATAATTTTCACTTTCAATTGCTTCAAAGTAACTACCAAATTTTTTAATTACCATATCATCAGCACTCTATCATAAGTAATTAAATCAGCATAATTATACTTGACACGTGTTTTAGTTTACCTTCTAACTCTGTCTCTAGCTAATTAATGTCTTGCAAGTAAGCTTATTGTATATTGAATGCTTTAGTTTCTTCAAATTCATTATATAATCCATTTTTAGTATTAGATGTTTCCTTTCATGATCTCTTTCATTAGAAAACCTTACTTTAAGCTTTGAAGTGTTAGCTGCTTTATCCATGTTATTATCAGCAAATGTATAAGTATCACTTGTTACCTTTTCCTTGATTAATGCTGCCTTATTAAACGTCATATCAATACTAATAGCACTTTTATGTTGTTTACACCAGATCTTGCATCTTTTAACTCTATCAAGATAACTAACAAAGACCTCTTTCGAGGCTATAACATCAAGTTTGCCTTGATTTATTTGAGGATATGCAAGGCACCCAAAAATTATAAGATTCTTATACTTTGCAACCCTTCCTGACATATCTCCTTTAGTGTTTTGAAACCCATAGCAGTCGGGGGACTTCTGTTAACTAGATAACAATTTGTATTTATAACTTCTACCTAAAAACCTCTTAAAATCTTAAATTAACTAGCATGCATCTAGTTTATCCACAAGTGTCCTATTCACCATCTCAGCTAAACCATTTTGCTAAGGGGTTAATTTGGCTATCTTGTGCCTCTTTACTTTAGTTTTTTATAGAATTTTTAAACTCCCAACTATAGAACTCTAAAACATTATTTGTGCCTAGGAACTTAACCTTGAAGCCAAATTGAGTCTCTACCAAAACTTTCCATACTTTAAAACTTCTCTAAAGCTTGGTCTTTAGTTTTGAGTATTTATATATATATACCTTCATTAAGTTGTCATTTATCAAAGACAAGAAATACCTACTGTTAGCCTAAAGGACTACACATATTGTAATTTTGATGATAACAAACATGTGTCTTAAGTGATATGATAAATATTGTATTTCACATTTTCATTAGTTCTTGAAGGATAATATCTATGCAAGGGAATGACATGAAATCAAGCTCAAGACACTCAACGGACAACGGCTTGGTCAAGAATAAAGTTTAGTTCAACGGAGTCATTATTGCGACAAATTCTTGTAAAGTCGGTATGATTTAATATATGCATGGTTTAGCATTTGAGAAGCTCAAGATTTTATTTAATAAATTATTTTTTTGATAAACCAAAAAAAATTTATATTTATAAAGTATTTTGTGGATTTGAGTGTTTTCAAACTTTGGATTAAATAAAAAAGTTTTGAAAACTTTGAAATCAATAAGCATTATTTTAAATTTCTAAAAGAAACCTCTTTAAAAAATATTATAGAGTTTTGAGCACATCATAATTTCATAAAGTTTTGTGGAATAACGAGTATTATTTAGAAATTTAGAAATTGAATCTATTAGTAAAGTTATATGGCGTTTGGGTCATAGTCAAATTATAGAAAGTTTTAGGAAAAAATATAATTTTAAAAAATAGTGTTACTATAGCATCACTGTAGCAAAATTCAAATTGCAACGGTAACTTGTACTGTACTAAGCGGCGAGTGTTGTGCAAATTTTATAGAACTCACAAACGCACGAATCTATTGTAGAATAGACTAATGGTGACGAGTGTCGATACCACGAGGAGGTGGATTTTTATTGTGTGCGGAATTAACTTTGTAAATGGGTGGTTGGATTTGTGGTGAAAATGATTGGGATTATCCTAAAATTGGAATTGAAATGACGAGAATAAACTGAAGAGAAATCTGTTGAAATGACGTACTTGGGTATCTGGATCTGTATCAACATGCATCATGGGCTAAATAATCATTATTAATGCCAATTAAATCATGAGGGGGAATCCACACCTCATGAACCACACTCTAATCAATATGGTGCTAAGGGCTTATCGTGCCAAATAATAATAACCTTGTACTAGGGGCTAGTGAAACTAAGGCGGTACTAGACAAGATTAGTATTATTTGTCGACAAGAAGTCAAAACATCCATAAAAACTAGAGGGAAAGAGAAAGTAAATTACCAAATAAAGCCCATGACACATGTTGAGATTTCATCTTCAACCTAAGCTTGAAACAAAATTAGCTACCCATAATTGAATTAGGAGCAAAATGAGAATTTATTAAAATACAAAGAAAATATAAGATGGAGAAGGAATTGCAAAAAATGGATCTAAAAAATGGATTTAGAGATATCAAATTAGGGGAGGAGGCTCCCTTTTAATAGATACATAGAGTAAATCATGACAATCGGATTAAAAACAGTTTGGACGCTCAAGATTGCGCCACATTATCAGTCAACAGTATGCGGTTTCACCACATGGATGAACAGTAACACGGTTTGATTGAAAATAATCATGTGTGATGCATGTACCGTACGCGAGATTTTTGGTCCATTGATATGCTGCCACGTCACCATCAACAGTATATAAGAATTTTAGTCCAATAGGATCGTGACACCTCATTAGTTGATGCCACATCATCAGTCAATGCCACGTCATCGATCCGTCAATGTGAACAGTGTCGTGAACAGTAACATAGATAGTACCGTACATGTGAATAGTACTGTACATGTGAACAATGCCATTTTTCCTTTTATGCTCCTCCTAAGGTTTTCGACCGTCCTGAGTTCAAAAGTGATGTCCATTTTGCCGTTTGATCACTCGTTTATTGTGAAATGACTATGATGTCCTTAAAATAACACAAAATACTTAATTAAAATAAAACACACATAATTAAATTACAAAAACCTTAAATACATAAAAGTAAGGGTTATTAGTAAGACTTGAAATGTAAAATGACATTTTCTCCTTTATAAATATGTATTTTCTAACACTCACCACACCCCCCAACCAGCTTATTGCTAATCCCTAGCAAATAAATCGAAAACAAAATTCAAACACAATTTTCTTTTAAACAATCTTGTTTATTCAATCAGACTAATGATAGCAATCAAATAAAAGTATAAGCATTACCTGCAGTCTAAAGAAACATCACACCCACATCAACCATCCACATGAATTAGCCCAGTAGATTTTGTCATAGCTACTTTCAAGACTGACATATCAAACCTCAAAATCTCACTGGAGATAGTGACACTCTCACAAAGAAATTAAACTCAATAAAAATAGTCACTCCAATGAATGGTAATTGAGAGAAAATAATTAAAAAAATGATATCACATGCTCCCACCAAGATGAAAGAAATATGCCCTTAGCTTATAAATAATACGATCTCAAGTCAAATAAAAAGGCTAGTCAACCCAATTTATTTATTTATTATGCACTACTACATCTTTTTAGCCCATATATCTAGCTTCTTCTTCATACTATAGTTCCCTAAAATCAAGAAAGACTTTTATTAGGACGTAACATAGGCTAGGAACATGGTTAACAAAGAAGCGAAATAAGGAAAATAAAGTGTATGTTTGAGAAAAATGCAGAAGGAATTCTTTTTTGAAGTTGTAAGGTGGATTTCACCTATTATTGTTATTTTTTCCTCTTTTTTTTGAAACAATTTTTTTTTTGCTTTTTCTTGGCACAACGTTACTGAACAAAATAATTATTTATATTTTTCTCAAACATAAATAGGTGATAGAACTTATAAGACATCGGGTGATACTCAAATTGGAGTGGTTCAAGATGATAAGTTTAACAAATAAAAGACTTTCTTTTTTTCTCTTTTTTTTAAAATGCTCAAAATAGTTAATTATGGATATTTCACAAAAGGGATGGTTAGAAAGGCTCAAACGGATCAAAAATGGCATTTCCATCGTCTTTTAGGTCTCTAAATAACCTTCCATATCTACTAGTTAGATAGACCTCCAAATGTAGCAACACATTTTTTTTCTTTTTTTTTTAATTTTATAATTTTTTTAAGGGTTAACTCTAAAGAAATCTAGAGATCGTGTATATAATAATAAACTGCTAAGCTGTGTAAAGAATAGGCAAAATGGTTAGTCTCCAAGAAAAATGATAGGCCCAAAAACTCACTTGGCACTCATTTACAGCATGTTCATTCCTTCAAGCAACTCATATTTGTCTCCAACATCAACATGTAAAGTAGCAAACATAGTGTAACATCATTGAAGACCAAAGATAATACAAAATACTAAAATTTAAAATTAATCATGTCATCTAATGTTAAAACAAATCACACAATTTTTTTTTAAACAACATCCTATCCCCCAATCTATTCTAAACATGAAAGGAAAACATACGTGCAGAAATGTGAAAATAATGTAGAAAAACTAATTAGAAAATGATAGAAAACGAAAATGTTTTTCTTTTTTAACTTAAGAAGATGCGTTTCTAGAGACACTATACTCCATATTCAGCTATCTTCGACTTAAAAAAATTTAAAAATGTATATTTATAAAGGAGAAATTAAAAAAGAAGAAGAAAAATGAACATAAAAAAATAATAAAGAAAAAGAAAATGTCTGAATTTTTTTTTCAAATGATAAAGATGCATTTCTAGAGTCACTACACTCCATATTCAACCATCTTCAACACAAAAAGTTAGCAACAGTTAGTTTTTACAACAAAAATCAGTAAAAACTTAACCAAAATTTCACAATTGTCCACTATTCCATCCCCCCAACCAGAACGAAACATTGTCCTCAATGTTTGAAAGGAAAGAAGTAGAGTTTAGAAGACATCACCTGGGTGGTGCAATACAGAAGAAAATATTTATAGGCGGAGAGTTAAATCTAATTTGTACTTCTTACTGCGGCTATTGTTACTATCATTATTTGGACGCTCCAACACAAAGGTCCAGAGGTCTGGTCTCAGTCGATAAACTTGTAACATATCAAGTAGCTCATTAGAAGTGTGAGAACAAATAAAAAGCTTTTTGGCATTGGAAGGAATGGAATAGTTTTTTATTACATGGTTAAAAAATGCGATAAAGCCATCATAAAAATTATTGACATTTAACAAACCAATAGGTTTCTGGTGAATGTGCATATGGGCCCAAGATGCTAGTGTAATAAGTGTCTCTAGTGTTGCAAGATCTCTTGGAAGGAAAATAAAAGCATCAACATGATTAAGCATTTCAGTTATTCATTATTGCATACCTGAGACGACTAACTCTTCTTCAGTCAGTGAATCAGACAAACTGCCTAAAGGTTTTAGGACTCTTGGGATGATGCCTAACACTTGGTTTCCTCTGACAAAAGCAGCTTCTGAGACCAATTTTGATAACCCTCGGTTACCTCCTCCATACACCAAGTCAAATTTTCTCTCTGTTATGCTTTGACCAAAATCTATGGCTGCATCAACGAGCTCTTTATGTTTGCCATAGGTAAATCCAGAAAGCACACAAATGTTATTGGATTGTCTATTAGGAGCAACTGTCATTGGAATACTTTTCAAAAATAATTTGTGAGTGCTTGATAAAAAAAATCACATTTAAGAGTCTTCGTGACTGTGGGTCACAGTTGTGTATGAGGTAACATGTCAGTGTCAAATAACATGTAAAGCACATGGCTCGCGAGTAAAAAAAAATGGTAAAAAGCAAAAAGTAAATAGTAATAAAATGAAATTATTAAAAACAATAATGCAAATAATAAAACAACAGTGAAGTAAAAGAATATTTACAGGTAGTTGCGACTGTAGCTCACATCTTCCTTTAGTTTTACGTCCAGAAACGGCTTGAACACCCTCTATGGGTTGAGGATAAGCTTCCCATCTAGTTTTCTTATAAATTGGCAAACAAGGTCGTTTATAGTCAGATTCTCGAGACTATATCATGCATGTTTTTTCTGGAATAATGGCTAGAACTGGAGAATCGGTCCTTGCACATATCTACTGGGATTCGTTTCAAGAGACAGAAGGATATCATCTAATGATTCCTTATTCAAGTCATCCCTAATGAATTGAATCTTATCTTCCCTGTTATCAGACACCATTATTAAAGAACATGGATTTTTATCGCAACTAATTTTAGCAAACTTATGACAAGCAACATAAATTCTTCAAACTCGTCGTTTTCTTGCATAATTTTCTTTATCACAACCAGGCATGTATGCAACAAATTTTAGAGGTAACTTACCTGCCAATCGTACTTTAGCCTTGATTAACCAACGGATGTCCGCAGGTATGTTATTCTTCATGAGCAATCGCAAGCGTTCGGACCGAGCTTTATAGATTGTGAGGAGGGCATTCCTAGGGAGTGAAGGGAATCGCTTGTGAAGCTTCGCTAGAATCTCATTCTGTCTATACCTTTGCCTCAAAATATCAGTTATCATGGAAAAGCTGAAGTAACCGACTTGATTGTCACGGAGTACCATTATCCGCCACTTCACCAGGGTAGCAAACTAAAGCACACAAACAGAAAAACAAATTTAAACACACAAAGAAAATGAAAATCGTCCTCTTATTGAATTTACCTCAAGCTCCAACTGGATATCGTAAACACTTCTCTTAATGTCTCTGAGTTGGCTTTCTAAACTCACAATATAGGATACTAACTCTGGTGGTTGTAGAGCCCAAATACGATGTGTTTTACAAAATTGAGTCTACCTTTTGAGATGAATTTTGACACGTTGAAGTGGTTTAAGAATGTTCAAGAAGAACGATCTAAGTATAGTACTAATGATTAATAATGATAAGAGAAAACTTAATGGTAAACTAAACACACTTGTGTAAAAATAATTTCAATTAGTAAAAGAAAAAGAAAGAAAGAAAAATCAAACCACCAAAAGAAAACAATCAATTCAAATCTGGTGGGTCACTCAAATTTATTTCGGTGTCTTCTCCATGTGGTTGGTACTCTAGATATGACTTTAATTTTTTATCATTAACTTTAAATGTGACACCATTCTTTGGGTCTTTAATTTTAATTGCCCTATGTGAAAAAACAGTATGACAATAAAGGGACCAGACCATCGAGAGCGTAACTTACCTAGAAATAGGTGCAAGTGAGAATTAAATAAAAGTACTTTCTGACCTGAAATGAAAGATTTTCTCCTAATTTACTTGTCATGGAAGACTTTCATTCGTTGCTTGTAAATCTTGGCATTTTCGTATGCGTCATTGCGAATTTCTTGAAGTTCTGCCAGCTGTAATCTTCTTTCTGAGCTAGCTTGCTGCATGTCAAAATTGAATTTCTTGATGGCCCAATATACACGATGCTCGAGCTCCACAGGCAGGTGGAAAGTTTTTCCATACACTAGCCTGTAGGATGCCCAATCGGGGTCTTGAAAGCCGTTCTATATGCCCATAATGCATCATTAAGTCTTATTGATCAATCTTTTCTGTTCGGCCTCACCGTCTTTTCTAATATGTACTTTATTTCTTGATTGAAGATCTCAACTTGGCCACTGGCTTGTGGATGATATGGGGTCGCCACTTTGTGAGTGATGGAATACTTTGTCAAAAGAGTTTTGAATGCTTTGTTACAAAAGTAGGCACCACCATAACTGATTATTGCTCGAGGGAATCCAAAGCGTGAAACAATGTTGCTTTTCAAAAATCCTATCACCACCTTATGATCATTGGTTCTATATGGGATTGCTTCTACCTATTTCGATACATAGTCAACAGCAACCAATATGTATTGATGGCCAAAAGAAAGGGGAAAGGGTCCAATGAAGTCGATATCTCATACATAAAAAATCCACTAAAATTGGATTTAGTGGCATCATGTTCCTTCGTGTAATGCTCCTCATTCGTTGACACCTATCACATAAAGAACAGAAAGTGTAAGTGTCTTGAAATATAGTTGGCCAATAGAAACCACATTGTAAAACTTTTAGTAGTTGTTTTCTTAGCACTGAAAGGGCCTTTACAAGCTTGTTCGTGATAGAATGAAATGATATTTTGAATTTCACTTTCTGGGACACATCGCCTAATAATTTGATCTGCACAATACTTGAATAGATAAGGGTCATCCCGAAAGAAATTCTTTATTTATGCAAAAAATTTGGCTTTGTCTTGCTTGGTCCAATGCTCTGGTAGTTGACTTGTAACAAGATAATTAACTATATCAGCATACCAATGTAATATTTCCACACTCATCAATTGTTCATCTAGAAACGACTTATTCAATGGTAATGTTTCCATAATTGTATCAAAATGAAGACGAGAGAGATGATCAGCTATAATATTCTCTATGCCTTTCTTATCTTTAAATTCAAAGTCGAATTCCTACAAAAGTAATACCCAACGAATTAGTTTAACTTTTGCATATTTCTTTGTGAGAAAATATTTAAGAGCAGCATGATCTGTGAATATAATTATTTTACAACCAATGAGATAAGATCAAAATTTTTATAATGCAAACACTACTGCTAGCATTTCTTTTTCAGTAGTTGAATAGTTCAACTGTGCATTATTCAATGTCATACTAGCATAGTAAATAACATGGGGAATTGGATCAACTCTTTGTCCTAATACTACTCCTACTACATAATCAGATGCATCACACATGAGCTTGAATGGTAAGCTCCAGTTTGGGCCCTGAATGATGGATGATGATGTCAATAACTGCTTTAATTTTTCAAACGCCACAAGACATGAATCATTAAAGATAAAATGTACATCCTTAGTAAGTAAATTGCATAAGAGTCTAGAAACTTTGCTAAAATTTTTAATGAAACGTCTATAGAAACCAGTATGCTCGAGGAAAGATTTTACTTCTCTGACTGTTTTGGGTGGAAGAAGATTAGAAATGAGATCCACCTTGGCTTTGTCAACCTCAATACCTTTGCTCGAAATGATGTGACCGAGAACAATACATTATTTTACCATAAAATGACACTTCTCCCAATTTAAGACCAAGTTGTTTTTGATACATCTCTACAGAACTAGTGTTAGATGATGTAAATATTGATCAAACGAGTCACCAAAGAAAGAAAAATCATCCATAAAGACTTCAAGAATCGTTCAACCATATCAAAAAAAATGCTTAACATGTATCGTTGAAATGTAGCAGGTGCATTACATAATCCAAATGGCATCCTCCTATATGCAAAAGTGCCAAAAGGGCAAGTGAAAGTGGTCTTCTCTTGATCTTTTAGTGCTATGGGAATCTGATTATATCCTGAATAGCCATCTATAAAACAATAAAATTCATGACTTATTAATCTATGAAGCATTTGATCGATAAATGGTAAAGGGAAATGGTCTTTACGTGTGACAGAATTCAACTTTCTTTAATCAATGCATACACGCCATCCTGTAGTTACTCTAGTTGGTATCAATTTATTATCGGCATTCGTAACTACAGTAACTCCCAACTTTTTGGGGACAACTTGCACAAGACTAACCCAAGAACTATCAGAAATTGGGTAAATGATACCTGCATCTAATAGCTTAAGGACTTCAGTTCTAACCACTTCTTTCATATTAGGATTTAAGCGACGTTGCATTTTCCTAGTAGATTTAGCATTTTCATCAAGCTGAATGTAATGTATGCAGTCTACTGGGTTTATACCTTTTATGTCTGCTATGGTTCATCCTAATGCTCCATTGTGCTCTTTTAAAACATCCAACTTACCTTTTTGTTTGTCATTGAGGGATGCTGAGATGATTACCGGTAGAGTACTTTCTTCCCCCAAAAATGCATATTCCAGAGTGTTGGGCAATGGTTTGAGCTCTAGTTTTGATGGTAATTCTGATGATGGGATGAGTTTCTTCTCTGATGGTGCTAGATGTTCAACTCTTGACTTCTATTTATTAGTGTCCGTGGATGATGCTGAGTCAAGTAGGGCGTTAACCTCATCGACCGATCTGTCAATATCAAAATCCAAATCAAAGTGAGTTAAACATGTTCGTAAAGGATCATCACTAAGGTTTGAAACAAAAATGTCATCAACTAATGCTTCAATTAAATCCACATCAACAATTCCATAGTCATGTTGCTAAAGGAAAATTGCATATTTCCAGTCCTGCATTGAATGTGAGCATCCGCAGTTGCTAAGAAAGGTCGGCCTAGGATAATGGGGATATGCTTCCTTGAATCCTGTATTGGTTGAGTGTCAATGACAATGAAATCAACAGGAAAATAAAACTTATCTGCCTAGATAAGCACGTCCTCCACAATACCACGAGGTATTTTCGTGGACTGATCTGCAAGCTGTAACACCACTGAAGTTGGGTGTAATTCTCCCAGTCCAAGTTTCACAAAAATTGAATAAGGAAACAGATTTACACTAGCTCCTAAATCCAACAAAGCATTCTCAATTGTGTGGTTCCCTATGCTACATGAGATAGTGGGGGAGTCTGGGTCTTTACATTTTAAAAGAATTTTATGTTGGAGGATAAAACTAATGTTTTCTATTAAAAATGCCTTCTTTTGAACATGCATGTTTCTCTTTTTAGTAAAATGATCTTTAAAAAACTTGGCATAAGATGGAACTTGTTTAATAGCATCAAGTAATGGAATGTTAACACTTACCTGTTTGAAGATTTCGAGAATCTCACCTGTGGATTTTCCCTTCTTTCCTTTAGCTAACCTCTGAGGAAAAATGGAGCTTTGGGAACATATTCTCGTGGGTTGGTTTCTTCTTTCTCTTCCGGTGATGAGTCCTCAACACTCACATGTACAATTTGATTTTCTTTTATCACCGGCATCTCCACTTTGTTGTCGACTTCTTTTCCTTTTCGTAAAGTTATGACGGCTTTGATCTTTCTATGCTGCTGTGGTGAACTGATACTTGCTTCATGCACTCCTTTAGGGTTAGACACTGGTTGACTTGGAGATTTACCTTTCTTAACAGTAATTGCCAAGGTCTGAACTGAAGAAGCAAGTTGTCCCACCATCTTTTCTAGGCTTGAAACTGATTGGGCTTATGAGTTGAAGCCCGCTCTCAATTCATTTCGTAGTTCATCAATGATGTGGTTCTGTTGCTCAATCGTAGAGTGAGTAAGATTCCTGAAATTCTGGAATGTATCATCCCATGATCTGGGTTGAGAGTAGTTCTAGTTCTGATTGTATGGTCTAAATGGTGGCTGAGAGGCTTGAGGATTTTGAGGAATTTGTTGCATTGGTGGAGGTGGAGCTGCTGGTCCATTTTGTTGGAATCCTTGAGACCATGAAAAATTGGGGTGGTCTCTCCATCCTGAGTTATATGTGTTGGAGTATAGGTTGTAATTCGATGGTTTTCTCATTACACCTATGGCATTGGCTTCATCTGAGTATGAGTCATGGTCATGTGGCTCTGTTGATTTAGCAGTCGATAACGATGCTATTTGTCGAGCAAGACCTTCAACCATCTCCTTGACTTCTTTGATTCCTGAAGTTAACTCGCCAATCTAAACCTCATTTACTCCCTTAATCCTTTTAGTATTCCTGAGTGATCGACTCCGTTGTTGGGAATTATCTGCTTGTCGCTGGAAAAATTCCCAAATCTCTGATGCACTTTTTGACATTAGCTCTCCTCCACTTGTTGCCATTAGTCATTCTTGCACATTCGGCAATAATCCCTCAAAAAAGTATTGGCATTGGTGTCATTTCTCGTACCCATGATGTGGACACTTTAACAGTAACCCATTGAATCGCTCCAATGTTTCGAAAAACTGCTCATCATCTTTTTGGGTAAACTCTGAGATTTCCCTACGAATAGTATTTGTTTTATGCACTGAAAAATATTTATTTAAAAATTTCGTTACCATTTGTTCCCATGATGCAATACTATTAGCAGGTAATGTATTAAGCCATGAACAAGCTCTATCCTTTAAAGAAATTGGGAATAATATGAGTTTTACATCATCATCTAAAAAATTCTCATATTTAAATGTTTGACAAATAGCATGAAAATCGTTCAAATGATTGTATGGGTCCTCATTTTCTAAGCCATAGAATGTGGGAAGACAATTTAGCACACTAGGTTTTAATTCAAAACTCCTAGCAGCTATATTTGGGTATCATATACATGATGTGCTTAAATTGGCTAAAGGACTGAAGTAGTCCTTAAATGGCCTCTCCTGTGGTGCTTGTAAATCCATTTTATTTTTAATTTTTCTATGTGTGCGAAGTGTTTTCTCAAGTTCAAGGTCTATAAATTCAAGATTAGGTAATAATGACCTACAACCATGCATGCAAAACAAATAAAATAAAAAATAAAGATGGGAACAAAACAAATAAAAATAAAGAAGAGGGAGAAATTACGATACTAACCTTATTGCGCTATTACAACCTTACTATAAAAATACACAAAAACAAATACATGAAAATAAATTAACTAAAAATAAATTAATAAGATAAACAAAAAAATTACAAAGAAAATAAATTGAAAATTAAATTACAGAATTTTAAAGAAGAAAAAAATAAAAAAATACTAACTTTTAAATGCAGATTCACTTTTTTTAATTTATTTTTTAATAAAAATAACTAAAAGCAATTAATCACAAAAATTAATTCTACGAATTAAAATTACTTACCTCCCTGGCAACGGCGCCAAAAACTTGTTATGCAAATTTTATTGAACTCGCAAGCGCACGAATCTATTGTAGTATAGGTCAATGGTGACGAGTGTCGATCGTACGAGGAGGTGGATTTTAATTATCTATAGAATTAATTTTGTATATGGGTAATTAGATTTGTGGTGGAAATAAGTTGGAATATGCTAAAACTTAAATTAAAATGGCAAGAATAAATTCTAAAATTGGAATTGAAATGGTAAGAATAAATTGAAGAGAATCTAATAAATTGACGTACTTAGGTTTCTAGATCCGTATCAACATGCATCATGGGCTAAATAATCCTTATTAATGCCAATTAAATCATGAGGAGGGAATCCACACCTCATAAACCACGCTCTAATAAATATGGTGCTAGGGGCTTATTGTGTCAAATAATAATAATCTTATACTAGAGAGACACTGAAACCAGGGCAGTATTAGACAAGATTATTATTATTTGTTGACGAGAAGTCAAAACATCCACAAAAACTAGAGGGGAAGAGAAAATAAATTTACCAAATAAAACCCATGACACATGTTGAGACTTTACCTTCAATCCAAGCTTGAAAGAAAATTAGCCACTCATAGTTGAACTAGGGGCAAAATGGAAATTTATTAAAATACATAGAAAATATAAGATGGAGAAAGAATTACAGAAAATAGAGTTCAAAAATGGATTCAAAGGTGCCAAATTAGGGGGGAAGACCCCTTTTTTATAGATACATCGAGTAAATCATGGCCATCGATTTAAAAACAGTTTAGATGCTCAGGATTGCGCCACATCATTAGTCAACAGTACGCATGAACAATAACACGGTTTGACCACGATTTGAACAGTAACACGGTTTGCACACGGTTTGAACAGTAATGCGATTTGCACAGTAAATAATCCCATGTGTTGCATGTACCGTACGCGCGTTTTTTGATCCACTAATATGTTGCCACGTCACCATCAGCAGTAAATAAGAATTTTAGTCCAACAGGATCTTGACACATCATCAGTCAATGCCACGTCATCGATCCGTCTATATGAACAATACCATACATGTGAATAATACTATATATGTGAACAGTGTCATTTTTCCTTTAATACTCCTCCTAAGGTTTTCGACTGTCCTGAGTTCAAAAGTCATGTCTGTTTTGCCATTTGATCTCTCGTTTATTGTGAAATGACTATGATGCCCTTAAATTACATAAAAATACTTAATTAAAATAAAACACACATAATTAAATTACAAAAAGCTAAAACACATAAAAGTAAAGGTTGTTAGTAAGACTTGAAATGTAAAATGACGGCTTTCTCCTTTATAAATATGCATTTTCTAATACTCAACACAGCCCAAGAAAGTACTTCAACTCTCCCATCATACTCATCTTAAATTCTATTCCCATATAAGATGAAATTTCTTTACATAACAATTCATTAGTAGAACCAAAGATAATATTATTAACATAAATTTGAACAAATATATGTTGTGCTTATGCTTAACAAAGAGAGTAGTATCCGTTTTTCCCATCAAAAAACCGTTATCCAATAAAAAAATTCTTAAGCCTATTATACAATACTCCAAGTGCTTTCTTTAATCCATACAATGCTTTTGACAACATATAAACATGATTCGAAAATTTTTCATTTTCAAAACCATATGTTATTTCACATAGAATTTTTTTCATAATATAACCATTTAAGAAAACACTTTTGACATCCATTTGGAATAAAATGAAATTTTTATGATATGCAAATGCTAACAATATCCTAATGGATTCTAATCTAGTTACGGGTGCAAATAGTTCATCAAAATCAGTTCCCTCTTCTTGGTTGTAATGTTGAGCCACTAATCTAGCTTTATTTCTTACAACCACACCGAATTCATCCATTTTATTTTTAAATACTCATTTAGTATCAATGATGGATTGATGTTCCAGTTAAGGAACTAATTCCCACACATTGTTTCTCTCAAATTGATTTAACTTCTTTTGCTTTGCCATAATCCAAGATTCATCATTTCTCGCATCCGCAAAGGATTTTGGTTTAATTTGAGATATGAATGTAGCATGCTCCCAAGTATTCGTAAATGATGACCTAGTTGTTACACCTCGTGAGGGATCTCCTAAAATCAAGTCTTTAGGATGAGACGAAACATACCTCCCTTGGGGTGTGATTGAGATGTACTTTCATTTTGCTCTGCATTTGCTTCTTCATGTTACTCCTCTAGATTTTTATATGATGCATTCTTTAAGTTGTCCTTTGATGACTCTTCTTATAGTTCTCTATTTGCATCATTATCAATAACAACTTTTTACGCAGAGGAGGGGTTGGATTCATCAAACCTAACATGCCCGCAGAGGAGGGGTTGGATTCATGAAACCTAACATGCATAGATTCTTCCACAACTAGAGTTCTTTTGTTATAAACTCGATAAGCTTTGCTTGAGTTTAAATATCCAAGAAAAACGCCAACATCAGATTTTGGATCAAATTTGCTAAGATTATCTTTTGTGTTCAAAATAAAACATTTGCATAAAAAAACTTTGAAATAACCAATGTTAGGTTTTTTATCTTTCCAAAACTCACATGGTGTTTTATTAAGATGAGGTCTAATCAACACACGATTCAAAATATAAAAAGCGATGTTGACGGCCTCGGCCCAAAAGTACTTAGGCAAAGAATTTTCATTCAACATGGTCCTAACCATTTCTTGAATCGACCTATTCTTCCTTCAACAACTCCATTTTGTTGTGGACTTCGAGGTGATAAAAATTTATGCATAGTGCCTAAATTATTGCAAAAGGTTTTAAATGCACGATTATCAAACTCTCCTCCATAATTACTCCTAATGCATACAATACTATACTATTGGTTATTCTTTTATATCAAATGTTATTGATGATAATGTGCAAGTGTACACAACAAGTAATAAAGTGATGAATATTTAAGATCGTCTCCACAGAGATTGATGTTACTAGAAATGCTACAGTAATCACAATAGTGCAATTTACCTTGATTCCGAAAGGAACAAATGTAAAGTTGGTTACTATTGAAACTGATAATTATGAGAGAATAAAATGAAACAATGCAGTAATGAAACAAAATAAATAAAAATGCATTGAAGAATCAAATGAGAATATTGAAGTTGAATGATCAAACTCTCTTTATGGGCTGATTGTTCGTTATCAAGTTAACACAGTTGCTTCAACAATTTCTATAGCATTGGGTAGAATTTATTTTGCATCCTCAACTATCGCATATTGGAATTCTCATACATATGATCTCTCGTTCATTGTGAAATGACTATGATGCCCCTAAAATATATAAAATGCTTAATTAAAATAAAACACACATAATTAAATCACAAGAAGCTTGAATACATAAATGTAAAATGACGATTTTCTCTTTTATGAATATACATTTTCTAACACTCAACACATCCCTCAATCAACTTATTGCTAGTCCCTAGCAAATAAAGTGAAAACAAAATTCAAACCCAAAATGATTTTTTTAAAACATTATCTCTAGTTTATAAAAACATCACACCCACATCAACCATCCACATACATCAGTCCAGTAGACTTTGTCATAGTTACTTTCAAGAATGACATGTTAAACCCCAAAATCTCATTGGAAGTAGTGACATTCACAAGGAAATTAAACCCAATAAAAATAGTCACTTCAATGAATGCTAAATTTGAGAGAAAATAATAAAGAAGTGATATCACACACTCTCACCAAGATGAAAGAAATATGCCCACAACTTAGAAATAATACGATCTTACGTCAAACAAAAATGCTGGTCAACCAAATTTAATTTTTTCTTTTTTTTATGCACTACTACATCTTTTTAGTCCATATAACTAGCTTCTACTTCAGACTATAGCTCTCTAAAACCAGGAAGCGATTTTATTAAGATGTAACGTAGGCTAAGGACATGGCTAACAAATGAAGGAAAGTAGGAAAAAAATATATGTTTGAGAAAAAGTACAAATATTTTAGAAATTACAAAGTGGATTTCACCTATTATTGTTTTTTTCTTTTGTTTTTTTAAACAACAATTATTTTATTTTTTTCTTTTGTTTAGCACAACTTCACTGAACAAAATAATTATTTATATTTTTTTCAAACATAAATAGGTGATGGAACTTGTAAGATATCGGGTAATACTCCAAATTGGAGTGGGTCAAGATGATAAGTTGACAAATAATTTTTTTTTGTAAGGCTCAAAAGTGTTAATTATGAATATTTCACAAAAGGGATGGCTCGAAATGCTCAAACGGCTTAAAGATGGCATTTTCATCATCTTTTAGAGCTCTAAATAATCTTCCATATCTATTAATTATATGGACCTTCAAGATGTAGCAACATAAATTTTTTTCTTCTTTTTTATTTTTTTATCTTAATTTTTTTCTTTTTAGAGGGTTGACTCAAAAGAAATCTAGAGATCATATATAAAATAATAAACTGTTAAGTTGTATGAAGAATAGGCAAATGGGGTTACTCTCTAAGAAAAATGACAAATTCAAAAACTCACTTGGTATTTATTATGACATGTGCATCTCTTCAAGTAACTCATATTTGTCTCTAACATCAACATATAGAATAGCAAACATAGCATAACATCACTTAAGACCAAAGATAATACAAATAATCAAATTTAAAAGTCATCATGTCATCCAATATAAAACAATCACACAATTTATTTTTAAATGACAGTCTACCCCCAACCTATTCTAAACATGAAAAGAAAATATACATGCAAAAAGGTGAAAATGATGCAGAAAAACTAATTAGAAAAGTTACACTTAAAATGATAGAAAAAGAAAATGTTTTTTTTAAACTAAGAAGATGCATTTCTAGAGGCACTACACTCTATATTCAACCATCTTCGACTCAAAAATTTAAAAGTATATATTTATAAAGGAGAAATTAAAAAGAAGAAGAAAAATGATTGTCAAAACTTAATAAAGAAAAAGAAAATGTCTGGACGAAGATGCATTTCTAGACTCACTACACTCCATATTCAGCCATCTACAACACAAAAAGTTAGCCACGGTTAGTTTTTACAACAAAAAATTAATAAAAACTTAACCAAGATTCCATAATTGTCGACTATTATCTCCCCACAACCAGAATGTAACATTGTCCTCAGTGTTTGAAAGGAAAGAAGTAGAGTTTAAAAGACATCACCTGGGTGGTGCAACATAGAAGAAAATATTTACATGCAGAGAGTTAAATCTAATTTGTACTTCTTACTGCGGCTACTGTTACCATCATTATTTGGACGCTCCAACATAAAGGTTTAGGGGTCTGGCTCTAGTCTATAAATTTGTAACAGATCAAGTAGTTTATTAGCAATGTGTGCACAAATAAAAACTTTTTTCGTTGTGGAATGAATGAAATAGTTTTTTATTGCATGGTTAAGAAATGTGATGAAGCCATCATGAAAGTTATTGATATTTAATAAACTAATGAGTTTTTATTGAATGTGCAAATGGGCCTAAGATGCTAATGTGATAAATGCCTCTAGAGTTACAAGATCTCCTGGTAGGAAAATAAAAGCATCAGCATGATTAAGCATTTCTGTTATTCTTTCTTGCATACCTGAGACGACTAACTCTTCTCCAGTCGGTGAGTCAGACAAACTGCCCAAAGGTTTTAGGGCTCTTGGGATGATGCCTAACACTTGGCTTCCTTTGACAAAAGCAGCTTTTGAGATCAATTTTGATAACCCTTAGTTACCTCCTCTATACACCAAGTGGAATTTTCTTTCTGCTATGATTCGACCAAGATCTATGGTTGCCTTAATGAACTCTTTATGTTTGCCATAGTTAAATCCAAAAAGCACACAAATGTTATTGAATTGTTTATTTAGAGTGCTTGACAAAAAATCATATTTAAGAATCTTGGTGACGGTGGGTCACAGATCTTCCTTTGGTTTTACATTCAAAAACGGCTTGAAAGCCCTCTATGGGTCGAGAATGGGCTTCCCATCTAGTTTTCTTATAAACTGGTAAACAAGGTCATTTATAGTCAGATTCCCGATGCTTTTTCTGAAATGATAGCCATAACTGGAGAATCGCTCCTTGTAGATATCCACTAGGATGTGTTTTAAGAGACAAAAGGATATCATCCAATGACTCCTTATTCAAGCCATCCCTAATGAATTGAATCTTATCTTTCTTGTTATCAAACACCATTCCTAAAGAACATGAGTTTTTATCGCATCTTATTCTGGTACACTTATGACAAGCAACAGAAATTCTTCGAGCTCTTCGTTTTCTTACATAATTTCCTTTACCACAACCAGGCATGTATGCAATGAATTTTGGAGGCAACTCACCTGGCAATCGTACTTTTACCTCGATTAACCAGCAGATGTTAGCAAGTATGTTATTCCTCATAAGCAATCACATGCATTCAGATTGAGCTTTATAGATTGTAAAGAGGGCATTCTGAGGAAGTGAAGGCAATCGATTGTGAAGCTTTATTAAAATCTTGTTTTTGTCTATACCTTCGCTTTAGAATATCAGTTATTATAGAAAACTAAATTAATTGACTTGATTGTCACGGAGTACCGTTATCTGCTACTTCACTGGGGTAACAAACTAAAGTACACAAACAAAGAAAGTTACAATCATCCTTTTATTGAATTTACCTCAAGCTCCAACTGGATGTTGTAGACACCTCTCTCAATGTCTCTGAGTTGGCTTTTTAAATCCTCAACATAGGATACTAACTCCGGTGGTTATAGAGCTCAAATATGATGTGTTTTACAAAATTGAATCTGCCTTTTGAGATGAGATTTTTCACGTTGAAGTGGTTTAAGAATGTTCAGGAGGAATTGTATAGCTATGGCGCTTATGATTACCAATGATAAGAGAAAACTTAATGGTTAAACAAACACACTTATGCAAAAAAAATAAAATTCAATTAGCAAAAGAATAGTAAAAAGAAAAAATTAAATCACCGAAAAGAAAGAAAAAAACTCAATTCAAATATGGTGGGTCACTCAAATTTATTTATGTGTCCTCTCCATGTGGTTGGTATTCTAGAAATGGCTTTGATTTTTTACCATTAACTTTAAACGTGACGTCGTTCTTTGGGTCCTTAATTTCAATTGCCCCATGTGGAAAAATAATGTGAACAATAAAGGAGCCAGACCATCGAGAGCGTAACTTACCTGGGAATAGGTGCAAGTAAGAATTGAATAAAGCCCTTTCTGCCCTGGAGTGAAAAATTTTCTCATAATTTGTTTGTCATGAAAGACTTTCATTCGCTGCTTATAAATTTTCGCACTTTCGTACCCATCATTGTGAATTTCTTCAAGTTCTGCCAATTGTAATCTTCTTTCTAGGCAAGCTTTCTGCATTTCAAAGTTGTAATTCTTGATGGCCTAATATGCACGATACTCAAGTTCCACAGGTAGGTGACAAGCTTTTCGATACACTAGCCTATAGGGTGACATCCCAATCGGGGTCTTGAAAGCCGTTTTATATACCCATAATGCATCATCAAATCTTAATGATCAATTTTTTCCATCTAGCCTCATCATATTTTCTAATATGTACTTTATTTCTCGATTGGAGGTCTCAATTTGGCTACTAGTTTGCGGATGATGTGGGGTTGCCACTTTGTAAGTGATGGAATACTTTGTCAAAAGAGCTTTAAATGCTTTATTACAAAATGAGGCACCACCATCACTGATTATTGCTCGAGAGAATCCAAAGAGTGAAACAATGTTGCTTTTCAAAAATCCTATCACTACTTTGTAATAATTGGTTCTACATGAAATTGATTCTACCCATTTCGATACATAGTCAACAGCAACCAATATGTATTCATGGCCATAAGAAGGAGGAAAAGGACCCATGAAGTCGATACCCCACAAGCTTGTTCATGACAGAATAAAAGAATATTCTAAATTTCTCTTTCTGGGACACATCGTCTAACAATTTGATCTGCATAATACTTGAATAAATAAGGGTCATCCCAAAAGAAATTCTTTATTTCCGCAAAAAAGTTGGCATTGTCTTACTTGGTCCAATACTTTGGAAGTTAACCTGTAATAAGATAATTAACTATATCAGCATACCAATGTAATACTTCCATACTCATTAGTTGTTCATCTGGAAATGACTCATTTAATGTTAATGGTTCTCTAATTGTGTCAAAATTGAGATGAGGGAGATGATCAGCCACGACATTTTCTGTGCCTTTCTTATCTTTAAATTCCAAGTCGAATTCTTGTAAAAGTAACACCCAACAAATTAGCCTAGCGTTTGCATATGTTTTTGTGAGAAGATATTTAATAGCAGTATGATCAGTGAACATAATTATTTTATAACCAATGAGATAAGATCGAAATTTTTTTAATGCAAACACTACTGCTAGTATTTCTTTTTCAGTAGTTGAATAGTTCAACTGTACATCATTCAATGTTATACTAGTATAGCAAATAACACGGGAAATTCGATCAACTCTTTGTCCTAATACTGCTTCTACTGTATAATCAGATGCATCACATATGAGCTCAAATGGTAAGCTTCAATTTAGAGGTTGAATGATGGATGATGATGTCAACAACTACTTTAGTTTTTCAAATGCCGCAAGACATGAATCATTAAAGATAAAAGATACATCCTTAGCAAGTAGATTGCATAAGGTCTAGAAACTTTGCTAAAATCTTTAATGAAAAGTATATAAAAACCAGCATGCTCAAGGAAAGATCTTACTTCTCTAACTGTTTTAGGAGGAGGAAGATTAGAAATGAGATCCACCTTGGCTTTATCAACCTTAATACTTTTGCTTAAAATGATGTGACCAATAACAATACTTTGTTTTACCATAAAATGGCACATCTTCCAATTTAAGATTAAGTTCTTCTCGATACATCTCTACAGAACTAGTATTAGATAATGTAAACATTAATCAAATGAGTCACCAAAAATAGAAAAATCATCTATAAAGACTTCAAGAAATCGTTCAACCATATCAGAAAAATGGTCTACATGCATCGTTGAAATGTAGCAGGTGCATTATATAATCCAAATGACATCCTCTTATATGCAAAAGTGCCGAAAGGGCAAGTGAAAGTGGTTTTCTCTTGATCTTTTGGTGCTATGGGATCTGATTATATCCTGAGTAACCATCTAGAAAGTAATAAAATTCATGGACTGCTAGTCTATCAAGCATTTTATCAATAAATGGTAAAGGAAAATGGTTTTTACGTGTGATAGAATTCAACTTTCTATAATCAATGCATGCACGCCATCCTATAGTCACTTTATTGGGTATCAATTCATTATCAGCATTGGTAACTACTGTGACTCCTGACTTTTTAAGGACAACTTGTACAAGAGTGACCTATGAACTATCGGAAATTGGGTAAATGATACATACATCTAATAACTTAAGGACTTCAGTTCTAACAACTTCTTTCATGTTAATATTTAACCGACATTGTGTTTTCCTAGTAGGTTTTGCATTTTCATCAAAGTGAATGTAATGCATGCAGTCTACTGGGATTATACCTTTTATGTCTGCTATGGTCCATCCTAATGCTCATTTGTGCTTTTTAAAAATATCCAACAACTTACCTTTTTGTTCATCATTAAGGGATGAAGAGATAATTACTGGTAGAGTACTTTCTTCTTCCAAAAATGCATATTCCAAAGTGTTGGGTAATGATTTGAGCTCGAGTTTCGGTGGTGATTATGATGATGGGATGAGTTTTTTCTCTGATGGTGCTAGTTGTTCAACTCTTGACTTCTATTTATTAGTGTCCATGGATGATGCTGAGTCAAATATAGCGTTAACCTCATCCACTGATCTGTCAATATCAAAATCTAAACCAAAGTGAGTTAAACATGTTTGTAAAGAATCATCACAAAGGTTTGAAAGAAAAGTATCATCAACTAATGCTTTTATTAAATCCACATCAGTAATTTCATCATCTGCATTGTGAGGTTGTTTGGCAATGTTGAAAATGTTTAGCTCCACAGTCATGTTGTTGAAGGACAATTGCATATTTTCAATCCTACATTGAATATGAGCATCGGCAGTTGCTAAGAAAGGTCGGCCTAGGATAATGGGGATATGCTTCTTTAAATCCTAGATTGGTTAAGTGTCAATTACAATGAAATCAAGAGAAAAATAAAACTTGTCTGCCTAGATAAGTGAGACCTCCACAATACCACGAGGTATTTTTGTAAATCGATCTGCAAGCTGTAACACCACTGGAGTTGGGTGTAATTCTCCTAGTCTTAGTTTCACAAATACTGAATAAGGCAACAAATTTACACTAGCTTTTAAGTCCAACAAAGCATTCTCAATTGCGTGATTCCCTATATTACATGAGATAGT
Source organism: Citrus glauca (assembly GCA_029633175.1). Lineage (NCBI taxonomy): Eukaryota > Viridiplantae > Streptophyta > Magnoliopsida > Sapindales > Rutaceae > Citrus > Citrus glauca. The sequence continues at coordinate 31,942,696 of JAQOOD010000009.1, forward strand.
GGGGGAGCCTGGGTTTTTACATTTTAGAGGAATTTTATGTTGGAGTATAGAACTAACATTTTCTGTTAAAAAAATATTCTTTTAAACATGAATATTTCTCTTTTTAGTACAAAGGTCTTTAAGAAGCTTGGCATAAGATGGAACTTATTTTATAGCATCAAGTAAAGGGATGTTAACACTTACCTGTTTGAAGATTTAAAAAATCTCACATGTGGATTTTCCTTTCTTTCCTTTAGCTAACCTATGAGGAAATGGAGCTTTGGAACATATTCTCGTGGGTTGATTTCTTTTTTCTCTTCTAATAATGAGTCCTTAGCATTCACAGTACAATTTAATTCGTTTTTGTCGCTGGCATCTCTACTTTGCTGTCAACTTCTTTCCCTTTTCGCAAGGTCATGATAGCTTTGACCTCTCCGTGTTACTGTGGTGAACTGGTACTTACTTCATGCACTCCTTTAGGATTAGACACTAGTTGACTTGAAAACGTACCTTGTTCAGCAATTATTGCCAAAGTTTGAACTGAAGAAGCAAGTTGTCTCACCATCTTCTCAAGGTTTGAAACTGATTAGGCTTGTGAGTTGAAGTTTGCTCTCATCTCATTTCGTAGTTCATCAATAGTACGATTTTGTTGCTCGATCGTGAAATGAGTAAGAGTCTTGAGATTCTAGAATGAATTTTCCCATGGCCTGGGTTGAGAGTAATTCGGGTTTTGATTGTATGGTCTAAATGGGGGCTGAGAGGCTTGAGGAATTTGAGGAATTAGTTGCGTTGGTGGAGCTAGATTTGTTGGTCCGTTCTGTTGGAATCCTTGAGACTCTGAAAAATTAGGGTGGCCTCTCCATCTAGGATTATATGTTTTAGAGTATGGGTTGTAAGTAGATGGTTTACTCATTACACATATGGCATTGGCTTGATCTGAATATAAGTCATCGTCATGTGGTTATGTTGGTTTAGCAGTCAATAATAATGCTATTTGCCGATAGAGGCATTTAATTATCGCTTTGACTTCTTTAATTTCTGAACTTGACTCGCCAATGTGAACCTCATTCACTCCTTTAATTTTTTTAGTATTCCTGAGTGATCGACTCTGTTGTTGGGAATTATCCGCTTGTTGCTGGAAGAATTCACAAATCTCTAATGCACTTTTTGACATTAGCTCTCCATTTGTTGTCAGTAGTCATTCTTGCACATGTGGCAATAATCCTTCTAAAAGGTATTGGCATTGGTGTCATTTCTAGTACCTATGATGTGGACACTTCAAGAGTAGCCCATTGAATCATTTTCATGTTTTAAAAAATTGCTCATCTTCTCTCTAGGTAAACTCTGAGATTTCCCTGCAAATAGCATTAGTTTTATGAACTGGAAAATATTTATTCAAAAATTTTGTTATCATTTGTTCCTATGATGTAATGCTATTAGCAGGTAATGTATTGAGCCATGAATGAGCTCGATCCTTTAAAGAAAATGAGAATAATATGAGTTTAACATCATCGTCTGAAAAATTCTCATATTTAAAAATTTCACAAACAACATGAAAATCATTCAGATGATTAAATGGGTCTTCATTTTCTAGGCCATAGAATTTTGGGAGACAATTTAGCACACTAGGTTTTAGTTCAAAACCCCTAATAGATACATTGGGTATCTTATGCATGATGTGCTCAAATTAGCTAAGAGAATGAAGTAGTCCTCAAATGGCCTCACCTATGGTGGTGCTTGTCGTTGTTGTTGCAAATCTATTTTATTTTTAAAGTGCTTGTGTGTGCGAAGTATTTTTTTCAAGTTCAAGGTCTATGGGCTCAAGATTTAGTAATAATAACTTTCGACCATGCATGCAATTAATACAAAAAAATGAGAAAAAAATTAATAAAAATAAACAAGAAAGAGAAATTACAGTACTAATCTTATCACACTGTTACAACATTTCTGTAAAAAAACACACTAAAAAAATAAGTGAAATAAATTAACTAAAAATAAATTAGTAAGATAAACAAAAAAATTACAAATTAAATTACAGAATTTTAAAGAAAAGAAAAAAATTATTACCTCAAAATGTAAATTCACTCCTTTTTTCGTTCTTTTTTTAAATTAAAAAAATTACAAGAAAAATAACTAAAAGAAGTGTTTTAAAAAAATTAATTTTACAAATTAAAATAACTTACCTCTTCGGCAAAGGCGCCAAAAACTTGTTGTACAATTTTTATTGAACTTGCAAGTGCATAAATTTATTGTAGAATAGATCAATGGTGACGAGTGTCGATCCTATGAGGAGGTGAATTTTAATTGTGTGCAAAATTAATTTTCTAAATGGATGGATAGATTTGTGGTGAAAATGATTTGGAATATTCTAAAATTAAAATTAAAATGGCCAGAATAAATTGAAGAGAAATCCATTAAAATAAAGCACTTGAGTATCTGGATCCGCATCAACATGCACCATGTGCTAAATATTTCTTATTAATGTCAATTAAATCATGAGGAGGAATTCCACTCCTCATAAACCATTCTCTAATCAATATGGTACTAAGGACTTATCGTGCCAAATAATAATAACCTTGTACTAGGGAGTCGGTGAAATTAGAGTGGTATCAAGACAAAATTATTACTATTTTTCGACGAAAAAATCAAAAAATCCACAATAATTAGAGGGGAAGAGAAAGTAAATTTACCAAATAAAGCCCGTGGCACATATTGAGACTTCACCTTCAACCCAAACTTGAAAGAAAATTAACTACTCATGATTGAAGTAAGGGTAAAATGAGAATTTATTAAAATACGTGAAAAATACAAGATAGAAAAGGAATTACATAAATTTGAACTCAAAAATGAATTCAGCGATGCCAAATTAAAGGGGAGAGCCCTTTTTTTTATAGATACATTAAGTAAATCATAGTTATCATATCAAAAACAGTTTGAACGTTCAAGATTGCCACGCGGTTTGAACAGTGACATGGTTTGACCACGTGGTTTGAACAGTGAATAATCCCATATATATGCATGTACCGTACAGGTAATTTTTTGGTCTACTAATATGCTGTCACGTCACCGATCAGCAGTATATAAGAATTTTAGTCCAACAGGATCCTGACACCTCATCAGTCAATGCCACATTATCAATCCGTCTATGTGAACAGTGCAATTTTTTGTTTTATGCTCCTCCTAAGATTTTTGACTGTCCTGAGTTCAAAAGTGATATCCGTTTTACCGTCTGATCTCTCGTTCATTGTGAAATGACTATGATGCCCCTAAAATATATAAAATATTTAATTAAAATAAAACACACATAATTAAATCACAATAAGCTTAAATATATAAAAGTAAAGATGTTAGTAAGACTTGAAATTTAAAATAATGATTTCTTCTTTTTAAATATACATCTTCTAGCACTCAATAGTGGTCATATTCATTCTTCTTCTCCCTAGCCTAATATCTCAATATCCCTTCATGAATTATGAAATTCTGAAAACCTACAATTATGCACATGTTTTGACCATAAATTACTTTAAATCATGCAAACTTATTAAGACTCAACTAAAGTCGATGTTATGCAAAATATAACCAAAATATAATAAAAACACATTATTTACTCTTTAATGGTCTTGATTTAAGTTTAGAATTGTCGTTATAAGTCTCATTTCATAGAGTTATCACATATCCTTTTTTATTTTTAATTTTCTTACAAAAAATTTTAAACGCATCAAAAGCATCATCCTTATTAGCTAAGAATAATACCCATGTGTATCTTGTAAAAATCATCAACAATTACAAAAGTATAATACTAGCATATCTTGAAGGTCCAAATAAATCTATACAAAGTAATTGAAGATGTTTTGAAGTAGAAATTTAAATTTTTTATTTTAAAAGAGGTTTTGATTTGTTTACCAAATTGGCATGCTTCACAAATTTTATTTTTTTGAAAACCGATTTTTGGAAGACTTTTAACTAAATCATTTTTAGAAATCTTTGAAATTAAATCCATGCTTGCATATCCTGAATCTTCTATGCCATAACCAACCATCATTATGCAATGCAGAAAAACATTTATCATGTGTAGATGCACAATCTATATCAATGGTATAAACATTAACACATCTATTTCCTATAAACAATATCTTGCCATCACATGAATTCTCAATAACACATTTAGTCTTATCAAAGACAACTTTATAACCCTTATCACACAATTGACTAATGTTGAGTAAATTGTATTTCAAGTTTTCAACTAAGTACACATTTTCAATAAGCGTAGAGGATACATTACCAATATTACCAATACCAATGATTTTTCCTTTTGAGTTATCTCCAAAGGAAACATTTCCACAGTTCTTGATCTTGGTAAAACTTGAAAACCAAGAGTAATTCCTTGTCATGTGTCTTGAACATCAACTGTCTAAGTATCACTTATTTTTCATTTTCTTTGATTCCTGCAAAAAAAGTTTCTAAGTTTTAAGTATTCAAAACTTCTTGGGTCCTTAAGTGTTAGCAATGGTTCCTTTTGGAACCCAAACACATTTCACACCATAATATACATTTCTTTTCACTGGACATATATTTTTCATGTGATCATCTTGATTACAATAATGATATACAATTTGATTATTAATTGAGGTACTTTTCACAAAGTAATTCTTATAATATTTTTGTTTCAAATTTGGCTTATAGCCAATACTTCCTTAGTCAAACACACATTTTTGTGAATTAAGCATGTTATCCAACATCTTTAGACGGAACGATTTGAATTTTTTCCTCTAATTTTTGTGCATGATTTGACTTTTCGTCGACAATTAATAATAATCTTGTCTAGATACCGTCCTGTTTCATCGGCTCCCTAGTACAAGGTTATTATTATTTGGCACAATAAGCTCTTAGCACCATATTGACTAGAGTGTGGTTTATGAGATGTAGATTCCCCTCTCATGATTTAATTAGCATTAATAAGGAATATTTAGCCCATGGTGCATGTTGATGCGGATCCAGATACTCAAGCGCTTCAATTATAATAGTTTCTACTTTAATTTAATTCTGTCATTCCAATTTAAATTCTAAGATAGTCTAAATCATTTTCACCACAAATTCAATCACCCATTTAGAAAAATTAATTCTACACACAAATAAAATACACCTCCTCGTGGGATCGACACTCGTCACCATTGATCTATTCTACAATAGATTCGTGCACAACAAGTTTTTGGCTCTGTTGCCGGAAGGCAAGTTATTTTAATTTGTAGAATTAATTTTTGTAAAAATTTTCTTTTAGTTATTTTTCTTGAAATTTTTTTATTTAAAAAAAGAAAGAAAAAAAGAGCGAATTTATATTTTGAGCTAAAAAGTTTTTTTCTCTTCTTTAAAATTCTGTAATTTAATTGTCAAATTATTTTTCTTTGTAATTTTTTTATTTATCTTATTAATTTAATTTTAGTTAATTTATTTCACGTATTTATTTTAGTGTGTTTTTATAGAAAGGTTGTAACAGCATGATAAGGTTAATACCATAATTTCTCATTCTTCTTTATATTTATTTATTTTGTTCTCTTTTTTTTTTGTATTCATTGCATGTATAGTCCAAGGTCATTATTACCTAATCTTGAGCCTATAAACCTTAAACTTGAAAAAACACTTTGCACACACAATGTCATAGGTGTAATGAGAAAGCCATCAAATTACAACCCATACTCCAACACATATAACCCCGGATGGAGAGACCACCCTAATTTTTTATGGTCTCAAAGATTCCAACAAAATGGACTAGCAGCTCTAGCTCTATCAATGCAACCAATTCCTCAAATTCCTCAATCCTTTGAGCCACTATTTAGACCATACAATCAGAATCAGAACTACTCTCAACTCAGACCATGGGAGGATTCATTCCAGAATTTCAAAAATGTTACTCACTCTACAATTGAGTAACAGAATTGCACCATTGATGGACTACGAAACGAGATGAGAGTAGACTTCAACTCACAAGCCCAATCAGTTTCAAGCCTCGAGAAGATGGTGGGACAACTTGCTTCTTCAGTTCAGACCTTGGCAATGATTGTTGAGAAAGGCAAGTTTCCAAGTCAACCAGTGCTTAATCCTAAAGGAGTATATGAAGCAAGTACCAGTTCACCACAACAGCACGGCGAGGTCAAAGCCGTCAACCTTGCAAAAAGGAAAAGAAGTTGACAATAAAGTGGAGATGCCGGTAACAAAAGAAATCAAATTGTACTTGTGAATGTTGAGGACTCACCATCGAAAGAGAAAGAAGAAACCAATTCACGAGAATATGTTCCTAAAGCTCCATTCCCTCAGAGGTTAGCTAAAGGAAAGAAGGGAAAATCCACAAGTGAGACTCTTAAAATTTTCAAACAGGTAAGTGTTAACATCCCTTCACTTGATACTATAAAACAAGTTCCATCTTATGCCAAGTTTCTTAGGAGGTGGATTTTAATTGTTCCCAAAGCTCCAACAGGATCTTGACACGTCATCAGTTAATGCCACATCATCTATCAATGCCATGTTCATCGATCCATCTATATGAACAGTGCCGTGAACAGTAACGTAGACAGTACGTACATGTGAATAGTACCGTATATATGAACAGTGCCATTTTTCCTTTAATACTCCTCCTATGGTTTTCGATCGTCCTGAGTTCAAAAGTGATGTCTGTTTTGCCATTTGATCTCTCGTTTATTGTGAAATGACTATGATGCCCTTAAAATACATAAAAATACTTAATTAAAATAAAATACACATAATTAAATTACAAAAAGTTAAAACACATAAAAGTAAGGGTTGTTAGTAAGACTTGAAATGTAAAATGACGGCTTTCTCCTTTATAAATATGTATTTTCTAATATTCAACACAGCCCAAGGAAGTACTTCAACTCTCCAATCATACTCATCTTAAATTCTATTTTCATACAAGATTAAAATTCTTTACACAACAATTCATTAGTAGAACCAAAGATAATATTATCAACATAAATTTGAACAAGTATATGTTGGTGCTTATGCTTAACAAAGAGAGTAGTATCCGTTTTTCCCATCGAAAAACCGTTATCCAATAAAAAATTCTTAAGCCTATCATACAATGCTCCAAGTGCTTTCTTTAATCCATACAATGCTTTTGACAACTTATAAACATGATTCGAAAATTTTTCATTTTCAAAATCAGGTGTTATTTCACATAGAATTCTTTCTTAATATAACCATTTAAGAAAACATTTTTGACATCCATTTGGAATAAAATGAAATTTTTATGATATGCAAATGCTAACAATATCCTAATGAATTCTAATTTGGCTACGGGTGCAAATAGTTCATCAAAATCAGTTCCCTCTTCTTGGTTGTAATGTTGAGCCACTAATCTAGCTTTATTTCTTACAACCACACCGAATTCATCCATTTTATTTCTAAATACTCATTTAGTACCAATAATGGATTGATGTTCCAGTTAAGGAACTAATTCCCACACATTATTTCTCTCAAATTGATTTAAGTCCTCTTGCTTTGCCATAATCCAAGATTCATTATTTCTTGCATCCGCAAAGGATTATGGTTCAATTTGAGATATGAATGTAGCATGCTCCCAAGTATTCCTAAATAATGACCTAGTTAGACCTCGTGAGGGATCTACTAAAATCAAGTCTTTAGGATGAGACGAAACATACCTCCCTTGGGGCGTGATTGAGATGTACTTTCATTTTGCTCTGCATTTGCTTCTTCATGTTACTCCTCTAGATTTTTATACGATGCATTCTTTAAGTTATCCTTTGATGACTCTTGTTATAGTTCTTTATTTGCATCATTATCAATAACAACTTTTTCCGCAGAGGAGGGGTTGGATTCATCAAACCTAACATGCATAGATTCTTCCACAAATAGAGTTCTTTTGTTATAAACTCGATAAGCTTTGCTTGAGTTTGAATATCCAAGAAAAATGCCAACATCAGATTTTGGATCAAATTTGCTAAGATTATCTTTTGTGTTCAAAATAAAACATTTGCATAAAAAAACTTTGAAATAACCAATGTTAGGTTTTTTTATCTTTCCAAAACTCACATGGTGTTTTATTAAGATGAGGTCTAATCAACACACAATTCAAAATATAAAAAGCGATGTTGATGGCCTCGGCCCAAAAATACTTAGGCAAAGAATTTTCATTCAACATGGTCCTAACCATTTCTTGAATCGACCTATTCTTCCTTCAACAACTCCATTTTGTTGTGGACTTCGAGGTGATGAAATTTTATGCATAGTGCCTAAATTATTGCAAAAGGTTTTAAATGCATGATTATCAAACTCTCCTCCATAATTACTCCTAATGCATACAATACTATACTGTTGGTTATTCTTTTATATCAAATGTTATTGATGATAATGTACAAGTGTACACAACAAGTAATAAAGTGATGAATATTTAAGATCGTCTCCATAGGGATTGATGTTACTAGAAATGCTACAGCAATCACAATAGTGCAGTTTACCTTGATTTCGAAAGGAACAAATGTAAAGTTGGTTACTATTGAAACTGATAATTATGAGAGAATAAAATGAAACAATGCAGTAATGAAACAAATTAAATAAAAATGCATTGAAGAATCAAATGGGAATAATGAAGTTGAATGATCAAACTCTCTTTATGGGCTGATTGTTCGTTATCAAGTTAACACCAGTTGCTTCATCAATTTCTATAGCATTTGGTAGAATTTATTTTGCATCCTCAACTATCGCATATTGGAATTCTCATACCTGTAAGTATCTTAGCAACGACAGTTGCTATTCTAGCTATGGCATGGCATTATGAACATCCACTCTCTCCACCCTACAAGGTGAGTACATATGTCTACGTTATCACAAATCTTAACTTCAAGTATGGCCCTTATGGGATTCAAGATAAACTTAATTTAGGATACTTAAATTAAGATCAAGTATTACTCTAGTAGTATCCACAAAGACATGCCCTTTTGCGGCTCTATTCTAATTTGAACCATTAAATGGGTGGTCAACCGAGATAACCCTTAGATTGTTTGTCACTCAACTACAATTAAGTTTAGATCATATTCGGGAAGAGAAAAACAAACAGCAACATATTAGTCATGAAATACATTGGTTTAATCAAAGATTGAAGAAAGAATAATTGAAGAACGATAGACAGTGAATCCAAATAACTTTGTTGGATTTTTTAATGATGCGGCCTTGGCTCCTTTGAGATATGATATTCTTCTTCTTTTTCTCTCCAATTTTTCTGAAGATAATTCCTTACCGCCGTTTTATGTGATGTGCACCTCGTTTTTATAACTGAAAACTAGAGTAAATAAAAGTCTCGGGCGTACATGAGTCAAATTAGAAAACTGTAGATCGCAGTTATACAGCTAACTCGCGCTAAGTTTTCTCCCTCGATGTTCCAAAATTGCTGCAGCAACGGCTATACACTGCACTGTTCCTGATTGTGTTTCACTTCTTTTGTGGCTATTGTACAAATTTTATTGAACTCGCAAGTGCACGAATCTATTGTAGAATAGATCAATAGTGACGAGTGTTGATCCCACGAGGAGGTGGATTTTAATTGTGTGTAGAATTAATTTTCTAAATAGGTGGATGGATTTGTGGTGAGAATGATTTAGAATATTCTAAATTTTAAATTAAAATGGTCAGAATAAATTAAAGAGAAATCTATTGAAATGAAGCACTTGGATATATGGATTTGCATCAACATGCACCATAAGCTAAATATTTCTTATTAGTGCCAATTAAATCATGAAGGGGAATTCCACTCCTCATGAACCACACTCTAATAAATATGGTGCTAAGGACTTATCATGCTAAATAATAATAATCTTGTACTAGGGAGCCGGTGAAACCAGGGTGGTATCTAGACAAGATTATTACTATTTATCGACGAAAAGTCAAAACATCCACAATAATTAGAGGGGAAGAGAAAGTAAATTTATCAAATAAAACCCATGGCACATGTCGAGACTTCACCTTCAACCCCAAGCTTGAAAGAAAATTAGTTAATCATAATTGAACTAGGGGCAAAATGGAAATTTATTAAAATACATAAAAAATACAAGATAAAGTAGGGATTACAAAAATTTGAACTCAAAAATGAATTAAGGGATGCCAAATTAGGGGAGGAGAGCCCTCTTTTTATAGATACATTGAGTAAATCATGATCATTAGATTAAAAACAGTTTGGACGCTGAGGATTGCACCACGTCATCAGTCAATAGTACGCGGTTTGAACAGTGACATGGTTTGACCACATGGTTTGAACAGTCAATTAGCTTGAATAGTGACGCAATTTGAACAATGAATAATCTCGTGTATATACATGTACCATCCATTAACATGCCGCCACGTCACCGATCAACAGTATATAAGAATTTTAGCCCAAAGGATCGTGACACCTCATCAATCAATGCCACATCATCGGTCATTGCCACGTCATCAATCCATCTATGTGAATAGTATCGTGAACAGTAATATAGACAATACCGCACATGTGAACAGTGTCATTTTTCATTTTATACTCCTCCTAAGATTTTCGTCTGTCCTGAGTTCAAAAGTGATGTTCGTTTTACATATGATCTCTCGTTCATTGTGAAATGACTATGATGCCCCTAAAATATATAAAATGCTTAATTAAAATAAAACATACATAATTAAATCACAAGAAGCTTGAATATATAAATGTAAAATGACGATTTTCTCTTTTATAAATATACATTTTCTAACACTCAACACACTCCTCAATCAACTTATTGCTAGTCCCTAGCAAATAAAGCGAAAACAAAATTCAAACCCAAAATGATTTTTTTTAAACATTATCTCCAGTTTACAAAAACATCACACCCACATCAACCATCCACATACATCAGTCCAATAGACTTTGTCATAGTTACTTTCAAGAATGACATGTTAAACCCCAAAATCTCACTGGAAGTAGTGACATTCACAAGGAAATTAAACCCAATAAAAATGGTCACTTCAATTAATGCTAAATTTGAGAGAAAATAATAAAGAAGTGATCTCACACACTCTCACCAAAATGAAAGAAATATGTCTACAACTTAGAAATAATACAATCTTAAGTCAAACAAAAATGCTAGTCAACCCAATTTATTTTTTTCTTTTTTTTAATGCACCACTACATCTTTTTAGTCCATATAACTAGCTTCTACTTCAGACTATAGCTCTCTAAAATCAGGAAGGGTTTTTATTAAGATGTAACGTAGGCTAAGGACATGGCTAACAAATGAAGAAAAATAGGAAAAAATATATATGTTTGAGAAAAAGTAGAAATACTTTAGAAATTACAAAGTGGATTTCACCTATTATTGTTTTTTTCTTTTGTTTTTTAAACAACAATTATTTTATTTTTTTTCTTTTGTTTAGCACAACTTCACTGAACAAAATAATTATTTATATTTTTTTCAAACATAAATAGGTGATGGAACTTGTAAGATATCGGGTAATACTCCAAATTGGAGTGGGTCAAGATGATAAGTTGACAAATAATTTTTTTTTCTATAAGGCTCAAAAGTGTTAGTTATGAATATTTCACAAAAGGGATGGGTAGAAAGGCTCAAACGGCTTAAAGATGGCATTTTCATCATCTTTTAGAGCTCTAAATAATCTCCCATATCTACTAATTAGATAGACCATCAAGATGTAGCAACACAAATTTTTTTCTTCTTTTTTATTTTTTTATCTTAATTTTTTTCTTTTTAGAGGGTTGACTCAAAAGAAATCTAGAGATCATATATAAAATAATAAACTGCTAAGTTGTATGAAGAATAGGCAAAAGGGGTTACTCTCTAAGAAAAATGGCAAACTCAAAAACTCACTTGGTATTTATTATGACATGTGCATTTCTTTAAGTAACTCATATTTGTCTCCAATATCAACATATAGAATAGCAAACATAGCATAACATCACTTAAGACCAAAGATAATACAAATAATAAAATTTAAAAGTTATCATGTCATCCAATATAAAAAAATCACACAATTTATTTTTAAATGAAAGTCTATCCCCCAACCTATTCTAAACATGAAAAGAAAATATACACGCAGAAAGGTGAAAATGATGCAGAAAAGCTAATTAGAAAAGTTACACTTAAAATGATAGAAAAAGAAAATGTTTTTTTTTAACTAAGAAGATGTATTTCTAGAGGTACTACACTTTATATTCAACTATCTTCGACTCAAAAATTTAAAAGTATATATTTATAAAGGAGAAATTAAAAAGAATAAGAAAAATGATTGTCAAAACTTAATTAAGAAAAAGAAAATGACTGGATAAAGATGCATTTCTAGACTCACTACACTCCATATTCAGCCATCTACAACACAAAAAGTTAGCCACGGTTAGTTTCTACAACAAAAAATTAGAAAAAATTAGTAAAAACTTAACCAAGATTCCATAATTATCGACTATTATCTCCCCCCAACCAGAACGTAACATTGTCCTCAATGTTTGAAAGGAAAGAAGTAGAGTTTAAAAGACATCACTTGGGTGGTGTAACACAGAAGAAAATATTTACAAGCGGAGAGTTAAATCTAATTTGTACTTCTTACTGCGGCTACTGTTACTATCATTATTTGGACGCTCCAACATAAAGGTTTAGGGGTCTGGCTCCGGTCTATAAACTTGTAACAGATCAAGTAGTTTATTGGCAATGTGTGCACAAATAAAAACTTTTTTCGTTGTGGAATGAATGAAATAGTTTTTTATTGCATGGTTAAGAAATGTGATGAAGCCATCATAAAAGTTATTGATATTTAACAAACTAATGAGTTTCTACTGAATGTGCAGATGGGCCTAAGATGCTAATATGATAAGTGCCTCTAGAGTTGCAAGATCTCCTGGTAGGAAAATAAAAGCATCAACATGATTAAGCATTTCAGTTATTCTTTCTTGCATACCTGAGATGACTAACTCTTCTCCAGTCGGTGAGTCAGACAAACTGCCCAAAGGTTTTAGGGCTCTTGGGAAGATGCCTAACACTTGGCTTTTTCTGACAAAAGCATCTTTTGAGACCAATTTTGATAACCCTCGGTTACCTCCTCCATACACCAAATGGAATTTTTTTTTTTTGCTATGATTCGACCAAGATCTATGGTTGCCTTAATGTACTCTTTATGTTTGCCATAGTTAAATCCAAAAAGCACACAAATGTTATTGAATTGTCTATTTGGAGTGCTTGACAAAAAATCATATTTAAGAATCTTGGTGACGGTGGGTCACATATCTTCCTCTGGTTTTACATCCAAAAACGGCTTGAAAGCCCTCTATGGGTCGAGGATGGGCTTCCCATCCAGTTTTCTTATAAACTCGTAAACATTGTCATTTATAGTCAGATTCCTCATGCTCTTTTTGGAATGATAGCCATAACTGGAGAATCGCTCCTTGTAGATATCCACTAGGATGTGTTTTAAGAGACAAAAGGATATCATCCAATGACTCATTATTCAAGCCATCCCTAATGAATTGAATCTTATATTTCCTGTTATCAAACACCATTCCTAAAGAACATGGGTTTTTATCGCATCTTATTCTGACATACTTATGACAAACATTAGAAATTCTTCGAGCTCTTCGTTTTCTTACATAATTTCCTTCAATAACCAGGCATGTATGCAATGAATTTTGGAGGCAACTCACCTGGCAATCGTACTTTTACCTCGATTAACCAGCAGATGTCAGCAAGTACGTTATTCCTCATAAACAATCACATGCATTCAGACTGAGCTTTATAGATTGTAAAGAGGGCATTCTGAGGAAGTGAAGGCAATCGATTGTGAAGCTTTATTAAAATCTCGTTTTTGTCCATACCTTCGGTTCAGAATATCAATTATTATAGAAAACTAAAGTAATCGACTTGATTGTCACAGAGTACCGTTATCTGCCACTTCACTGGGGTAACAAACTAAAGCACACAAACAAAGAAAATTACAATAATCCTTTTATTGAATTTACCTCAAGCTCCAACTGGATGTTGTAGACACCTCTCTCAATGTCTCTAAGTTGGCTTTTTAAATCCTCAACATAGGATACTAACTCTGGTGGTTATAGAGCCCAAATATGATGTGTTTTACAAAATTGAATCTGCCTTTTGAGATGAGATTTTTCACGTTGAAGTGGTTTAAGAATGCCAGGAGGAATTGTTTAGCTATGGCGCTTATGATTACCAATGACAAGAGAAAACTTAATGGTTAAACAAACACACTTATGCAAAAAAAAAATTCAATTAGCAAAAGAATAGTAAAAAGAAAAAAATTAAATCACCGAAAATAAAGAAAAAAACTCAATTCAAATATGGTGGGTCATTCAAATTTATTTCGGTGTCTTCTCCATGTGGTTGATATTCTAGATATGGCTTTGATTTTTTAACATTAACTTTAAACGTGATGTCGTTCTTTGGGTCCTTAATTTCAATTGCCCCATGTGGAAAAACAATGTGAACAATAAAGGAGCCAGACCATCGAGAGCGTAACTTACCTAGGAATAGGTGCAATTAAGAATTGAATAAAAGCCCTTCCTGCCCTGGAGTGAAAAATATTCTTATAATTTGTTTGTCATGAAAGACTTTCATTCGCTGCTTGTAAATTTTGGCACTTTCGAACGCATCATTGTGAATTTCTTCAAGTTCCGCCAGTTGTAACCTTCTTTCTAGGCTAGCTTGCTGCATGTCAAAGTTGAATTTCTTGATGGCCTAATATGCATGATGCTCAAGTTCTACAGGTGGGTGACAAGCTTTTCGATACACTAGCCTGTAGGGTGACATCCCAATCGGGGTCTTGAAAGCCGTTTTATATACCCATAATGCATCATCAAGTCTTAATGACTAATTTTTTCCATCTAGCCTCATCATCTTTTCTAATATGTACTTTATTTCTCGATTGGAGATCTCAATTTGGCTACTAGTTTGCGGATGATGTGGGGTCGCCACTTTGTAAGTGGTAGAATACTTTGTCAAAAGAGTTTTAAATACTTTATTACAAAAGAAGGCACCACCATCACTGATTATTGCTCGAGGGAATCCAAAGAGTGAAACAATGTTGCTTTTCAAAAATCCTATCACCACTTTATGATCATTGATTCTACATGGAATTAATTCTACCCATTTCGATACATAGTCAACGGCAACCAATATGTATTGATGGCCATAAGAAGAAGGAAAAGGACCCATGAAGTCGATACCCCACAAGCTTGTTCATGACAGAATAAAAGAATATTCTAAATTTCTCTTTCTGGGACACATCGTCTAACAATTTGATCTGCATAATACTTGAATAAATGAGGGTCATCCCAAAAGAAATTCTTTATTTCCGCAAAAAAGTTGGCATTGTCTTACTTGGTCCAATGCTTTGGAAGTTAACCTGTAACAGGATAATTAACTATATCAGCATACCAAGATAATACTTCCATACTCATTAATTGTTCATCTGGAAATGACTCATTCAATGTTAATGGTTCTATAATTGTGTCAAAATTGAGATGAGGCAGATGATCAACCATGACATTTTCTGTGCCTTTCTTATCTTTAAATTCTAAGTCGAATTCCTGTAAAAGTAACACCCAACAAATTAGCCTAGCGTTTGCATATTTTTTTGTGAGAAGATATTTAAGAGCAGGATGATCGGTGAACATAATTATTTTACAACCAATGAGAGAAGATCAAAATTTTTCTAATGCAAACACTACTGCTAGTATTTCTTTTTCAGTAGTTGAATAGTTCAACTGTACATCATTCAATGTTATACTAGCATAGTAAATAACACGAGGAATTCGATCAACACTTTGTCCTAATACTGCTTCGACTGTATAATCAAATGCATCACATATGAGCTCAAATGGTAAGCTCCAATTTCGGGGTTGAATGATGGATAATGATGTCAACAACTACTTTAGTTTTTCAAATGCCACAAGACATGAATCATTAAAGATAAAAGATACATCCTTAGTAATTAGATTGCATAAGGGTCTAGAAATTTTGCTAAAATCTTTAATGAAAAGTATATAAAAACCAGCATGCTCTAGGAAAGATCTTACTTCTCTAACTGTTTTGGGAGGAGGAAGATTAGAAATGAGATTCACCTTGGCTTTATCAACCTTAATACCTTTGCTTAAAATGATGTGACCAAGAACAATACTTTGTTTTACCATAAAATGGCACATCTTCCAATATAAGATTAAGTTCTTCTCGATACATCTCTACAGAACTAGTATTAGATAATGTAAAAATTGATCAAATGAGTCACCAAAAATAGAAAAATCATCTATAAAGACTTCAAGGAATCATTCAACCATATCAGAAAAATGCTCAACATGCATCGTTGAAATGTAGCAGGTGCATTATATAATCCAAATGGCATCTTCTTATATGCAAAAGTGCCAAAAGGGCAAGTGAAAGTGGTTTTCTCTTGATCTTTTGGTGCTATGGGAATCCGATTATATCCTGAGTAACCATCTAGAAAGTAATAAAATTCATGGTCTGCTAGTCTATCAAGCATTTTATCAATAAATGGTAAAGGAAAATGGTTTTTACATGTGATAAAATTCAACTTTCTATAATCAATGCATACCCGCCATCCTGTAGTCACTTTATTGGGTATCAATTCATTATCAGCATTGGTAACTACTGTGACTCCTGACTTTTTAGGGATAACTTGTACAAGAGTGACCTATGAACTATCAGAAATTGGGTAAATGATACCTACATCTAATAACTTAAGGACTTCAGTTCTAACAACTTCTTTCATGTTAATATTTAATCGACATTGTGTTTTCCTAGTAGGTTTTGCATTTTCATTAAAGTGAATGTAATGTATGCAGTTTACTGGGTTTATACCTTTTATGTCTGCTATGGTCCATCCTAATGCTCATTTGTGCTTTTTAAAAATATCCAACAACTTACCTTTTTGTTCATCATTAAGGGATGAAGAGATCATTACTGGTAGAGTACTTTCTTCTTCCAAAAATGCATATTCCAAAGTATTGGGTAATGGTTTGAGCTCGAGTTTCGGTGGTGATTATGATGATGGGATGAGTTTTTTCTCTGATGGTGCTAATTGTTCAACTCTTGACTTCCATTTATTAGTGTCCATGGATGATGCTGAGTCAAATAGATCGTTAACCTCATCCACTAATCTGTCAATATTAAAATATAAACCAAAGTGAGTTAAACATGTTTGTAAAGGATCATCACAAAGGTTTGAAAGAAAAGTATCATCAACTAATGCTTCTATTAAATCTACGTCAACAATTTCATCATTTGCATTGTGAGGTTGTTTGGCAATGTTGAAAATGTTTAGCTCCATAGTCATGTTGCTGAAGGACAACTGCATATTTTCAATCCTACATTGAATATGAGCATCGGCAGTTGCTAAGAAAGGTCAGCCTAGGATAATGGGGATATGCTTCTTTAAATCCTAGATTGGTTAAGTTTCAATTACAATGAAATCAAGAGGAAAATAAAACTTGACTGCCTGGATAAGTGGGACCTCCACAATACCACGAGGTATTTTCGTAAATCGATCTGCAAGCTGTAACACCACTAGAGTTGGGTGTAATTCTCCTAATCTAAGTTTCACAAATACTGAATAAGGCAACAAATTTACACTAGCTCCTTTGTCCAACAAAGCATTCTCAATTGCGTGATTCCCTATATTACATGAGATAATAGGGGAGCCGGGGTTTTTGCATTTTATAGGAATTTTATGTTGGAGTATAGAACTAACATTTTCTGTTAAAAAAGCATTCTTTTAAACATGAATATTTTTCTTTTTAGTACAAAGGTCTTTCAGAAACTTGGCATAAGATGGAACTTATTTTATAGCATCAAGTAAAGGGATGTTAACACTTACCTGTTTGAAGATTTCAAAAATCTCACCTGTGGATTTTCTCTTCTTTCCTTTAGTTAACCTATGAGGAAATGGAGCTTTGGAACATATTCTCATGGGTTGATTTATTTTTTCTCCTCTAATAGTGAGTCCTTAGCGTTCACAGTACAATTTAATTCGTTTTTGTCACCGGCATCTTTACTTTGCTGTCGACTTCTTTCCCTTTTCGCAAGGTCATGATAGCTTTGACCTCTCCGTGTTACTGTGGTGAACTGGTACTTACTTCATGCACTCCTTTAGGATTAGGCACTAGTCGACTTAAAAACGTACCTTGTTCAACATTATTGCCAAAGTTTAAACTGAAGAGGCAAGTTGTCTCACCATCTTCTCAAGGTTTGAAACTGATTAGGCTTGTGAGTTGAAGCTTGCTCTCATCTCATTTCGTAGTTCATCAATAGTACGGTTTTGTTGCTCGATCGTGAAATGAGTAAGAGTCTTGAGATTCTAGAATGAATCCTCCCATGGCCTAGGTTGAGAGTAATTTGGATTTTGATTGTACGGTCTAAATGGGGGCTGAGAGGCTTGAGGAATTTGAGGAATTGGTTGCGTTGGTGGAGCTAGATCTGTTGATCCGTTCTATTGGAATCCTTGAGACTATGAAAAATTAGGGTGGCCTCTCCATCTAGGATTATATGTTTTAGAGTATGGGTTGTAAGAAGATGGTTTACTCATTACACATATGGCATTGGCTTGATCTGAATATAAGTCATCGTCATGTGGTTATGTTGGTTTAGCAGTCAATAATAATGCTATTTGCCGAGAGAGGCCTTTAATTATTGCTTTGACTTCTTTAATTTCTGAACTTGACTCGCCAATGTAAACCTCATTCACTCCTTTAATTTTTTTAGTATTCCTGAGTGATCGACTCTGTTGTTGGGAATTATCCGCTTGTCGCTGGAAGAATTCACAAATCTCTTATGCACTTTTTGACATTAGCTCTCCATTTGTTGTCCGTAGTCATTCTTGCACATGTGGCAATAATCCTTCTAAAAAGTATTAGCATTGGTGTCATTTCTAGTACCGATGATGTGGACACTTCAAGAGTAGCCCATTGAATCATTTTCATGTTTTAAAAAATTGCTCGTCTTCTCTCTGGGTAAACTCTGAGATTTCCCTGCAAATAGCATTAGTTTTATGAACTGAAAAATATTTATTCAAAAATTTTATTACCATTTGTTCCCATGATGTAATGTTATTAACAGGTAATGTATTGAGCCATGAATGAGCTCGATTCTTTAAAGAAAATGAGAATAATATGTGTTTAACATCATCATCTGAAAAATTCTCATATTTAAAAATTTCACAACAACATGAAAATCATTCAGATGATTATATGAATCCTCATTTTCTAGGCCATAGAATTTTGGGAGACAATTTAGCGCACTAGGTTTTAGTTCAAAACCCCTAACAGATACATTTAGGTATCTTATGCATGATGTACTCAAATTAGCTAAGGAATGAAGTAGTCCTTAAATGACCTCTCTTATGGTGGTGCTTGTCATTGTTGTTGTAAATCTATTTTATTTTTAAAATGCTTTGTGTGTGCGAAGTATTTTTTCAAGTTCAAGGTCTATGGGCTCAAGATTTAGTAATAATAACTTTCAACCGTGCATGCAATTAATACAAAAAAATGAGAACAAAATTAATAAAAATAAACAAAAAAGAGAAATTACAGTACTAACCTTATCACGCTGTTACAACCTTTCTATAAAAAACATACTAAAAAAATAAGTGAAATAAATTAACTAAAAATAAATTAGTAAGATAAACAAAAAAATTACAAATTAAATTATAAAATTTTAAAGAAGAGAAAAAAATTATTACCTCAAAATGTAAATTCACTCCTTTTTTCATTCTTTTTTAAATTAAAAAATTACAATAAAAATAACTAAAAGAAATGTTTTAAAAAAATTAATTTTACAAATTAAAATAACTTACCTCCCCGGCAAAGGCGCCAAAAACTTGTTCTGCAATTTTTATTAAACTTGCAAATGCACAAATCTATTGTAGAATAGATCAATAGTGACGAGTGTCAATCCTATGAGGAGGTGGATTTTAATTGTGTGCAAAATTAATTTTCTAAATGGATGGATGGATTTATGGTGAAAATGATTTGGAATATTCTAAAATTAAAATTAAAATGGCCAGAATAAATTGAAGAGAAATCTATTAAAATGAAGCACTTGGGTATCTGGATTCGCATCAATATGCACCATGGGCTAAATATTTCTTATTAATATCAATTAAATCATGAGGGGGAATTCCACTACTCATAAACCATTCTCTAATCAATATGGTACTAAGAACTTATCGTGCCAAATAATAATAATCTTGTACTAGGGAGTCGGTGAAATTAGAGCGGTATCAAGACAAAATTATTACTATTTGTCGACGAAAAAATCAAAAAATCCACAATAATTAGAGGGGAAGAGAAAGTAAATGTACTAAATAAAGCCCATGGCACATATTGAGACTTCACCTTCAACCCAAACTTGAAAGAAAATTAACTACTCATGATTGAAGTAGGGGTAAAATGAGAATTTATTAAAATACGTGAAAAATACAAGATAGAAAAGGAATTACAGAAATTTGAACTCAAAAATGAATTCAGGGATGCCAAATTAAGGGAGAGCCCTTTTTTTATAGATACATTAAGTAAATCATAGTTATCATATTAAAAACATTTTGAACGTTCAAGGTTGCACCACGTCTTCAGTCAACAGTACGTGATTTGACTACGCGGTTTGAACAATGACATGGTTTGACCACGTGGTTTGAACAGTGAATAATTCCATGTATATGCATGTACCGTACGCGTAATTTTTTGGTCTACTAATATGCTATCACGTTACCGATCAGCAGTATATAAGAATTTTAGTCCAACAGGATCGTGACACCTTATCAGTCAATGCCACATCATCAATCCGTCTATGTGAACAGTGTCATGAATAGTAATATAGACAATACCGTACATGTGAACAATGTCATTTTTCGTTTTATGCTCCTCCTAAGATTTTTGACTGTCTTGAGTTCAAAAGTGATATCCGTTTTACCGTCTGATCTCTCGTTCATTGTGAAATGACTAAGATGCCCCTAAAATATATAAAACACTTAATTAAAATAAAACACACATAATTAAATCACAATAAGCTTAAATATCTAAAAGTAAAGATGTTAGTAAGACTTGAAATGTAAAATAATAATTTTCTCCTTTATAAATATACATCTTCTAGCACTCAATAGTGGTCATATTCATTCTTCTTCTCACTAGCCTAATATCTCAATATCCCTTCATGAATTATGAACTTCTAAAAACCTATAATTATGCACATGTTTTGAGCACAAATTACTTTAAATCATGCAAGCTTATTAAGACTCAACTAAAGTGGATGTTATGCAAAATATAACCAAAATATAATAAAAACACATTATTTACTCCCTAAGTGGTCTTGATTTAAGTTTAGAATTGTCGTAAGTCTCATTTCATAGAGTTATCACATATCCTTTTTCATTTTTAATTTTCTTACAAAACATTTTAAACGCATCAAAAGCATCATCCTTACTAGCTAAGAATAATACCCATGAATCATCAACAATTACAAAAGCATAATACTTGCCACTTAAACTAGCATATCTTGAAGGTCCAAATAAATCCATACAAAGTAGAAATAAATCTATAAATCTATACAAAGTATAAATCTTGAAGAGGTTTTGAAGTAGAAATTTAAATTTTTGTTTTTAAAAGAGGTTTTTATTTATTTACCAAATTGGCATGCGAAAACCGATTTTTGGAAGACTTTTAACTAAATCATTTTTAGAAATCTTTGAAATTAAATCCATGCTTGCATATCCTGAATCTTCTATACCATAACCAACCATCATCATGCAATACAGAAAAATATTTATCATGTGTAGATGCACAATCTATATCAATGGTATAAACATTAACACATCTATTTCCTACAAACAATATCTTAACATCACATGAATTCTCAATAACACATTTAGTCTTATCAAAGACAACTTTATAACCCTTATCACACAATTGACTAATGTTAAGTAAATTGTATTTCAAGTTTTTAACCAAGTACACATTTTCAATAAGCGTAGAGGATACATTACAAATATTACCAATACCAATGATTTTTCCTTTTGAGTTATCTCCAAAGGAAACGTTTCCACCATTCTTGATCTTGGTAAAACTTGAAAACCAAGAGTAATTCCTTGTCATGTGTCTTGAACATCCACTGTCTAGGTATCACTTATTTTTCATTTTCTTTGATTCCTGCAAAAAAAGTTTCTAAGTTTTAAGTATCCAAAATTTCTTGGGTCCTTAAGTGTTAGCAATGGTTCCTTTTGGAACCCAAACACATTTCACACCAAAATATACATTTCTTTTCACTGGACATATATTTTTCATGTGATCATCTTGGTTACAATAATGACATAAAATTTGATTATTAATTGAGGTACTTTTCACAAAGTAATTCTTATAATATTTTTGTTTCAAATTTGGCTTATAGCCAATATCTCCTTTGTCAAACACACATTTTTGTGAATTAAGCATGTTATCCAACATCTTTAGACGGAACGATTTGAATTTTTTCCTCTAATTTTTGTGGATGATTTGATTTTTCGTCGACAAATAATAATGATCTTGTCTAGATACCGTCCTGGTTTCATCGGCTCCCTAGTACAAAGTTATTATTATTTGGCACAATAAGCTCTTAGCACCATATTGACTAGAGTGTGGTTGATGAGGTGTAAATTCCCCCCTCATGATTTAATTGGCATTAATAAGGAATATTTAGCCCGTAATGCATGTTGATGCGGATCAAGATACCCAAGCGCTTCAATTATAATAGTTTCCACTTTAATTTAATTATGTCATTCCAATTTAAATTCAAAGATAGTCTAAATCACTTTCACCACAAATCCAACCACCCATTTAGAAAAATTAATTCTACACACAATTAAAATATACTTCCTCGTGGGATCGACACTCGTCACCATTGATATATTCTACAATAGATTTGTGCACTTGCTAGTTCAATAAAATTTGCACAACAAATTTTTGGCGCCGTTGCCAGGAGGTAAGTTATTTTAATCTGTAGAATTATTTTTTGTAAAAATTTTCTTTTAGTTATTTTTCTTGAAATTTTTTTATTTAAAAAAAGAAAGAAAAAAGAGTGAATTTACATTTTGAGCTAAAATGTTTTTTTTCTCTTCTTTAAAATTCTGTAATTTAATTGTCAAGTTATTTTTCTTTGTAACTTTTTTATTTATCTTATTAATTTAATTTTAGTTAATTTATTTCACGTATTTATTTTAGTGTGTTTTTATAGAAAGATTGTAACAGTGTGATAAGGTTAGTACCATAATTTCTCATTCTTCTTTATATTTATTTATTTTGTTCTCTTTTTTTTTTTGTATTCATTGCATGTACAGTCGAAGGTCATTATTACCTAATCTTGAGCCTATAAACCTTGAACTTGAAAAAACACTTTGCACACACAAACACGTTAAAAATAAAAGAGATTTGCAATAAGCACCACAGGAGAGGCCATTTAAGGACTACTTTAGTCCCTTAACTAATTTAGCTGCTAGAAGTTTTGAACTAAAACCTAATGTGTTAAATTGTCTCCCAACATTTTATGGCCTAGAAAATGAGGACCCATATAATTATTTGAATGATTTTCATGTTGTTTGTCAAACATTTAGATATAAGGATTTTTCAGATGATGATGTTAAACTTAGATTATTCCTATTTTTTTTTAAAGGATAGAGCTCGTTCATGGCTCAATACATTGCCTGGTAATAGCATTATATCATCGGAGCAAATGGTAACAAAATTTTTGAATAAATATTTTCTAGTGCATAAAAACAATGTTATTCGCAGGGAAATCTCAGAGTTTACCCAAAAAGAGGACGAACAGTTTTTCAAAACATGGGAGCGATTCAATGGGCTACTCTTGAAGTGTCCACATCATGGATACGAAAAATGACACCAATGCCAATACTTTTTGGAGGGATTATTGGCGAATGTGCAAAAATGACTAATGATAAGAAGTGGAGGAGAGCTAATGTCAAAAAGTGCAAAAGAAATTTGGGAATTCTTCCAGCGACAAACGGATAATTCCCAACAACGGAGTCGATCGCTCAGGAACACTAAAAGAATTAAGGGAGTAAATGCGGTTCACATTGGCCAGTTAACTTCGGGAATCAAAGAAGTCAAGGAGATGGTTGAAGGTTTTTCTCGACAAATAGCATCGTTAACAATTGCTAAATCAACAGAACAACATGACCATGACTCATACTCATATTAAACCAATGCCATAGGTGTAATGAGAAAGCCATCAAATTACAACCCATACTCCAACACATATAACCCCGGATGGAGAGACCACCCTAATTTTTTATGGTCTCAAAGATTCCAACAAAATGGACTAGCAGCTCTAGCTCTATCAATGCAACCAATTCCTCAATCCTTTGAGCCACTATTTAGACCATACAATCAGAATCAGAACTACTCTCAACTCAGACCATGGGAGGATTCATTCTAGAATTTCAAAAATGTTACTCACTCTATAATTGAGTAACAGAATTGCACCATTGATGGACTACGAAATGAGATGAGAGTAGACTTCAACTCACAAGCCCAATCAGTTTCAAGCCTCGAGAAAATGGTGGAACAACTTGCTTCTTCAGTTCAGACCTTGGCAATGACTGTTGAAAAAGGCAAGTTTCTAAGTCAACCAGTGCCTAATCCGAAAGGAGTACATGAAGCAAGTACCAGTTCACCACAACAGCACAGCGAGGTCAAAGCCATCATGACCTTGCGAAAAGGAAAAGAAGTCGACAATAAAGTGGAGATGCCGGTGCCAAAAGAAATCTGTACCTGTGAATGTTGAGGACTCACCATCGGAAGAGAAAGAAGAAACCAATTCACGAAAATATGTTCCCAAAGCTCCATTCCCTCAGAGGTTAGCTAAAGGAAAGAAGGGAAAATCCACAAGTGAGACTTTTAAAATCTTCAAACAGGTAAGTGTTAACATTCCTTTACTTGATACTATAAAACAAGTTCCATCTTATGCCAAGTTTCTTAGAGACCTTTTTACTAAAAAGAGAAATATTCATGTTCAAAAGAAGGCATTTTTAACAAAAAAAAACGTTAGTTCTATCCTTTAACATAAAATTCCTCAAAAATGCAAGGACCTAGGTTCCTCCCCTGTCTCATATAGTATAGGGAACCATACAATTGAGAATGCTTTGTTGAATTTAGGAGCTAGTGTAAATCTGTTACCTTACTCAGTTTTCATGAAAGTTGAACTAGAAGAATTACACCTAACTCCAGTGGTGTTACTGCTTACAGATCGGTCCACGAAAATACCTCGTGGTATTGTGGAGGACGTATTTATCCAGGTAGACAAGTTTTATTTTTCTGTTGATTTCATTGTAATTGACACTCAACCAATATAGGATTCAAGGAAGCACATCCCCATTATTCTAGGCCGACCTTTTTTGGCCACTGCGAATGCTCACATTCAATGCAGGACTGAAAATATGTAGTTGTCCTTCGGCAACATGACTATGGAGCTAAACATCTTCAACATTACCAAACAACCTCACAATCCAGATGATGGAATTGTTGATGTAGATTTAGTAGACACATTAGTTTATAGTACTTTTCTTTCAAACCTTAGTGATGAATCTTTACAAACATACTTAACTCACTTTGGTTTATATTTTGATATTGACAGATCGGTCGATGAGGTCAACACTCTACTTGACTTAGCACCATCTATGGACACTAATAAATAGAAGTCAAGATTCGAACAACTAGCACCATCAAAAAAGAAACTCATCTCATTATTAAAATCACCACCGAAACTCGAGCTCAAACCATTACCCAACACTTTGGAATATGCATTTTTGGGAGAAGAAAATACTCTACCGGTAATCATCTTATCATCCCTCAATGACGAACAAAAAGGTAAGTTGTTGGATATTTTAAAATAGCACAAAAGAGTATTAGGATGGACCATAGTAGACATAAAAGGTATAAACCCAGTAGACTGCATGCATTACATTCACCTTGATGAAAATGCTAAACCTACTAGGGAAATATAACATCGGTTAAATCCTAACATGAAAGAAGTTGTTAAACTGAAGTCCTTAAGCTATTAGATATAGGTATCATTTACCAAATTTATGATAGTTCATAGGTTCGTCCTGTACAAGTTGTCCCCAAAAATTCAGGAGTTACAGCAGTTACAAATGCCGATAATGAATTGATACCCACTAGAGTAACTACAAGATGACGTGTATACATCGATTATAGAAAGTGGAATTCTGTCACGTGTAAAGACCATTTTCCTTTACCATTTATAGATCAAATGCTTGATAGATTAGCAGACCATGAATTTTATTGCTTTCTAGATGGCTACTTAGGATATAATCAGATTCCCATAGCACCAAAAGATCAGGAGAAAACTACTTTCACTTGCCCTTTTGACACATTTGCATATAGAAGGATGTCATTTGGATTATGTAATGCACCTGTCACATTTCAACGATGCATGTTAAGCATTTTTTTGATATGGTTAAACAATTTCTTGAAGTCTTTATGGATGACTTTTCTATTTTTTGTGACTCATTTGATCAATTTTTACATCATCTAACACCAATTATGTAGAGATGTATCAAGAAGAACTTAGTCTTAAATTGGTAGAAGTGTCATTCTATCGTAAAATAAGGTATTGTTCTCAGTCACATCATTTCAAGAAAAGGTATTGAGGTTAACAAAGCTAAGGTAGATCTCATTTCTAATCTTCCTCCACCCAAAACAGTCAGAGAAGTAAGATTTTTCCTTGGGCATGCTGGTTTTTATAGACATTTCATTAAAGATTTTAGCAAAGTTTTTAAACCCTTATGCAATCTACTTGCTAAGAATGTACCTTTTGTCTTTGATGATTCATGCCTTATGGCATTTGAAAAATTAAAGCAGTTATTGACATCATTACCCATTATTCAGCCCCCGAATTGGAGCTTACCATTTGAGCTTATGTGTGATGCATCTAATTATGCAGTATGAGCAGTATTTGGATAAAGAGTTAATCGAATTCCCCATGTTATTTACTATGCTAGTATGACATTTAATTATGCATAGTTGAACTATTCAACTACTGAAAAAGAAATGCTAGCAATAATGTTTGGATTAGAGAAATTTCGATCTTATCTCATTGGTTGTAAAATAATTGTATTCACAAATCTTGTTGCTCTTAAATATCTTTTCACAAAGAAAGATGATAAAGCCAGACTAATTTGTTGGGTGTTACTTTTGCAGGAATTTGACTTAGAATTTAAAGATAAGAAAGGCACAGAAAATGTTGTGGCAGACCATTTATCTCGTCTCCATTTTGACACAATTATGGAATCATTACCATTGAATGAGTCATTTTCCAGATGAACAATTGATGAGTGTGGAAATATTACCATGGTATGCTGACATCGTGAATTATCTTTGTACAGGTCAACTGCCAAAGTAGAGCATTGGACCAAACAAAACAAGGCCAAATGTTTTGCAAAAAGAAAGAATTTCTTTTAGGATGACCTGTCTTTGTTCAAGTATTGTGAAGATCAAATTGTAGAAGATGTGTCCCAGAAAATGAAATTCAGAATATTATTTCATTCTGCCATGAACAAGCTTGTGGAGGTCATTTCAGCGCTAAGAAGATAGCAACTAAAGTTTTACAATGCAGTTTCTATTGGCCAACGATATTTCGAGATCCTTACACTTTTTGTTCTTCATGCAATAGCTGTTAACGAATAGGGAGCATTACACGAAGGAATATTATGCCACTAAATCCAATTTTAATGGTTGAGATTTTTTATGTATGGGGTATCGGCTTCATGGGACCTTTTCCCCTTCTTTTGGCCATCAATTTATATTGGTTGTGTTGACTACGTATCGAAATGGGTCGAAACAATTCCATACAGAACCAATGATCACAAGGTGGTGATAGGATTTTTTGAAAAGTAACATTGTTTCATGCTTTGAATTTCCTTGAGCGATAATCAATGATGGTGGTGCCCACTTTTGTAACAAAGCATTCAAAGCTCTTTTGACAAAATATTCAATCACTCATAAAGTGGCGAACTTATATCATCCGCAAACCAGTGGCTAAGTTGAGATCTTCAATTAAGAAATAAAGCACATATTAGAAAAGATGGTGAGACCAGATAGAAAAAATTGGTCATTAAGACTTGATGATGCATTATGGGCATATAGAACGGCTTTCAAGACCTCGATTGGGATGTCACCCTATAGGCTAGTATATGGAAACGCTTGCCACCTACCAGTGGAACTCGAGCATCGTGCATATTGGGCTATCAAGAAATTCAACTTTGATATACAGCAAGCTAGCTCAGAAAAGAGATTACAACTAGCAAAACTTGAAGAAATTTGCAATGATCCATACAAGAATGCCAAAATTTACAAGCAACGAATGAAAGTCTTCCATGACAAGCAAATTTTGAGAAAATCTTTTACTCCAGGTCAGAAAGTGCTTTTATTCAATTCTCACTTGCACCTATTACCAGGTAAGTTACGCTCTCAATGGTCTGATCCCTTTATTATTTATATTGTTTTTCCACATGGGGCAATTAAAATTAAGGATCCAAAGAATGGTGTCACGTTTAAAGTTAATGGTCAAAGCTTAAAGTCATATCTAGAGTACTAACCATATGGAGAGGACACCGAAATAAATTTGAGTGACCCACTATATTTGAATTGAGTTTTTTTCTTTCTTTTTGGTGATTTGATTTTTGTTCTTCTTTCTTTCTTTTTATTATTCTTTGGCTAACTGAAATTATTTTTGCATAAGTGTGTTTGTTTAACCATTAAGTTTTCTCTTATCATTGTTAATCATGAGTGCCATAGCTAAACAGTTCCTCCTGAACATTCTTAAACCACTTCAACGTATAAAATCTCATCTTAAAAGGCAGATTCGATTTTGTGAAACACATCGTATTTGGGCTTTGCAACCACCAGAGTTAGTATCATTTGTTGAGGATTTAAAAAGCCAACTTAGAGACATTGAGAGAAATGTCTACAACATATAGTTGGAGCTTGAGGTAAATTTAATAAGAGGACGATTGTAATTTTCTTTATGTGTTTTAGTTTGTTTTTCTTTGTTTATATGCTTTAGTTTGTTACCCCGGTGAAGTGGCGGATAACGGTTCTTTGTGATAATCAAGTCGGTTACTTCAGTTTCCCAAAATAACTGATATTCTAAGGCGAAGGTATGGACAGAAACGAGATTTTAGCAAAGCTTCGCAATCGATTCCCTTCACTTCCTCAGAATGCCCTCCTTACAATCTGTAAAGCTCGGTCCGAATGCATCAGATTGCTCATGAGGATTAACATAACTGCTGACATTCGTTGGTTAATCGAGGCTAAAGTACGAATTGCAAGTGAGTTACCTCCAAAATTTATTGCATACATGCCTGGTTGTGGTAAAGGAAATTATACAAAAAAACGAAGAGCTCAAAGAATTTCTATTGCTTGTCATAAATGTACTAGAATAAGATAAGATTCAATTCATTAGGGATGGCTTGAATAAGGAGTCATTGGATGATATCATTTTGTCTCTTAAAACCCATTCCAATGGATATGTGCAAGGAGCGATTCTCCAGTTATGACCATTATTCCAGAAAGAGCATACATAATATAGTCTCGGGAACCTGACCATAAATGACTTTTTTTACCATTTTATAAGAAAACTAGATGGGAAGCATATCCTCGACCCATAGAGGGCGTTCAAGCCGTTTCTGGATGTAAAACCAGAGAAAGATGTAAGCCACAGTCGCAACTACCTGTAAATATCCTTTTACTCCACTGTTATTTTATTTCACTGTTGTTTTATCATTTGCATTATTGTCTTTAATAATTTTATTTTATCATTATTTCTTTCTTTTTACTATTTCCTTTTTTACTCGCAAGCCATGTGCTTTACGTATTATTTGACACTGACAAGTTACCTCATACACAGCTGTGACCTACTGTCACTAAGATTCTTAAATATGATTTTCTTTGCCAAGCACTCACAAATTATTTTTAAGAAGTATCCCAATGACCGCTACTGCTAATAGAAAATTTAAGAACATTTGTGTGCTTTCTGGATTTAACTATGGCAAACATAAAGAGTTCATTGAGGCAGTCATAGATCTTAATCAAAGAATAGCAAAGAGAAAATTACATTTGGTGTATGGAGGGGTTAACCGAGAGTTATCAAAATTGGTCTCAGAAGCTACTTTTGTCAGATGAAGCCAAGTGTTAGGCATCATCTCAAGAGCCCTAAAACCTTAGAGTAGTTTGTCTGACTCACTGACTGGAGAAGAGTTAGTCATTTTAGGTATGCAAGAAAGAATAACTGAAATGCTTAATCATGCCGATGCTTTTATTTTCCTTCTAGGAGATCTTGCAACTCTAAAGTACTTATCACATTAGCATCTTGGGCCCATCTGCACATTCACCAGAAACTCATCGGTTTGTTAAATGTCAATAACTTTTATGATGGCTTCATTGCATTTCTTAATCATGCCATAAAAAACTATTTCATTCTTTCCAATGCGAAAAAAAAAACTTTTTCATTATTCTCACACTGCTAATGAGCTACTTGATTTGTTACAAGCTTATAGATCGAAGCTAGGCCCCTGGACCTTTATGTTGGAGCGTCCAAATAATGATGGTAACAGTAGCCGCAGTAAGAAGTACAAATTAGATTTAACTCTCCGCTTGTAAATATGTTCTTCTGTATTGCACCACCTAGATGATGTCTTCTAAACTCTACTTCTTTCATTTAAAACATTGGGGACAATGTTTTGCTCTGCTTGGGGGGAGGGAATAGTCGACAATTGTGAAATCTTGGTTAAGTTTTTACTGATTGTTCGTTGTAGAAACTAATTGTTGCTAACTTTTTGTGTTGAATATGGCTGAATATGGAGTGTAGTGAATCTAGAAACACATCTTCATCGTATGAAAAAAAAAATTCATACATTTTCTTTTTCTTTATTAAGCTTTGATGTTCATTTTTCT
Organism: Citrus glauca; assembly: GCA_029633175.1. Classification (NCBI taxonomy): domain Eukaryota; kingdom Viridiplantae; phylum Streptophyta; class Magnoliopsida; order Sapindales; family Rutaceae; genus Citrus; species Citrus glauca. Next base: position 31,973,690 of record JAQOOD010000009.1, read on the forward strand.
TCTTCTTTTTAATTTCTCCTTTATAAATATATATTTTCAAATTTTTGTATCAAAGATGGCTGAATATAGAGTGTAGTGCCTCTAGAAACGCATTTTCTTAGTTAAAAAAAAATCATTTTCTTTTTCTATCATTTTAAGTGTAACTTTTCTAATTAGTTTTTCTGCATCATTTTCACATTTCTGCATGCATATTTTCATTTCATATTTAGAATAAGTTGGGAGTAGAATATTGTTTTAAAAAAAATTATGTGATTTGTTCTAACATTAGATGACATGATGAATTTCAAATTTTAGTATTTGTATTATCTTTAGTTTTAAGTGATGTTACGCTATGTTTGCTACTCTACATGTTGATGTCGGAGACAAATATGAGTTGCTTGAAGGAATGAACATGTCATAATAAGCACCAAGTGAGTTTTTTAGCCTATCATTTTTCTTGGAGAGTAACCATTTTGCCCATTCTTTATACACTTAGTAGTTTATTATTTTATACACGATCTCTAGATTTCTTTTGAGTTAACCCTAAAAAAAATTGTTCAAAAAAAAGAAAACAATTGTGTGTTGCTATATTTGGAAGCCCATCTAACTAGTAGATATGGAATATTATTTAGAACCTAAAAGACAATAGAAATGCCATCTTTGATCCGTTTGAGCCTTTCTAGCTATCCCTTTTATGAAACATCCATAGTTAACCGTTTTGAGCCTTTAAAAAAAAAGAAAATTTCTTTTTCAAACTTATCATCTTGATCCACTCCGATTTGGAGTATTACTTGATATCTTACAAGTTCCATCACCTATTTATATTTGAGAAAAATGTAAATAATTATTTTGTTCATTGAAGTTATGCAAAAAAAATAGCAAAAAAAATTGTTGTTTAAGAAAAGTAATAGGTGAAATCCACCTTGCAACTTCCAAAAAATAAAAATAAAAATAAAAAATTCTCTACATTTTTTCTCAAACATATACTTTGTTTTCCTTATTTTTCCTCATTTATTAACCATATCCCTAACCTATGTTACATCTTAATAAAAGTCCTTTTTTATTTTAGGGAACTATAGTTTAAAGTATAAGCTAGTTGGCTAAAAAGATGTAGTGGTGCATAAAAAAATAATAAATAAATAAATTAGGTTAACTAGCATTTTTATTTGACTTGAGATTGTATTATTTCTAAGCTGAGGGCATATTTCTTTCATCTTGGTGAGAGCATGTGATATCGCTTCTTTATCATTTTCTCTCAATTACCATTTATTGGAGTGACAATTTTTTGGGTTTAATTTCTTTATAACAGTGTCACTACCTCCAGTGAAATTTTACAATTTGACATGTCATTCTTGAAAGTAGCTATGACAAAGTCTACTAGGCTGATTCATGTAGATGGTTGATGTGGGTGTGATATTTCTTTAGATTGGAGATAATGCTTATACTTTTATTTGATTGTTATCATTAGTCTGATTGAATAAACATGAGTGTTTAAAAAAAATAAAAAAATCATTTTGGATTTGAATTTTGTTTTCTCTTTATTTACTAGGAACTAGCAATAAGCTAGTTGGGCGGTGTGTTGAGTGTTAGAAAATGTATATTTATAAAGGAGCAAATCATCATTTAACATTTCAAGTCTTACCTACACCCTTATTTTTATGTATTTAAGATTCTTGTGATTTAATTACATGTGTTTTATTTTAATTAAGTATTTTATGTATTTTAGGGGCATCATAGTCATTTTACAATGAACGAGAAATCATACGGTAAAATGGACATCACTTTTGAACTCAGGACAGTCGAAAACCTTAGGAGGAGTAGAAAAGGAAATATGACACTGTTCACATGTACAGTATTGTCTATGTTACTGTTCACGACACTGTTCACATATACGAAACGCTGATGTGGCATTGACCGATGATGTGGCATTGACTGATGAGGTGTCACGGTCCTGTTAGACTAAAAGTCTTATGTACTGTTGATCGATGACGTGGCAGCATATCAGTGGATCAAAAATCACGCATACGGTACATGCATTACACAGGATTATTTTCAGCCAAACCGCGCCACTGTTCAAGCCGGGTCAAACCTTGTTACTATTCAAACCACGTGGTCAAAATGCATACTGCTGACTGATGACGTGGCGTAATCCTGAGCGTCCCAAATATTTTTGATTCGATGGTCATATATATCTATAAAAAAGGGCTCTCCCCCCCTAATTAGATAGCTCTGAATCCATTTTTGAACTCCATTTTCTGTAATTCCTTCTTCATCTTGTATTTTCTATGTATTTTAGTAAATTCTCATTTTACCCTTATTCAATTATGAGTAATTAATTTTCTTTCAAGCTTGGGTTGAAGGTGAAGTATCAACATGTGTCATGGCCTTTATTTGGTAAATTTATTTTTTTTTCCCCTCTAATTTTTATGGATGATTTGGCTTTTCGTCTACAAATAATAATAGTCTTGTCTAGATATCGTCCTGATTTAATTGGCACTAATAAGGAATATTTAGCCCATGATGCATGTTGATGCGGATCTAGATACCCAAGCACTTCAATTATAATAGTTCCATTTTAATTTAATTCCGTCATTCCAATTTAAATTCTAAGATAGTCTAAATCACTTTCACCACAAATCCAACCACCCATTTAGAAAAATTAATTCTACCCACAACTAAAATCCACCTTCTCATGGGATCGATACTCGTCAACATTGATCTATTCTACAATAAATTCGTACACTTGCGAGTTCAATAAAATTTGCACAACAATTACTATCAAAGAATGGTGTCCTAGTTGTAGATTGTCTTTTCCTAAAGGTAGAGTCATTTTGGGTTGCCATGGATCTTTTACTCTAGACAGTTAAGTCCTAATAAGAGAATCTTGCTCTGATACCAAATGAAATACTAGTTATGCAACCCAAGAGGGGGGTGAATTGGGTTTTTAAAATTTAAGCTAAGCAAACCACACAACAAATCAATCTATTACCTTAATGGAATAAAAAACAATAAATTTAATAAATCACAATAATAAAAGACAAGAGAGAGCACAAACAATGATTTTTATGTAGTTCAGTAATCCCTGCCAACGTCCACGCCCCCAACTACATGATTTTTAGTGATTTTTATATAAAGCCAAAAATTACAAAATTAAAAATACAGAAACTACACATATATATGTGCAGTAATAAAAATTCATAGAATTTTCAAAAAAATTTTAAGTTATGAAATAAATTATAGAACTGTGAATTACTAATGAAAATCGAAATTTTCCAGCATCAGTGTTCCAACTTTGAAAAATCAAAGCAATTTATATAAAATGAGTTTTTGAACAATAAATGCACAGATAGAAAGATAAAGATGTCTAATTTAATAATCTGTAAGTTTTATACATGTAACTCGATTAAAACAGTAGTCATATGAAGTTCAATCTATATTGTTCACAGTTTCCAAGATTCATAACAACACTACTTCCACTCAAACACACATAAATTAATACACGATCATACTTTTCAAAATTTTATAAATACAACACATACAGAATCATTCAATCAATCACAAAAAAATCACAATCAAAATTAAAAGTTTAAAGGCTTATAAATTCTTTTATACGTTCAAGACAAAATCCAAACTCAAGAACTCCTTTAATGGAGAATAGGAATATAATCAAAATCTTCCCTTTTTCTTATTCAAAAATATGAATTCACTCTTATGCTACTGTTGTATTCTTTTCTTTATTCGTCTCTAGGGTTTTGAAAAACAAAATAATGTAGAGGAGGTATTTATAGGCCAAGCCTTTTTAAAACACTTACCCATTAAGGAAACTTTTTTAAAATAGTGTATTTAATAAATAAATAATAAAAACAACGGTTATTACAGGTAGAATATAAGACTTATAAGCATATAATTAAAACCAATAAACTTAACCTCACTTGAGATAGTAATTAAATCCATAATTTGAATACCTAAGATTCACCCATCATTTTAGCTTAGAAAATTAACCACTCATATTGGCAAGCAAAATACTCATTCTTTTTATAAATTTGTAAAAGTGTAATTAAAAAAAGGGAAAGCCAAAGAGAAGAGAAAAAAATTCTTTTTATTGACTACACTTTTTCCTTAAAAATCACTGTACATTTACACCAAATTTCTCTATAAAACTCAAATAAAAATCCACACATTCATTTATAAGCTTTCCTACCTTTATATAGATAAATTCTTATTTGATTAAGTGTAGGCATTTACATGATTTGCTAATGAGCTTACAAACACAACAACTAGGTGAGCTCTACTAATACAATCTAGGGGCATAAAATTATAACCATTGTAATGCATTATGGAATGTCGCATTCAATATAATCAATGGATACAACTGAAGTCAAACCATTGGATCTTTTGTCAAAGTGGATGAACTACTAAATTGACAAGTGTTAAATCTAGTACAATGAGATGTATGTGAGCTTAAACACATGGCACAATCTCAACCTTTCAAAATTAATGTTGGATCAAAGCCTAGCAATTCTTCCAAAGGCTTTCAAGTCTTTGTAATCCAAATTTCAAATCCATGTATCAATCCAAGCACTATGAATTTAGAGATATTCCTACAAAACACAAAAAACATACTTAAAAATAAATAAAATAGCCAATTCCTAAAATGAATTAGGGATTTTGTAAATATGATGAAATTGTTAGTTTATCAACACTTTAAATGAAATATGACAATTATAACATTTACTAAGTATACACTTTTTAGTGTCAATCAGCATTCATTTTCTCTATCCTTATCTCTTTATATTAACTCCCTTAATTATTATTGTTGAATTTTGTTTGTTGGAGTTTTTAAATTGTGTTTATTATTGAAGAAACTTTTAAGAAACCAATTGGGGTGTCTAGCTGAATTTCACTTTATCTAGATTTAAAAGATATTTTAAATATATAAAAAAATAGTAAAACTTCTCCATAAGCCTAATGTTGGAACCAAACTAACTATGTTGTGGTTAAAACTAATGCTTGGTAACAAAAATTATTGTTTTGATTTAGTTCACCTTAATGTAGATAATATAGAAGTAAAGCATACACTTTTACATAAATTATTAATGAATAGGCTATCAATATTTTAGCTGTAACAAGATGTTGTTCATGCTGGCAAGTGATTACGTCCCCGCAACTTCAAAGATATGGTAATAACACTAAAGAATAAATCATTGTCCCAATTGATTTTAAAAAAATATTTTAATCTTAAATCCTTTAATGTAACATAACATATATTTTTTGTAATATACAGATAATTATTACTATTTAGAGTCCAGTTCTTTTAGATGGGATTTGAAAAAATTATAATTTATTATTATATAGAGTTTATTTTATTTCTAATTGGCCTAAATTGGGAAAAGAAATTTTTATTACTACATGGAGATTATTCATATAAAGAGTATCACAATACAAAGGTTTTACTAAAAGGGTGTTATTGCAATATAAATTTTTATTAAAAAATGGGTTTAAAGAGTATGTATAAGAGTTCAAATAGCCTCGCCATTTGAACTGCTTGCATGTTTCTTTTATCACTTTTTATGTCTGATTACAAGTGTTTAAATGTTTGTTTTCGTAAATAAAAATACATGAAAATTAGTAATTACCCTTTCAAGAATTACATACATTTTAAATTTTATAAGTTAAATATTTTCATGAAATCTAAATAAATTTGTTGACATTTTAAAAAGGTATTATTCAATTTTTCAAAACCAACATTTTTTAAAATATAATTAAATGGAGATAAAAGTGAGAACAATTTGACGTTTGAGAAAATTCCAACGGAAGAAAAAGTCATTATTCTATATCTTTCATTTTTTTCATTTTAATATGCCACCTTAGCTTCTTGTTGAATGAGTTATTTATGTAATAAGAGTTTTGATGGTACAAAAGTAATTATCTCAACCCTTAAATTGAACCAAATAAATGGCCAGATTTTGATGTCAAGATTTAAATTACAATCTTCAGTTCAAATATCAGCTTCCTATATACTTTGCTCTCTCCCTTAGTTTGGACTTCTCCAGTCAACAAACAATCCAAGAGTTTGATCCTAAACTATAGTTGTTGCCGACATTAATTTCAACTATAAAGCAAATTCTTTGACATAAAAAATAATACAGGCAAAATATGCCAAAAAAATACAGGCAAAAGTAAAATTAACTTGTTGACAACAAAAAATGAATTTTGATTACATCTTCTGAAAGACTTTTGATTTTTTTCTTTGACATAAAAATAGCTTAGCCGAATCCATTGAAAATTCTAAGTACTTTATTTGGAGATGGTCACCTATTGACAAAGAATTTAAATTTTGCATACTTCCATGAAGAAATTAAGAGTCAACTATGAAATATTTTTCTTTTAACAAAGATTTCTTTTTTAAGAATATGAACCATAAACTTAATTTTCAATTACTTTGGTAATTGCTAATAGATTGGCTCTAAAAGCTAGATACACTATGAGAAAAATGGTCTTTATTAACACTTACCTTGTGACACTTTATTAAAAGGTATTAGTAGTTACATACATTTTAGTCATTTTTCATGTTTAACAGACAAGTATCATAAATTACTGATACTATAATGTCACTGTATTAAACATCAAAGATCATTGACGTTAAGGTATCAATAGAAAAAAACTTATCATTTTATTTTTGTTTTGGACTTAATTCGAACCCGAGATCTCTAAACTTCGAACTTTTACCTTTCAACAATAAAACTACTGAGCCTAAAAGTTTTTATTTTTTTAGTCTTAAAAAATATAAAATTATATCCATTACAATCTAAATCTAAACCTAAACTTCTCCTAACTTCTAATTCTAATTTTAATGCCACCTATCTTATGAAATCTCTGAAAATTAAAATTGAGAGAAAACAAAACTTCTCTAGTATTATTTTGTAATCTATCACGCCAACTAATTTTGATAAGATAGGACGAAGAGACAAAGAGAGATGTCTTAGGTGGACTACGCTTCGCCCTCAGACGACAACGTATTAGACAAGAGCAGAAAGATGAAAAGTCACAAAACCCCCACGAACAACTACAAATTTCTACACATCAGCCTTCTCCTCTTGGTCAATAATTTCTCTTTTCCTTAATTTTGTTTAAAATTCAATATAATTATATTCAACTAATTTTAGGTTTCTCATTCCTCGGTATGGAGAATCTAGATTGTCGACTTCAAATCAGTGGTTGAAAGCAATGGCGACGCCTTCATTGGTTTTCAAAAAATATCTAAATATTTCTGTTCTCTTAAATTCAGCCTCTGTACCTATGGTTTCAACAATTGATCATGCCTCTCGAGTTACGATTGTGATGGCCAACAATTAAAATGTTATTGTTGATAAGTAAAATAGTTACTATTATATATCCTTTCACCATTAATAAATATTTATTTTTTTATTACTTTCTCAAATTGCATAAGCTTACTCTAGACTTGATAAATTAAAAATTATGGATTATGTGTTACAATCCTCTTTTTTAACCATTTAGTTATTTTTTTCAATCATAATTGCCTACTATTAAATGGTTTTGTGTGCAACACTCCTCAGGTGAGCTCTTACTTTTGCTTTATTTTAGTGATTTGTACAGAATTTTGTTGTTTCTCAACTCATTTTTAATAATACAAATTAATATATGATGGGATTACGTTTTTCTGCATCTTATTACTAGTGATGATGTTCAGACTAGAGTTGATCCTGCAACGGGTATTATTTACAGTAATGGAAAACGTCTTCCTAACAAATTGCCTCCAAAAGTGTATATTGCATTTAACAAACCTAAAGGGTCAGTACCGTTGAGAATGCTTCCTTTTGTCTTCTTAAGATTATTTTTAAATTTTCAGCTTTTGGTTTTAGAATTTATGTATGGAATTAATATAATCATCTACTGACAGTTACATTTTCTCAGTTGGAGAAAAGGAGGTTAGGTCGGTGATAAGTCTATTTGATGATTATTTGAAGAGTTGGGTATATGCAACTTACAGTTTTTGATATTCTACTTTTGAGTTACCATCCATTTATGATAAATAGAAGGAAACATAACTTTTTTTAGATGAAAGTGAATTTAAATTAGTGGTGATCTCATATTTATATTGTACTCCATTGTTATATTTTTAATTTTTATTTCATTTATTGTTTGTGTTTACAGGATAAAAGAAATCCATGACTATCCCGACCGCGATTGTTTACTATTGGTTGTCTTGATGTTACCACAACTGGGTTAATTATAGTGACCAACAGAATATGCATTTTACGATCCATTAATGCTGTATATTTCGTGAGTAAAATCATTGGAAATTGGATGGATTTACCTTGTTTGAAGAAACGATTTTTCTTTCCAGGAGATTTTGCTCAGACAATATCACATATTTTATCTAAGTTGCAAAAGTGTAAGCTTTTGCATGTTTTATTCTTTTAGTAAAGATGGGCTACTATATTTAGGAAAGGTGTATTTCACACATATTGCCTTTTTTTTTCTTTATAAACTCCCAAAAAGTTTGTGGAAAATAGCCTTTGGTTGTATATCCTTAGAAGTTGGAACTTAATTGGTTTTATGTTCGTAGAAGTGAATTATGAATGCCAATGGGCTGAGATATTCTAGGTCGAACTATGAACTTTTGATGTTATTTTCATGTAACCCAAACGGTTCGATTGCGTAGTTAAGACTTTTGATTTACAATGAACGAGATCATAGCTAAACCTCCCTAGGGCTACCTAATCAGGATACTATATCTTGCAAGTTTCTTGAATACCAAGTTGTAGCCTTGTAGGCTCCGATAGTTTTCCTAACTATAAGTTTAGAACTTGGTGAACCAATGAGAGAGATTGGGGAACTTACGCAATTCATAAGCTATTTAACTTGTTCTTTCGCTGATGATTTGACTACCATTAATTTTTTTGAAAATTAATTGATTAAATATGGCATAGCATTTACAAAATAATTAATTAAATTAGTCTTATTTGTAATTTTTAATGACCCAATAAACTATAGTGTAAATTAATTCAATTTCCTATAATTTTCCTTTGAAATAACTAAGTTTATTGGTAAATAGCTTGTAAATATATGTTTTGGAGCAAAATAAGTTTATTTTTGTTTACCATTATTTTTCTATTGTTTGTTAGTTAGTGTTGCAATGGAATTGGCAGCCAATTTTTGTTTTTTTTCTTTTCTATGTATCCATATGCAGATTTGATCAATGTGTTTGAGGTTTTCCTCCCTCAACTTCACTTGTATCCTAACCTATCCAGAGAAGTTGCTGGTGAAAAAACATTACACTACTTATGTTCAAAGAGTGAAAGGCAATCATCGTTCTTAATTTAGCTTATAAATTTGTTAAATTTAGCCACAATTAGTAGGTATTTGATTGGATGGTAGAAATTTTTATGTATTTAATTTAGATTATTCAGTAACAAGAGTACGATATCTCATATATTGTTTATTGAAGAATTTGGAATTTGTAGTGCCTTTTTATTTTACCAATAAATCAATAGGCATTGAGCCAATTCAAATTTTCAAATAAATTAAATAATGATACCATGGTAAAATAATTATAGACACTAATACATTATCAACAACTACTAACACTATGGGTCAAAACATTGGTGATACTATAATAACAGTAATTACTGACACAATATTTGTGACACTACAAACAAGTGTCATTATTTTTATAACTACCATATTACTGACACAATTAACAAGTTTCATTAAAAGTAATTACTAACTCTATTTCAATGTCAATAAAGACCATTTTTCTAGTAATACTAGACTTTTTTTTATTAGACTTTCCTATGGACTACTGAAAAAATTGTTAGTGTTAATATTTCTCAAAAGAGCATTGGCCAAGTAGCTAAGATAGCTTAGTTCACTCAAAACTTGGCACGAAGTTGGATGTTGTGCCACCTCCTAATGTCAAATGTGCACTTTTTATGATGGCCTCTATCACAATTCCTCAATCGCACATTTTGCACTTTTTTGGTTCTACTTTACAAAGGCATGCTTAAGAACTAATTTTTTTTAAGTTTGCCCAAATATAAGAAATGGAAGCATTAGCATTATTAAGAAAGCCAAAATTACACTACAAAAAATTGACACTTGGACAACCGAACTTCAAGCAAGGCACAAGTGTTTTTGTTAGTTGGGCCAATCATAATGAAAGAAGGAATAAAATATTAAGACAATATGTAAAATTTGTAAGAGAATCTTGCTTCATGAGAACAAACACTTGCAAAAGTTATATTTGAAGATAAACTTGATAAACAGAGATAAAATGATATCTTCGGCAGTTCTTTAATCAGGACAGTATAAATAATCATAAATTCTTTGCCATTTAAAAAAAAAATCTTGATAAGGAAGTATTGAATAGTTATTTTTACCTTATCAATCAATCAATACTAATTCCTTACTTCCTCATATCTCAAGTTAGGTAATTTAGGTCTTGTATGGGATTGAAGTTGAGCAGCTGTAATTTAAAAAGTACAACACTAAAGTATTTGGTAAACATTAGTTATCATAGCTTGGAAATTAAGTTGATTTTTACCTTTATTAATTCTATCAAAATGTTAAGTTGATTTGATTTTATACTTGTATGATAGAAAAGCTATTTTATATTTAATAATTCTATCAAAATATTATTTAAAAATTATATTTATTATATATTATTAACTTTTATTTAATATTTGCAGCTTTTTTCTAATAGCAACTATAGATTAAAATATATACCTCAATATAAAATAGGGCCTTGCATACCTCTCATTATTAAAACCAACAAGTATTTCAACAACAATATGAACCAATAGTTAATGTGATTAGAGAGTATGTCTAGATATAATGGGGAGTCACACACTTGATTAAAGAGTGCTGGTGATCTATCATAAACAATTAATTGTTAGTCCTCTGTTAAGTGCACACTTTGGCTTATAGCAAATTGTAACAAATGGAGCCATGAGTATAAATACTGTTTTTGTTATCAATTGTAATCAAGAATAAATAATATATTCTCAAAATTCTTCCTCTTATAGCTTTGTCACACCAATCTAGCTTGATCAAAACAATTTCATCATGCAGCTTGCACAATTTCTTACTTCGATCAAAGGCAACTATTTAAAGAGATTTATCAATGGCAATATTGTGTGTCCTAAGCAATTTCATCCTCATACTGCCATAGGAGCTAGTTCATCTTCTGGATCTCCTTTAAGAGAGGTAAATCCTAATTTTACTACTTGGATCAAAATTGATCAACTCCTTTTGAGTTTGATAATGTCCTTGATTCAATACAGTAATCTATTTTGCTACTTCTAAAAAGCTCTTGGATTCCATTACTAGTGTGTTTGCTTCACAATCTCAAGCTAGAATTATGAATTTGAAAATGCAAATTCAAACTCTAAAGAAAGACACTATGTCGATGGCTGACTACTTTGCCAAAATGAAAAGATTGGCTGATAATGTGGCTTTAGTAGGAAAATCTATTGAATTAAATAAATTTATGTAGCATTATTAATAGGATTAGATTCTTTAGATTATGAACCCTTAGTTACTGCTATGTTAGCCAGAGGAGACAAGATTAGTCTTGATGAACTTTACTTTTTATTGCTGAATCACGAGAATCGAGTTGAATTGAAAAAAAAAAAAGAAGCAAGATTACATGTGATGTTATTCATAACATGTCTGCTAATATAGTTTAAAAGAATCAATACGGTGGAAGGAATGTTGATGGTAATCAAAGGAATTTTAGAAGTAACAGAAATGGTTTAGCTATGGTGGTTTTAATATTGGAGGTGGCCAAGGAGAAAATGGCGGTGGACATGCCTTTGATATCATCCATCAAATATGTTTTCCACTAAGAAATAGAGTAAATAAATGCAAGAATAGATATAATTCAGTCTTCATACCACAAAGGAATCATTTTAGAGGTGGTTCTTACGTGTTTTCAGACTTAGTTAAGGGTACTATAGCAGAGGTTACTCATGTTCGTTTGTTAACAATGGTGAAACTAGACCTTTTAATGGACATTCAAGAAGTTTCAGTTCCCCATTTGATTGTAGTTTTTCTATGCCAAGAAGATTAGGATATCAAGGCAATATGGTCTATCAAGATCCTATTATTTTCCTCGTTTACAGTTCTATATTTCTATCTATTGTCTATTCCGCAACTGATGGTAACTCTTTTGGATTTCATGGCTTTCCTGGACGAAGTGGTACTTTTCCAGCAGCACATTCCTTTAGTTGCTCTTACTCCAAAAATAGCTAAAGATCTGTCCTAGCAAATTAATAGTGGAACCACAAATCACATCATAAATGACTCTGATAAGCTTCTTTAAGTCTAAAATATATGCTAGTTCTAAAAAATGACTTATTGGAAATGGTACTGCTTTGAATATTTAGCATTTTGGACCTGTGTTGCTTGCCACCACTTCATATGAACCTTTAGTTCTGAATCATGTCTTACATATACCTCATATTACTAAAAATATATTCACTGTTTCAAAGTTAATAGTTGACAATAATGTTATTATTGAATTTCTTAAACATTTGTGCTTTGTCAAGGCTAGGAGTACAGGGATCATCTTGCTTAAAAGAGTTGTAAAATAAGGAATATATAAAGTCCAAAGCCCTTTTCAATTCTTTTAAGCTTACTCAGCCTTAATATGTCGATCTTCTTTAAATAAATTTGTGTATTTGTTTGCTTATTGTCCTAGTCCTTGTTATTTTCTTTGTAACTACAGGTTCTCTTAATGTTAATCTCTTGCATAAAAGACTAGATCATATTGTAATACATACTCTCAATAATGTAATAAAGACTTGTAACGGCTCTGCTGCTTTCTATGAAAAGTTTTGTAATACTTGCAAGAAAAGAAAAAATCACATACTACATTTTGATTATGTAAAAACCAAAACCATAGAATCTTTACAATTATTATACGTAGACCTTTAAGGTCTCTCTCATGTAACTTCTATTATCTTTCTATCTTAGATTATTTTAGTCAATTTACTTGGATCTTTCCCTTAGCTACTAAGTCAGATGCGCTCTAGATATTTATGAGTTCAAAAATTTCATCGAAAAGCATCTTCAGAAACACATCAAAACTGTTCAAATTGATTGGAAAGGTGAATTTAAAAGTTTACTTCATTACATGCCGAATCTTCGGGTTCATTTTAAACATCCTTATCCTTATATTCATTATTACAATAGTAGATAGAAAGAAAGCATTGGCATATTGTTTATATTGCCTCACGTATAAGCTAAAGCTCATCTACCATTAAAATTTTGGTGGAATGCTTTTCATATAGTTGTTTTTCTCATTAATAGGCTTCTTACTCCCATATGATATGATAATTCCCCATAAAAAAACTTGCTTATCAACCACCAAATTACTCCATTCTAGGAGTGTTTGGTTCTGCTTGTTATCCAAATCTCAGGCCATAAAATAATTATCCAAATCTTAAGTCATACAATAAATACAGACTTGCCTTCCAATTTAAAAAAATGTGTTTTTTTTGCTATAGTTCTTTTCATAAGGAATATAAATGCTTACATTCCTCTAGTAGGGTTTATGCATCTAATCATGTAGCGTTTGATGAAAATTCTTTTCTTCATGTATATGGCATAGATTTTTCTCCTGTAATGTAGCCTTACATTCCTCAAAGTCTTCTATCGAGTCATCTTTTTAGTCCATATTTTCAGCTTCCCTAATACAGGCTCCAATAAAAGATTCCTCGACTACTAAGCTTCAATCTCAAGCTTCTGCAATGAGGTCAATCTTCCTTCTTCCTCACCAAACAGTTCTAATCACAACCATTCACTACCTCATGTATTTCGTGAAACACAACTAGTAGTTTATCCTTTAGTTACTAGACCAAAGGTTGGTATTTACAAGCCTAAATCTTATTTAGCTGCTCTTATTGTCACCGATTAGAACCCACATCAATTCCGCAAGCCTTAACTGATCCAAAGTGGCAAAAGGCTATAGAAGAAGAATTTCAAGCTCTTCAAGCTAATCATACTAGGGAGTTGGTCTTACCGACATAGCTCGTGAAAGTGGCTGGTAATAAATGGGTGTTTAAGATGAAATATAATTTTGATGTTTTTTTTAGAAATAAGAAAAATTTAGTTGCCAAAGGAATTCATCAGACCTATAGGGTTGGTTATACAAAAACTTTCAATCCAATTGTTAAGGCTTCCACTGTCAGAATTGTTCTAAGTGCTACAGTTGTGAATACGTGGGCAATTCATCAAGTAGATGTTAAGAATGCATTTTTAAATGGTTTTTTGGTTGAAGATGTATATATGGCATAGTCTAAAGGTTGTGTTGATTTATCAAAATCTCATCATATCTATAAACTAAAGAAAGCTCTTTATGGCTTAAAATAAGCTCCAAAAGCATGGTTTGATAGGTTAAAGGTTGCTATGGTTTTAAAGTGGGGTTTCTAAACCTAAGATTAGAGAAAATACTTGTTTTATGAATTGAAGAATGGTCGTGTTACTATTGGTCTATATTGATGATATAGGCATTACTGGATCTAATAAACTTCTTGTTCAGTAATTGATAACTGATATACATCCTACATTTGCTTTAAAAGATTTAAGAGATCTAAATATTTGTTTCTTGGCATAGAAGTTACCGAGACTACTGGATTACATCTTTCTCAGGCTAAAGAAATTGTCAATGTTTCAGTTACAGATAGCATGGCTGAGTGTAGTCTTGTTTCTAGATATTTATCTACTAGTCATCATCTTACTAAGACTTTTGGTGTTTTTACTCCCAGTGTTGTTATTCCCAAAGCTTCATAATATAGATGCATTATTCGTGCTTTGTTATTTATGACATTAACTGGACCATAAATAGCCTTCCAATTTAACAAACTTAGTTAGTTCTAGCTTCACCAACAGCTAATCATTAGGAAGCATGTAAAAGGCTATTGAATACTTAAAAGGATCAATATATTTTGGTATGAAGATGAATTGTTTTAGTGACTCAGATTAGGCTTGTGATAGAGGTGCAAGAAATCCATAGCAAGTTATGTTGTTTATCTAGGATCAAATCTTGTTTCCTAGCCATCTAAAAAGCAACCAATTATATCCAAGTCAAGCATAGAGGCTAAATATAGGGCTTTAGCTCAAGCCACTTTTAAAGTTGTGTGGCTTTAATCTTTGCTTGATAATTGCATATTAGGCTTGTTAATTTACCTATCATGTTGTTTGACAGTCAAAAGGCAATAACTTTGGCTTATAATCCAGTATATCATGCAAAAATTAAGAATGTTGAACTGGATATTCATTTCATCAGATAAAAAGTTGCTACCAAGAAGATTGTTGTATATTTTATTCCAAGTGAAGATCAAACAACAAATGTTCTTACTAAGGCACTCACATTTGATCAGTTTTATTTTTTATGGAGCAAACTAAATGTTCACCTAGGAAAGTTTAGCTTCAAAAATGGATGTTAGTGAATGTGCTTACAGAGTATGTTTAGATATAGTAGGGAGTCATACACTTGATTAAAGAGTGCTGCTAATTTTTCATAGATATTAATTTGTCAATCTTCAGTTAAGTAAACAATTTAGCTTTATAACAAATTGTAACAGCTGGAGTCATGAGTATAAACACTCAATTTGTTATCATTTATAATCAAGAATAAATCATATATATTTTTAGAAATGTCTCTCTACTTTTCTTTCATTTTCCTTTCACTTTCTTGCTTCCAAGCACTCTGTATTACTGAAACGACCCGCCCCGCACTCCCAGGGCGAATCTATCTAAACTCGTAAAATCAGATCGAAAGTATAATACTATCTAAAGATTCTACCGAAAATTCGGCAGAACCTCCCCTATAAATACAACATTCCCAAAACTACAATTTACAAAACAACACTCCCAATAATATCTCAATAACCTCCCAAACTTCAAATCCAACTTCTCCAGTCATCATCTCAAATATCGCACAAATCACTTCAATATAAACACAAATACAATGGTTATCCTCAATACAAAAACATAACCGTAAATACAAATCACAAATCCCAAAAAAAAAAATCAAAATATTAAAACTACGACTCCTAGCACCATCACGTGGCCACAATTACAAATCTAACTACCGATGCTGGGTCGACTGATGTACCTGCAAATCTCCTGTGGGGGGAAAAATAAAATATAATAAAACGTGGTGAGTATAAAACTCAGTGAGTGGGTACTAGTTTCCGAAAAATAAATTTATTTAAACTAATTTCTCTTTCTCAAAATCAATTGCATTAAAACATCGTAAGAACTTATTTAAACATATTTAATTCAAAATCAGTCACTGAAATACTATTGTTTATAAATCTGCGTAAAATCGAAGGGATCATAATACTTATCATATCAAATACTGAATATCAAAAACTATCATCAAACAAGTACCCAGGGGAATGATCTCATCATATCCGGACCTCGACGGACAGGCAATGACGTACTATCTGGGTACCGCCACGCCCCGGAGCTACAACGGATAGATAGGGAAAATCTCATCTCATAACTGATACATCTCAATATCTGTGCATGCATAAGCCCCCAAAAGGCAAAAGCGCCCGAACACACGGCCCAAAGCCTCTATGTGTGCTCAGACGGGCCCCAAAGGCCTCTGTCTCATCTCATCTCATATCATCTGTACATCTGTATTCATCTCATAATATCTGTTTCTCTGTATCTGGAGGGAAGGGTACTGTTTAACAATTTCTCAAATAACATTTAAAACAAATGTACGAAAACATATAATCTCATCTGAAATCTCATTCTCCTTTCTTCAACATTTATTCAAATCTCATACAAATCTGAAATCTGAAATCTCATACAAATGTATCAAATCCATTCAATTCTATATCAAGTATTTATTCAAAAACAATAATAAAATCATTATTCAAACTTTTTCTCAGCAAGAATAAAATCAACACATGTAAATAAATTCACTTTTCTAGAATCATTAAATCGAAGCATCAAATACTTATTTTTTCAAAACATATTGCACTGTATCATAAAATCAACATATACTTATAAAAATAAGTTTTATATATTCCACTCACAGTGACGATGACCAGACTCGGTATCAACGACGTCCGCGGGTTGATTCTCGTTCGCGGATCCTCCTAATCAAGAAAACGACATAATCATTCTCCGAACAACTAGTATAACATAATACTTCTCGAAACGAAATATAACAATAATAATTATTCCCGCATGTACATAATTACCAAAATACCCCTACATGCCAAAATTACCAAAATGCCCTCAACATCATTATTTAACCAACATATCCGTAAAAGCTTCAATTACCAAATTATTCTCAACTCGGATAACTGAAATAATCACAATGTCCGAAATTACGAAATTACCCTCGGAGCGTAAAATTACCGAAATGTCCTTAACAACTTAAATTACCGAATTATCCTCGAAATCACAATTACCTTACTGTCCTAACCTCAAATTACCAATTGACCCACTGATTTCACAAATTACAAAATCACCCCCAAAGTTTCATGAAATTACCGAAATGCCCCTGCCGGTCAACGGTGACCGGACTTCAGTCAACGGCGACGGGGAGCTTAGGTCTGATAGTTTCGGCCACGCTGAGTTCAATGGTGGCGGCGGTGACGTCTCACGTGCTCTACCGGCGGCGGATCGAGCTCCCCAAAACCGCGAGCTTCCAAGAGCAAATCGGCGGCAATCCGGCCGATTCAGGTGACGGGGTCGGTCGGAAAATGACGCTAGTGAGCTGAGGAACAAGATTCAAGTGGTGGCGTGCCAAAAATCCGGCGAAATCGACGGCGACGAAAACGGGTTCGGCCGCGAGTTTTCAGGCTTCAACCGGCGGCGTTCCAGGTAGTTTCCGGCGACGAGGATGGCAGGGATCCGTTGCTCGTCTCTCAAGCTTCAAAACGGTACCAAGCACGACCGGTGAGGTGGCCGGAAACGGGAGATCCGACCGGGTCAAAGTCGCGGGTCGCGGGTCGCGGGTCGGGTTCTCGGGTCAACGGGTCAAAATATCTCTCTCTCTCGTCTGTCTCTTTCTCTCTCTTTTTCCAAAATGCCAAATAGCTCCCTCCGACCAAAATATAAACCGGCTCTCTTTTTTTTTTTTTTTTTTTTTTTTTTTACATAAGCTTAATACTGATTAAGCTTATACCGGACCCGAAACGAAAAATAAATCCGACCACCCGAACTCTTAATCGCGCTCAATTTATCTCGATTCGAAACGGAAAAATTAAATCGCACACTTAATTAAGACAATTAAAGTGCATATATTACAATCTTCCCCCCTTATAAAAATTTCGTCCTCGAAATTTACGTACCTGATAAAAAGAGGTAGGGGTACTGAGCTCGCATCAAGTCCTCACGTTCCCAAGTAGCCTCCTCCCTTGCATGATTCTTCCACAACACTTTGACTAGCGGAATAGTTTTTGAACGCAAAACTTGATGCTTCTGTTCTAGTATTTCCACGGGCTCTTCTTCATAAGTCAAATCTTCTTTCAGTTCAATTGGTTGTCTAGATAATACATGACTAGAATCATACACGTACTTCCGGAGCATTGATACATGAAATACATCGTGGATTCTGGATAACTCAGGTGGTAAAGCTAATCGGTATGCCAACGGACCAATACGCTCTACAATCTCATATGGTCCAATGTAACGTGGACGTAGCTTACCACGCTTCCCAAATCGAAGTACTCCTTTCCAAGGAGATATCCGTAGGAAAACCTTATCACCTACTTCAAATTCAAGTTCTCGCCTACGCTTATCTGCATAGCTCTTTTGTCTGCTTTGGGCTGCTTTTAGTCTTTCCCGAATAAGTTGTATCTTCTCATTAGTATTCTGAACCAATTCGGGACCAAAAAGTTTCCGCTCTCCAACCTCATCCCAACATACAGGAGTTCTACATTTCCTGCCATACAAAGCCTCATAAGGTGCCATCTCGATGCTAGCTTGATAACTGTTATTATAAGCAAACTCCATCAAGGGTAAATAAATGTCCCAACTACCCTTGAACTCCAAAGCACAAGCTCGTAACATATCCTCCAGAGTTTGAATAGTACGCTCTGATTGACCATCAGTCTGTGGATGAAAAGCTGTACTAAAATTCAACTTGGTGCCCAAAGCCTTTTGCAAGCTTGTCCAGAACTTCGAAGTAAATCGGGAATCTCTATCTGAAACAATAGACACCGGTGTTCCATGAAGTCGGACTATCTCAGCCACAAAAATATTTCCTAACTTGTCCATCGAAAAGGTGGTCTTGAATGGTAAAAAGTGAGCAGATTTTGTAAGTCGATCAACAACTATCCAAACACTATCATGACCACTCTGAGTACGTGGAAGTCCCACTACAAAATCCATAGTGATGTGCTCCCATTTCCACTCAGGGATAGGAAGCGGCTGAGACAACCCTGCAAGTCTCTGATGTTCAGCTTTAATCTGCTGACAAACTAAACACCGAGATACAAATTCAGCTATCTCTCTCTTCATACCTTGCCACCAATAATGATCTCTCAAGGTACGGTACATCTTCGTACTGCCAGGATGCATTGCATAAGCTGAACAATGAGCTTCTTCCATAATATCCTCTTTCAACTCCTTAACATCGGGTACGCAAAGTCGGTTACCCATAACTAAAACTCCATCATCTCTCACCGCAACATCAGTCCGTAAGCCTTTTTGCACATCCTCTTTCAACTTTACTAACTGCAAATCCTGATCTTGCATCTGATGAACCTTGTCAATCAAAGTCGGCCTAACTCGAAAGTTAGCTATCAAAGCTCCACGATTATCAGTATTCAACTCGACTCCCAAAGATCTTAACTCGATCAACAAAGGCACATATTTCACTCGCAAGTGAGCGATAGAGCTGGAAGACTTTCTACTCAATGCATCCGCTACCACATTCGCTTTACCTGGATGATAATCAATAGTGCAATCGTAGTCCTTAATCAATTCGATCCATCTCCTCTGTCTCAAATTCAACTCTTTCTGAGTAAACAAGTACTTCAAACTCTTATGATCAGTGAAAATCTGGCATGTTGCTCCGTATAAATAATGCCTCCATATCTTGAGTGCAAATACCACTGCTGCTAACTCTAAATCATGAGTCGGATAGTTTTGTTCATGCTTCTTAAGTTGTCTAGAAGCATAAGCCACTACTTTCCCATGTTGCATTAGCACACAACCCAATCCATGCCTGGATGCATCACTGAATACCACAAACCCTTCATTACCCGATGGAAGTGTAAGAACTGGTGCCGAAGTAAGTCGTGCCTTGAGTTCTTGAAAACTCTTTTCACAGTCATCATCCCACTGGAACTTAGCATTCTTTCTGGTCAACCGTGTCAGAGGAGTAGCAATCTTGGAGAATCCCTCCACAAATCTACGATAATAGCCAGCTAATCCAAGGAAACTTCGAACTTCGGTCACATTTGTAGGTCGTTCCCAATTTACAACCGCTTCGACCTTTTGAGGATCAACATATATTCCTTCAACTGATATCACATGGCCCAGAAATGCTACCTTATCCAACCAGAACTCACACTTGTTAAACTTGGCATACAATTGCTTTTGCCTCAAAGTCTGCAAAACAATCCGCAAGTGCTCCTTATGTTCCTCCTGACTTCGAGAATACACCAAAATATCATCAATGAACACAATCACAAATCGATCAAGATAAGGGCGAAATACCCGATTCATAAGATCCATAAAAGCTGCTGGGGCATTAGTCAACCCAAATGGCATCACTAAGAACTCATAATGTCCATAACGAGTTCTAAATGCTGTTTTAGGAACATCGGCCTCTTTAATTCTAAGCTGATGATATCCCGAGCGTAGATCAATCTTTGAAAACACCTTGGCTCCCTGAAGTTGATCAAACAAGTCATCAATACGCGGCAGTGGATATTTATTACGCACGGTAACTTTATTCAGCTGTCTGTAGTCAATGCAGAGTCTAAGCGTACCATCCTTCTTCTTAACAAACAAAACCGGAGCACCCCATGGAGACATACTAGGTCTAATAAACCCCTTATCCACCAATTCTTGCAGTTGGGTCTTAAGTTCCTTTAGTTCAGCTGGAGCCATCCTATATGGTGCTATAGATATAGGAGCCGTCTCAGGAACTATATCAATGGAGAACTCAATCTCCCTACTAGGTGGCATCCCTGGAAGTTCATCTGGAAAGACATCTGAAAATTCCTGAACTACTGGAATATCCTCCAATCTCAACTCCTGAGCCTCAGTATCTATTACGTATGCAAGATAAGCCGAACAATCCTTCCTTAGTAAGCGTCTCGCCTCAATAGCCGAGATGACACATGAGGGTAGAACTTTACGCTCACCACAAAATTTCACCCCAATTCCTCCTGGCTTATTAAACACAACTTCTTTTCTGAAACAATCCACAGTAGCATGATGAGATGTAAGCCAATCCATACCCAAAATGGCATCGAAATCTCGAATGTCTAAAATGATCAAATTCGCCTTAAATTCATGCTCACCCAATCGAATCATACAATCTCGATACACCCTCTCCGCAAGTAGTGACCCTCCGGTAGGTGTACTAACAACCAAACCATAATCTAGCAATTCAGGCTCCCTCTCTATATGCATAACAAATGCACGAGAAATAAAAGAATGTGTGGATCCAGGATCAATAAGAATATGAGCATCATGACCAAAGATAGATAATGTACCCATAATAACTTCTGGTGCAGCATGAGCCTCCTGCTGAGTCAAGGCAAAAACTCGAGCCTGAGTATGAGGTCGACCAGGTTGACCTCTCTGACTTGGAATAGCAGCCTGACTTCTAGATATAGAACCCCCTGTCTGTCTACCCCTTTGACTCTGAACTGGTCCAGCATGAGATTGATATTGTGGGGCTGTCCCTCGGGCAGAACTGTCACCCTGAGATAAAGTGGGACAGAACCTCTTAATATGACCAGGTTGTCCACATAAATAACACACCTTATCTTCCATACGGCATTGGCCCTGGTGGTTCCTACCACACGAAGGGCAAGCGGTCTGCTGCATACTCCTACGATATCCTCCGCTATTCTTGTCATACTGCCCCTGAGTTCTAACATTACTCCCCACTGATGGCTGTGCCGAACTATAACTGGCGGCCTGCCTCTGATCTCCTCTGTTACTAATACTCTGATTCCTTTGCGTACCAGCAAAGTAATTTGTATGTGAGCCTCTCTTCGGTAGTCTGCTACTCGAGCCACCCTCTGCCCAACTCTGGCTACGTTTCTGTTTCAGGGCCTGAACTCTCCGTCCCTCAGAAATACTATGCTCCACTCTCTTAGCTGCCTCAACTATCTCGACAAACTCAGTGTATCGTGAGGCTGTCACAGTGGTGCGAATCTCAAATCGGAGGCCCTCCTCAAAACGCCTGCATCTCTCCCTCTCATCACCAACTGCTGAGGTGGCAAACCTAGAAAGCTCCAAAAACTTCTTCTCATACTCTTCTACCGTCATGGATCCTTGAACCAGCCGAAGAAATTCACTCCGCTTAATATCCTGATAGACAGTTGGAAAATAATGATCGTAGAACTCCTTACGGAAAATAGCCCAAGTGAGCGCAGCATGCCCCTGATATCTACGCTCTACTGTCTGCCACCAATGATAAGCTCTATCCTCAAGTAGGAAGGTGGCAAATGTAAATCTATCTTCCTCTGAGCATCTCATCACATCAAAAATACGCTCTAATTTGATAAACCACGACTCTGCCTCAGGTGGATCACCAGAACCATTAAAAATCCTTGCCCCTAAATTTCGTACTCGCTCAATAGTATTTGCATGACCAACTTGCGAATGAGTCTGATTCTGTACCACAGTAGTCACAATCTGAGCTAATCTGTCAATCGATTGCTCAATATTCGGAGCATTTCCTGGTGCCTGTTGCACAACCTCGTGCGTTGAAGACTCAACTATTCCCTCGTCTACGGGATCATTTTCCCCCGCAGGTACATCTCCTTCAGTCAACCCAGCTACTAGTCTAGTACGGCCACGACCACGGGCACGTCCGCGGCCACGTCTACTGCTACGACGAATCATGATGGTGCCTACAAAATATCAATTCCGACTTAATAACAATAACACTTATTCTATTTACGAAAAGTCTACAGAATCTATAACCATGCTCTGATACCAACTGAAACGACCCGCCCCGCACTCCCAGGGCGAATCTATCTAAACTCGTAAAATCAGATCGAAAGTATAATACTATCTAAAGATTCTACCGAAAATTCGGCAGAACCTCCCCTATAAATACAACATTCCCAAAACTACAATTTACAAAACAACACTCCCAATAATATCTCAATAACCTCCCAAACTTCAAATCCAACTTCTCCAGTCATCATCTCAAATATCGCACAAATCACTTCAATATAAACACAAATACAATGGTTATCCTCAATACAAAAACATAACCGTAAATACAAATCACAAATCCCAAAAAAAAAATCAAAATATTAAAACTACGACTCCTAGCACCATCACGTGGCCACAATTACAAATCTAACTACCGATGCTGGGTCGACTGATGTACCTGCAAATCTCCTGTGGGGGGAAAAATAAAATATAATAAAACGTGGTGAGTATAAAACTCAGTGAGTGGGTACTAGTTTCCGAAAAATAAATTTATTTAAACTAATTTCTCTTTCTCAAAATCAATTGCATTAAAACATCGTAAGAACTTATTTAAACATATTTAATTCAAAATCAGTCACTGAAATACTATTGTTTATAAATCTGCGTAAAATCGAAGGGATCATAATACTTATCATATCAAATACTGAATATCAAAAACTATCATCAAACAAGTACCCAGGGGAATGATCTCATCATATCCGGACCTCGACGGACAGGCAATGACGTACTATCTGGGTACCGCCACGCCCCGGAGCTACAACGGATAGATAGGGAAAATCTCATCTCATAACTGATACATCTCAATATCTGTGCATGCATAAGCCCCCAAAAGGCAAAAGCGCCCGAACACACGGCCCAAAGCCTCTATGTGTGCTCAGACGGGCCCCAAAGGCCTCTGTCTCATCTCATCTCATATCATCTGTACATCTGTATTCATCTCATAATATCTGTTTCTCTGTATCTGGAGGGAAGGGTACTGTTTAACAATTTCTCAAATAACATTTAAAACAAATGTACGAAAACATATAATCTCATCTGAAATCTCATTCTCCTTTCTTCAACATTTATTCAAATCTCATACAAATCTGAAATCTGAAATCTCATACAAATGTATCAAATCCATTCAATTCTATATCAAGTATTTATTCAAAAACAATAATAAAATCATTATTCAAACTTTTTCTCAGCAAGAATAAAATCAACACATGTAAATAAATTCACTTTTCTAGAATCATTAAATCGAAGCATCAAATACTTATTTTTTCAAAACATACTGCACTGTATCATAAAATCAACATATACTTATAAAAATAAGTTTTATATATTCCACTCACAGTGACGATGACCAGACTCGGTATCAACGACGTCCGCGGGTTGATTCTCGTTCGCGGATCCTCCTAATCAAGAAAACGACATAATCATTCTCCGAACAACTAGTATAACATAATACTTCTCGAAACGAAATATAACAATAATAATTATTCCCGCATGTACATAATTACCAAAATACCCCTACATGCCAAAATTACCAAAATGCCCTCAACATCATTATTTAACCAACATATCCGTAAAAGCTTCAATTACCAAATTATTCTCAACTCGGATAACTGAAATAATCACAATGTCCGAAATTACGAAATTACCCTCGGAGCGTAAAATTACCGAAATGTCCTTAACAACTTAAATTACCGAATTATCCTCGAAATCACAATTACCTTACTGTCCTAACCTCAAATTACCAATTGACCCACTGATTTCACAAATTACAAAATCACCCCCAAAGTTTCATGAAATTACCGAAATGCCCCTGCCGGTCAACGGTGACCGGACTTCAGTCAACGGCGACGGGGAGCTTAGGTCTGATAGTTTCGGCCACGCTGAGTTCAATGGTGGCGGCGGTGACGTCTCACGTGCTCTACCGGCGGCGGATCGAGCTCCCCAAAACCGCGAGCTTCCAAGAGCAAATCGGCGGCAATCCGGCCGATTCAGGTGACGGGGTCGGTCGGAAAATGACGCTAGTGAGCTGAGGAACAAGATTCAAGTGGTGGCGTGCCAAAAATCCGGCGAAATCGACGGCGACGAAAACGGGTTCGGCCGCGAGTTTTCAGGCTTCAACCGGCGGCGTTCCAGGTAGTTTCCGGCGACGAGGATGGCAGGGATCCGTTGCTCGTCTCTCAAGCTTCAAAACGGTACCAAGCACGACCGGTGAGGTGGCCGGAAACGGGAGATCCGACCGGGTCAAAGTCGCGGGTCGCGGGTCGCGGGTCGGGTTCTCGGGTCAACGGGTCAAAATATCTCTCTCTCTCGTCTGTCTCTTTCTCTCTCTTTTTCCAAAATGCCAAATAGCTCCCTCCGACCAAAATATAAACCGGCTCTCTTTTTTTTTTTTTTTTTTTTTTTTTTTACATAAGCTTAATACTGATTAAGCTTATACCGGACCCGAAACGAAAAATAAATCCGACCACCCGAACTCTTAATCGCGCTCAATTTATCTCGATTCGAAACGGAAAAATTAAATCGCACACTTAATTAAGACAATTAAAGTGCATATATTACAATTACACTTTCAATCATTAAAAGAAAAAAGAAAAGAAAACAAAAGGAAGCATTAGTTTAAAATATAATAAAAAAATATATATCTAATGATTGATTTAAATGATAAGTGAATTAGTCACATACTTGGCTCAAACATATTCATTTACGCATCCAGAAATTGTTTACAAATTCTTTCATTTACCGACACTTTGCAATCTGTAGATTTTCAATGATAATGCCTTGAAGATACCTCAATTGAGCTCTTTAGTCTACCTTTACTATTAGTACTTGCTTTTCCTTCTTTTGGCCTGCCTTTTGTAGGTGTTATGTATAGATCTTGAAGTAGTACTTGGCTAAATATAGCTCTCAAATTTTCTTTTGAATCTTTGAAGTAGACACTTGATTGTCATTACTTGATTTAATCAATTTACGGATTACCTCTAATATTTGTGTGAAAAGCATTTCAAAGCCTTTAATTACCATTTTGTACAATATTTCATTCTTTGGAGTAGACACTTGATTGTCATTACTAGATTTAATCAATTTACTGATTTCCTCTAATATTTTTATGAAAAGCATTTCAATGCCTTCAATTACCATTTTGTACAATATTTCATTCTTGGAAGCAACAACCTATACTTGTGTAAACATACAACACAAATGTCTAAGGTAGTATGCTTCTTAACACTCATGCCTGCTGCCTTCAACTAGTCCATCCATTACCCAAAGATTTGATTGGCACCTAGCATGACACAACATTATGATCCTAAGTAGCATTTAATTAATATAACCCTATGTTTGGCTAAAAACTAACTTTGTATTAGAACGCATAACATTGCCATTATAATACACTTAAAGATGTTTAAACTAAACCTATGGGGTTATCGGGTTTACCATCAAGAAGAAAAAAATGTAAAAGTTTTTCTTCTTCGAAACAATAAAGTCTTATAACTTTTCTTTACTTCCATTCTTTTCTCAAATCCAATCATTCTTGTTCACCCAATCTATCACCGACATCAATATAGCCAGAGCCACTAAATGTCATCAAGTGCTCCGACATGACACTGCATCTACTGTTCCACCACCTCTATGTAATGAGGTCTACAACTACTACATGAAATCACAACAAATTTATATTATCATTTTTAGCGTCCTCCATAGCTTGATGTTTTAAGTTTTCAAGGCCATTCTTTACAAAAAGGGAAAAAAAGAAAAATCAAACCCAGTTGCTGACTCATTTTTGCTTATTTTCTTTCTTCAGCTTACTTAAAGAATGGAATAAGAATTATAAATCTATACAAATCTTCGGTGACTTTTGCAAAAATGATTAAAAAATAAATAAAGGATACAAAGAACTCAAAAAATAAAGAAAAATTGTAGAATGATACAAAAAAAAAAGAGAAGGAAAAAAGAAGAGAGAGAGAGAGAGAGGAAAGAGAATTGGAGATGGAGATTTAGTTTTGAGATGGTAAAAGAAGGAGAAAAGAGATAAGGACGACATATTATATATGGAACAACATAACTTTAGTTTATTGTTTTGTTATTTATTTTACCATTTTTTTTATAAAATAAGTAAAATATGTATAAGTTTTTTTGTAATTCATTACTTCCAAAGGCATGTTGATAATTATGGTATAACTATTGTATTACTTTATTAATATGTGACTATGTTGTAGTATGTATTAACTTTTATACTATCAACTTTAGATAACTTTTGAATGAATCTTGTATGTTTGAACTACTTATTCATGTTGTGATATTTTTTAGAGCCTACTTGATTTAACTATTTACTTTGATATTTATTTCAAAGGGTATGTATTTGGGAAATGCTAAAAAAACAAATGCTATATTGCCAAAAAGTTTAAAATTTGTTAGTTTTATTATGTTTAATGAAGAATTATGATTTTTTTATATTCATACTAAAAACTGATGTAAAGAATTTTAAAATTTAAGACTTTTGTATTTAGTATTTGTCTAAGTACTATTAAGTATTATTTTAATTGAAATTAATCACCAAAACAATTAATATAGTGCAATGCAGTGTAGCACGAAATATAAAAAAAAATTAATATATTCCAATGTAATATCAAACGTTGTACATTATTATTACATTACAGTAGTAATGTAATACAATATAATATGATACACTTGCATTAAATAATATAATATAGTGCAATACAATGCCAAATGCACCCTAAAAGAATTGGCTCCCTTCATCCATTTTCTTAAATTAAAATATGATGGAATTTCATCAATTTCAACTTTATTAAGAACTCTCAACATATGAAGGCAAACCCACGAAATAATAGTATCCTTCTTGTGATGCTCTCCTTTTAATAAATTGTTCAAAGGAACTTTCAGACTTGGAATGAATTGAATTAACCAATTATCACAAAATTTGTCAAAATATTTCATGTATAAATGCTTGCTACATGCTTCAATATCAAATTACTCTCATCAATGACTTTATCCTTATGTTCATATATAATCTTCCAGATTATATCCCCAGTCTTCTTCAAAGCTTCCCCATAGCTATCTATAAATTCTCTCAATTGTCTTTCTTTTGTTGAGACAAACTCAATAAAAAATGCCCTAGCACCTTCAATTCGGCCCTAGGTGTTCATCACTACATAAAATGTTCCTCAATGGTACAGCGGTACCCATGATTCACGAATTTCATTGAAATTTCTAAGCCATTCATTATTACTCAATCAAAATCTGTAATCAAATCACTCCACATAACTTCAAAATCTTTTATCTTATATGTGTTATAGAATGCAATTTTTTAGTGCACCTTTGAATTTTGAAATAAATATAGACAAGTTCTTTCCAAAGTTTTTCTCTATATGCTAAAGACATGAACGATGACATGTTAGGAAATGCCTTTTTAATAGTTGCATCCATGGCTAGATCATGATTGGTAATCGTTGATATCGAATGTTGTTCTCCATAACTTGTAGCCAAATACTAAATAGCTTAAGGAAAGACACCTCTATTTCATCTTGCAAAATAGCACAATCAAACTGTAAGGTTCCATAATCATGGTCCACTACAGAAAATGGTGCAAATGGTAATTCATATTTGTTCGTTCTATGTGTAGTTTCAAATGTCACTACATCCCCACCTCTTTCATAATTTGCTTGTGATCTACCATCCACACAAAAAATAGTTTACTACCTTCCCAAATTCATCAACTTAAATAGCGTGAAAAAAAAAACGAGGATAAGACAATTCTCATGTTGCATACTTTAAAAATAGTTAACGACTCAATGATCATCTCCACTTTCTAACTCTTTAAGTCTAATTTATTTCAAGTGATTCCAATAATCTATATCATCGAATCCTAGTACTGTTAACATTATATGTTCTTTATAACGATTTTGATGACAACAAACTTTGAACATTTTTTTATAGAGTTTTTCTTTAATAAAAATTTCATTAAATAGTCGTATAATATTTCTAAACATGTTCATAAAATTTGAGTAATCATTAACCTTAAATTGGAAAAATATCTTCTGCAAAATGCTGATTAAAACTGTGATTATGGAAACAAACGGTGAATCGTTCACATTGAAATGGTTAATCGATAAATTCCAGAGATGAGTATTTCCTTAAGCTTGAACCAATTAGCAAAAATGGACAATGCAAGTATGCAGGGAAGGTTACTGGAATTAAACAGCGAACAATTTATATCAAACAGTTAACCGATAATTTCTAAATTGGAAACATGTCCTAACTTTGAACTGTTGAACACAAACAGATAAGCCTATTCTATTTTGTAGGCTACTAGAAATAACCAACGAATTGTTAACTTCAAACGGCTAACCGATAATTTCTCGAATGTCATTCTGTGCTAATCTTCAACCATTTAGCAAGAACGAATAGTAGAAATTTATTTTGCAGGTCTCTGGAAATTAACGGCAAACCGATAGTGGCAAACGGTCAACTGTTTATTTGAATTTCGACTCAACAGTTACTTGGACTAATAAAAACGGTTAACGGTTAACAACGATCTGATTTTGCACAGAAAGTCAATGATTATATTTCAGCTCCAACTAGAAATAAGCTCAATCAAATCCAAACAATAGTTGATCACAACATTATCATTGAGTTTATAATCAAGAATACAATCTTTATTGAGTCTTAAATACATTCTCTTTTAATTTATTCTCACATTTGGGCATCGATTTGTAACCATATACTTTGTGTGAGAGAAAAACAAATTTGTAATCTTTGTTTGAGTGATTGTAAGTGTTTGGATACACTTGGGTTAAGAGATTGGGGATAATCTCTTGGTGTAAAGATTGATTGACACCTTAGAAGTCAATTGTAAGTGTTCTTGAAGCCTTGAAGGCTTGACTAGTGGAATCCTCAAGCCCGGTGTGCTTGGAGGCGTAGACGTAGGCGAGGTTGGCCGAACCATGTAAAAATCTTCGTGTTTGAATCTCTCTTCCCTTATCTTTTTACATTTTGATTGATTTATTTTTTATTGCTTTTAATTCGTTTCAAATTTGCATCTAGATTCGATTTAGTATTGCATAATTTTTACAAACCCAATTCACCCCCCTTCGGTTGATTAGATATTATTGCAAGTACTGCACCACCAAATATTGAACGAACCTTTGCTATCTGAAAATTCTCCCTATTGAATGCCTTAGTCAAATCTTTAGCAACATTTCATGGGATGAGTATTTTGGGCAGCACATTCGTTCGACAATTAAATATATCTCAAACAAAGATGCTAAATAATTCTTAAGCTTCTTAACTAGCTAAGATAAATGCTTGCGTAAGAGCTAGAGAGAAGAAATAACAATTGAGCCGAAGAAAAAGAGTGTGTGTACAATAATGTAGGTATATAATGCTTGATAACTTGCTTGCAATTGCTTTTGAGTTGCTTGAATGAAACACTAAGTGCAAAGCCTTATAGATCAGGAGGCTTGACATTCTACCTAGTTCTAGAACCTTTCGCGGAACTCTCATGGCTTAGAGGACTCGGACTTTACCACTCTCTAGAGAATTCCTAGATATTTACAAGTAAAGAAAGTGGTAAAGATGGAACATTTTAGAATCAAGCCAAGCTAGAATATCTTTGGCTTAGTCTAGCTAGCATCTTTGGCTTAAAATTTTGGCACCCCATAACATGTAGCCAACATCTGTCTATTGCTGCTGCATTTACCCTCTTCACAGGAGTCACATCTGTAGTTGTGGTCATCTAAAAATTTAAGGTGCGCTCGCTATTGTTTTCAAATCTCATTTTCTACTTTTTGAATTTAGGAAACATCAAATACATGTTCAGCAGTTCATTTTTTGAAAGTATTTTGAAAATACAAAATTGATTCTACAATTTAATAAAGGAAAGAAGAAAAATAAATTTTTCTTGTTTTATTTGTTTCCTAATACAATATTAACTTCTAGAATGAATACTTTTCTTCCACCATCTCTCAAACTAAAAATAATATCAACAAAACATCATCATCATCATCATCATCATTATTATACCAAAAAAATCAATTTCTTCACAACAATCTTTTCATTTTATAAATATTATAATACTTATGTTTTTATATATGAATTAAATCAAATATGTAGAGTTCATTGTTTTTGTTTAAATAAAAAAAATCAACAAGATCACCTAATTTATTCATAAAATTGAAATAATCAGACTAATTAAATAATAAAAATAAGGGAAATTATCAGCCATATACCCTTAAATGACACAAATATCAAACGTGCTACAACACTTTTCAAGTATATCACTCATATACCTTAAGTTGACAAAACACTTCTGCCGTCCACCAATCCGTTAATTGTTGTTTGCAAGCACTGACATCATAAGGGTAACCTAGTCTTTTTTTTAAAAACAACATGTCATCCCATTTACCTAATGAAAACTAACATGTCATATGATATATTTTGATAAAAATGACATGTCATCCTATTTATTAGATAATTGTTAATAATTGCTAAAAAAAGCTGCTTTACAATCGAATCTACTCCTTCAAAATTTAACCTAAATTTTTGGAGATCTACTCCTCCAAGCTCCAACTGGAATTTTTTATGGTATAATATGTATAATTGTAAATAATATGTTGTTAATAATTTTTTATTGTATAAGATGGATTTTTTTACGGATAATTGTTAATAATATGTACCATTAATAATTCATATTTTTTAATAAAAATGTATTATTAATAACAAAATAAAAAATTGTGTATTGAAAATTTACATTAATTTTTGGGGTAAATTTATATTTTTACCTCATTTTGAGTTTCAAGGGCGAAATAATCAATCTGCCACAATCCTGTTAAATTTCTAACGGAAGTTAATGAATTGGTGGATGACAGAAGTGTTTTATAAAATTAGGGTATATAATTGATACACTTGAAAAGTGTTGTAGCACGTTTGATACGAGTGTCATTTAAGAGTATATGTCTAATAATTTCCCTAAAAATAATTATACATTACTAATATCAAGTTTATGGAAATTATTCCAATAATAATTCTTTAAAATATTTCACTTCTTCTCAGTTTCAAGACTGTTTTTAAAAATGAAACCAAACATACTTGTAGATTTTAAAAATGACATTTTCATTCTATTTTTGTTTCATGAAAATAACAATTGAAAAATAATACTAAACAACCCTTAGTTACGACCCACTTATTTAAGTTATGATTGTAAAGAACTCGCTTTTATGCCTTCCACCACGTACAATTGTGCTATAAATTACATACTAGTAAATTTATCAACGCGAGAATGAGTTTTATTTGCTCATCGAATTTGTATAGAGAATCAATGCTTCAACCATAATTTGTGTGTGATACCTTGATTTATGTATATATATAAGTAAGTTACTATAATAATAAATTATGATATAGAAGTTAATTTTCTTTAGTTTTATATGTAAAGCCTTTAAACAACAAGCTTTATATATAAAGAAAACTTAAAAACTAAAAAAAGGAAGCATTTACCATTTCTTCGCAAGGGCTCATGAGCATGATGGGAAAAATTGGGAAAACTTTCAAGGCTTGGGAATTTTGCCAAAAATTAATTTTGAATCGTGCACAACTTGATTTTCGGAGCTATTCTAATGTTACTCTAGAGTTTTCTATGGAAAGAGAAAATGGATGAGAGAAAAGTAATTTAAATTCTATTTTTATTTTCATTGTTTAGTTAAACAAAATATAACCATTAAAGTTTAATATCTATCATAATGTAGAATTCGAATTCCACACTAAAGAGTGAAAAATTTAAATTCCTCTTATGTTGGAAACCGAAGCTTCCAAAATTACCCTTCAACCTTTTAACTTGTTTAATGCCATTACTAATTATTATTTATAATTTTATTTTATCAATTTAATATTATAAATAATTTTATACTAATTAAATTTAATGAATGATTTAAGAAACTTAACAAAATAAATAAAATTATTTATTTATTTAATATGAAAATATAGAAATATAAATTAATCGTCACTGAAACTCTAATAAGATCATCACCAAACAATCACTAGACCTTCGCTGGACCGCCGCCAAACCATCATTTTATTTTATAATTCATCTCTCCATCAAATTTTATGTCAAACCAAACAATGAAATTTAATTTCACTATTCTCCTCCGCTCCTTTCTTCTCCCTTCCCCTCCATTTCACCCTTTTCCTCTCCTCCCCTTTCTTCAAACCAAACATCGCCTAAAGTCATTTGGGAACATTCATTATTGGAGAGTAATTTAAGTTTAGGAAATGCAGAGAGAGGATTTGAGTGAGAGGGAAGTGATTTAAGCTTTCAAGTTGGATTTCTCACTAAAGGGAGTAAGATTTCTATCATTTTTATCATTATTTGAAGTTGGATTACACAAGAATGAAGTTAATTTAAAGATTAGTATACTTTATTCATAGAAGGGTTTCCAACAAATGAGTAAAGTTGCTTCCAAGCTAATTTTATTAATTGGTGGATTATTTTAGGAACATAAGGGCATCAACAAGACATTGTAGAGCCGGAGACACTTTGCCCTCATTGTTTTCTTGATTCGATATACAAATAGCTTGTAAATATATATATTATGTAACATCCCAAATTCACCCAAGAATCCCAAGAGGATTTGGAAAGAAACCTCTTAACATTACAATCTTATTACTATTCCCAAAGGAAAATCAATAATATCCATAGTCGAAACATAGTCTCTAAAACAATAAAAATAACAATAATTCTCCAATACCAAATTCAACTCTAAATAAAAACCAAATTAGCAACAATTTTTTCATCACAAAAAGGCCCAAAGTTTTTGGCTAGCAAATCATCTTCTCTAAAACAAAAAGCCCACATCTCTAAAATCAATCTACAAAATGTTGGAGACGAGAGGGGAGCCATCATTTCGGTAAGCAAACTCGTGCATAAAATTACTAATAACGATGAAGTACATAATAATCATTATGATGTGCAATAAATTAGAAATCAGTAATCATTTTGTAATCTAATACATATGTAAGGTAAAACTTATAATCGATTATGTCATAACGTAAAAATAATCATTTTTAATACATATTGATAAATGATGTGCCATAAATTAGAAATCAGTAATCATTTTATAATCTAATATATATGTATGGTAAAACTTATAATCAATTATGTCATAACATAATAATCATTTTTAATAAATAATCATTTATCAATAAAAATCGTCTATTGGTTCAACTTGTTCATGCCTTATAGTGTCACCTATATTTCTGGTGACTCAGCCAGTAGTTTAGTATATCACTTGTGATCCTGGTGATCCAACTAGTTATTTAATTAGAGTACTTTACCTTGCAAAAATTGCCAATATGTGCGCACAATACAGTTTTACATTACTTAATAGGGAGGAGGCAGTCAGAGGGAGAGAGGGCCTGTTTCTCTCTGATTCACCTCCGGTGGGGGATTATTAAGGGGGATGAAAAATTGCCAATATGTTTGCACAATACAATTAACTGTTCAGTAATATCAGTAATAGTAAATACAAACAATAAGCTAAAACCTTGAAATAATTTTCAATCTTTGACTATCATAAAATACTAGCAATGAAACCCAAAAAGAGGGTGAATTGGGTTATAAACAAAAATTATATAAAAAAACACAATAAAATTTAAATTACTGCTTCAAGGAATATGGATTACAATTAATTTAACAAAGCATAAACTTAAAAGGAGTAAAGGAGAAGAAAACAAACACATGAATTTTTACGTGGTTCGGCAAACCTATCTGCATTCATGCCTCCAAGCAAACCACCCTCGAGGATTTCACTATTTAAGCCTCCCAAGACTTCAAAATCTTACAATTGACTTACAGGGTATCAATAAACCTTTACAAGTGATGTTTCACTCACACACACCTTTCCCAAGTGTTTCCCAGGCTTATGCTTGCGCAAAAAATTGAAAATTATAGCAAATACTCTCTTTCAGAGTGAATATATAAAAGATAGCTCAATGATAATATATATATATATATATATATTTGCAAAATGGAAGCTCAAGATTAGTAGTATGAACAAGTTTTAGCTCAATTGATATTGAAAAAGTTGTTAGATTTGAGTTAGATTTGGGTTTTTATAATTTAAACAATCAAATTAGCCGTTATTGACTTTCTAGGAACTTGTCGAATGCCACTAAAATGAAGTGGTTTGTCGCTATGCTGACGTGGTAAGTTACTTTTACAAAATCAAATTTGAAATTTTGCCCAAGTAGTTAGCTGCTAGATTTCACCAGCTAGCCGCTATGTTTCTAGACCTCAGGCGGTTAACCGCTACAAATTAAGCGGTTAGCCGTTATTGTTCCAAATTTTATAGTTTTGCCTTTAATATTTTAGAAATTATACTATGGGTCAAAAGATTTTAAACATTTTTCAAATAGGTCCACTTCCAAAATTTAAAATAATACTTTATTGATGTCAAAGTTTTCAAAAGCTTTCATTTTAGTCCATTATTTTGAAAAACAACCAATTTCATAAAATTACTTTTCTTATAATTATAAAGCCTTTAGTTCATGAAAAAAGATGACTTATTAAATAAAATCTTGAGATTTTAAAATGATAAATCATGCATACATTTAATCATACTAGTTTTACAAGAATTATAGCAATGGAGATCACTTTGAGCTAGTACTCTTAATATTCGTCCTTGATCGTGTCATTGCCCATTGTGTGTCTTGAGCTAGATATTGCTTGAATGAATTTTACTCTTCAAGAACTAGTGAGATTGTGAAATATACAATTACCCTTAATATGTGGTTTGTTATTATCAAAATTATAGTTCATGTAGCTCTCTAGGCTAAAATATCAATAATTCAACAATCGATCAATAAAACTCTTATAAGACATTTAATTGGGAAAGCTTTACAAATTAATTTTAAGGAAACAATTTATGGAACACAAGTATTTTAAAGTCATTTTTTGAAACAAATTTAAGAAAAAAATTTTAAATAAACTTTAAACCAAAATGTAACTCATTATTATAAACTAGGATAATTGATCTATATTAAGAATTTCTTCTATATCTAATTGTCTTCTATATTAGAATTGTCTAATTCTAATTGATTAACCCTTTTATTTTCTGGGCAATTTGGATTAATGTGTCCTTCCAAAACTATAAAGACATACACATGGGAATAATAATTATAACAATAAATACTTCAAAACCATAAATTGCCAATCCATATGAATAACATTATTTTTTACATACATAATTACATATATATAATAAACATTATGCATAAATTCACTTACCTCGCTCCGAAGAAACCAACAATAACCCTAAACACATGAGCTCACTCTTGGCCTATAATTATCAAGATGAGATTCTCATCAATATCATATTCAATTCTGGCCTTCATAAGATACGCAACTTCCTTAAACCATTTACTCTAACCTAAACATATCAATTCACCAAACTACACTCGACCATCTTATAGGAGCTGATTTCTAACAAGCAAAAACTATATCGGAAAAATCATAAATATTACAAAACTACTATAAACATTTTGGCATCCAACATAAATGGTAACAAGATTAATTAGAGTCCCTAACCATCTCTTAAAACTAATTTTTCCGCAAAAGCATTAAAATTGTCCAATGACAATATAAACAGAGGACTATTGATTCAAAAATTCATAACTTTAGTTATGCATGTTCAAAAGTAGTGATTCAAGTTTTGACCTTCATAGGAGACTATAAGGAATCATAATTCAAATTTATAAGACATTTGCTAATGAAAAAGTAACCCAACCTCAGTTTAATATTACCCCTCGCAATTTTGGAAAACAGTTCCAAGATTGCGGCAACCCAGCTCTATGATTTTTAATGATGTTAATATAAAGACAAAATTACAAAATTAAATATACAAAAAATAAACATATATGTGTGAAGTAATAAAATTTTCTAGAATTTTTAGAAATCTTATAGGTTACGAAATAAATTATAGAAGCGAGAATTGCTGCTAAAAATCAAAATTTTCTAGAACTAGAGTTTTAGCTTCGAAAAATCAAAACAATTAATATACAATGAGTTTTTGAACAATAAGCATATGGATAGAAAGATAAAGATGTCTGGTTTAATAAACTATGAAGGTTTCTGCATGAAACTTAATGAAAACAACAATCGTTTAACATTGAATCTACATTGTTAATAGTTTTCAGGATAATATACACAAAACCATTCAATTAATTATCTAGAATCATACATAAAATTAGAAATTCAAAAGATTATAAATAATTACCTCTCCAAGAAGAATTTCACTCAAGATTACACCTTTGAAACTTAAAGCCCTTTCTCACACACTTCTTGGAAAATTTCTAAATGCAAATGAGAAGGGGGTATTTATTCAACATCAAGGCACACACAAAGAAAATAATAATAATATAATAAATTAAATTAAAAAATACAACCAAACTTAATCATTCAAAATAATTACTCAACATAAAATAATATATTCTATAAAATACATATAAAAGAAAAGTAATAAAAATGAAACTTGAATCATTCACTTACGTATTATAAGTGGAAAATATTTTATCCTATAAAATGCGTACATTAAAAAATAAAATAAAAAATTATATTTTACATATTATGTTTAAGCCTTTATGGTTAGTGATGTGATTGCTGATAATCTGGATGATTTATTAGAGTTAAAAGAAATGAAAATATAAACATTGAGATAGAGTATGGAATAAGGTGTAATTTATGGTTTTGACGGTATTATGGTAAATTTTTACCCCAAACGAATATATTCAGGAGTTATAAGTTATGGGGTAATATTCATTACGAGTTATATTGCATAAATTTAATTGTATTTCTCATGCTATGAAAGTAATTATATCATTTCATTGATTTAGGAAGAGCCACAAATGTGAGTCAACCTACAAATATCCACAATAGCCAGGTTGAGTGTCTTCATAGTAAGTGGAATGCCAAAATAATATTTTAAATTTTTCTTAGGATTTTAATTTGGGTAAAGAAATGCATGTTTATAAGTAATGTTTGATGCTTCAATGATGTTTTCTAGAAATGGAATTTATTTGCCTATTGATGTGTTTCTAAAATGATATGATAAATAATTTTCTTTATTTATTTTGATTATAATTGCGCGATAGTATTTTAATGAATATTAATATAGATGTATTGCATCATTAAAATTAATGTTTGTGTACATATGTATTAAAGTTCATTTTTAAAATCATTAGATAGTATATTTCCCCTCTAGATACAAGGACAAGTATATAAATATATAGTTATAGAGATATAATTGAGATGGAGGTCTGTGGTGCACGTCTAAGCTCACCCAAGGCTTTAAATCATGTGCTTGGTCATTGTTACCCTTTGGAAGTTATGTTAAACACGTGGTATGATGAGATACATGAGATGACATGTCATTAGTCTATCATTGTAGCTTTAGGAATGACAGTATAATTTCTATATGTCATTGCACTGTCCATATGAGATTTGAGGATGACAAAATCGTTCGCATAGGTACTTTTTTAGTGACAGTTTTAAAATCGCACACGCGCGCACGCACACACACACGCCCGCACACACACACACACACGTTTTTTCTTGATATGATCTTCATGATCATTATGCCCAGCATCATGTATTTCTTTTGTATACTAGTTACTTGATATAAGGTTTAAACGTTCTAACTTTTTTTTTACATATAGTTTTATGAAATTATATATTGCAATAATCTAATTATTTTTTAGTAAGCTTATTTTCAAACTTATTATCCGCTCGCTGAATTTTATACTCACCCTATTATACTATATTTTTCCCTCACAAGAGATGGTAGGTGCACGAGTCAACTTGGTGACTGTAGTTATTTTGAGCTTTGACCACATGATGGTGGTAGGAAACACAGATGATATTATTAGGGCATTTTGATCATCTTATCTTGGATTCTATAATTATTATCATGATTTGATGAATATGGATTTTTAATGTATGTTGTTGTTAGTACAACGTACTCTTTTCATAATTTGGAGATCGTGATACTTGGATTAGTCGTTTTAAGTATATTATTTGTTGTGATGTGTGATATTAAGTTTGAGGAGGTTGGTTGATGAAGTTAATTCAATATTGAACTATTTTAGGAGTGCGCATTTTACAGGTTTGCATGTTCGAAATTCCAAAATATAGGGGAAATTCTATAAAACTTCTAGCAAAATCCTTATCGATAATTTTGTCTAATCACATTACATGAAAGTAAATAAACTCGCCCTTGGAGTTTCAAGTGGGTCATTTCATTGTGTAACATTCTTTATGCATCATGAGAGAAATTAAAAAGTCATCCCCATAAGCGGCGCATTAGTACCTTTATTCTTTTTTTGTGGATTTGAAATATCAACCTATTAAGAAAACTAATTTCTGCCTATCAATAAACTGAAAAAGATAGTAAATTAAAGTACAAACGATAAAAGCATATATATTTGCTTGCTTATGTTTGGGTTAAAGTTTATATAGTTTCTATATTTTGAAATTAATTCTTGTTTACTTCTTATATTTTGAAAAATATCTCAAAACCCCCTTGACATTAAATTATTGACACCCTCATTGTCATTTTTGTTAGTTTTAACAATTAACACAATCATATTTCTTTTCTTGGATATTAACAAGAAATTAAATTATAAATTAAGCCCAAAATATAAAATTATGTACAATATTTATATTTTGTTGTTTTCATTCATTTTTTTGGGCTTGGTAATATTAATTTTCTTTTAATTTTTATTAATATCCCAAGAAAAATAAAGATTATTGTAAAATATTGTAAAAGAAAATAAAACAAAAAGTAATGAAAAGAATCTTAATAATTTTACATTAGGGATATTTTGAAGTATTTTTCAAAATATAAGAACAAAACGGACAATAATCTTAAAATATAGGGACCAAATGAATTTTGTTTTAATTTCTTCTTCACATAAATAAAAATTCTAGCTTTTAAAATTTTTGAGATTCAATATTCTCTATAATCTCATTGCGAAAGTCATAGAATGAAAAGCTCTTACTGATGTAGTCTTTTTGTGGAAGAAAGTATAAGTCATGATTCTCTCTCTTTCTTTTAGTACCCTTAGTTTTACACTCATTATTATTCATTGAATCTTGGATGAATTAATAGATGAGATTTATTGAAATTAAATTGTTAGAAACTTTTGATATTTTATCTCTGTTAACTTATTTGTATTCGTAATAATAATTTTGATGATAACAAACATGTTTTAAATTTATATGTTTGAAAATTTCTTAATTAGATCATTTCTTTCAAGTCGTATAATATTCATAGGATAGAAAAAAAACCACTTGGAAATAAACGACTAACTGTTTATAGAAAAAGACAAATCGATTGCATTTAGAGAGTAAGTTTCTAGATAACAGCAAACCGTTTATGGATAACGGTACACTGATTGTATTCCAAAGAGTAGGTTTCTAGATAACGGCAAACCATTTATGGATACACCTACTGCATTCCAGAGAGTAAGTTTCTAGATAACGACAAACCGTTTATGGATAATGGTACACTAATTGCATTCCAGAAAGCAAATATCAGATAACGGCAAACTGTTAACGGATAATGGTAAACCGATTACTTTCCAGAGAGCAAATCTCAGATAACGGCACACTGTTTATTGATAACGGTAAACCAGTAACAGTCTAAAGAGCAATCATCTTGCAAACGGTAAACTATTTATGTCAAATAGTTAATCAATCGATATCTTTGGACAAGATTTCGGAATGATAATGGTAATCCGACATATTGATAACGACGATCCAATGATTTAACTTTGGCACAACGGTCACTTGCTTAAGTCATAAAAGCAATCCAATAAGTGATAAACGGCAATTTGACTGTGTGCAGAAAGTCAACAACGGCTAGTTTTCAGCTCCATCTATAAAATGGCTCTATCAAATTCAAACAAAAAGTGATTCAACCGTTATCATTGAGCTAGCTATTGAGTATACAACTAGTATTGAGCTTCAAACTTGATTGTATTTCATTTTATTTCGCACATTGAGCTATCACTTGTAATCAAACGCATTGTGTGTGAGAGATTTATTTGTAATCCTTTTGAAAAATCAAATTGAGAGATTGTAAGTGTTAGAATATACTTGGGTTAAAAGATTGTGGATAATCTCTTGTTGTAAAGGTTTATTGACATCTTGAAAGTCAATTGTAAGAGTGGTTAAAGCCTTGGAGGCTTACTTAGTGAAATCCTTAAGCCCGGTGAGCTTGGAGGCGTGGGCATAGGCACTGTTAGCCGAAACACATAAAAATCAATTGTTTAATTTCTCTTTCCTTTTTCTTTTATTGTTGTGCTTTATTAAATTTATTTTTTTTATTTTATTAAGGCAATAGATTGAATTGTTGTGTGTTTTTTTTTGCTTGAATTTTAAAAATCCCAATTCACCCCCTCTCAGGTTGCCTAATTATTATTTCAATCCTTCATATAGACCCCGGCCTAAATCTTTCTCCCTTTTGTATTTTCTTTCTCCTTTCACACATTCTCTATCTCAATTTCCCGCCCCCTCTCTATTCTCTTCTCTTCACTTGTTTTTTTAATCCTGACTTTTCGTTATTTTTTTTCTCAGCTATAAAATTGTTTTACTCTCTCCAAGTTCATCTCATAACTCTTTGTGAAAACGTCTAAAAGCATTGAATATTGGTATGTTTTCACACTTTTAGAATAGCTTTTATTTGTTTTTTATAGTTAATTTTAGTTAAATTTTCTTATTCGTAAATTATTTTTCTAAAAATTTTTATCTTTCATAATTTTTTTATTTTTCATTCTATTAAATCATTATGTCGTCTCATTATTGCTACTTTCTTTCATAAAAGTCAATTAACTATTTGACACATTGTAGGGAAAAAATAGTAAAGAAGTTGAAAGAGCTTTAAACAATTAGAGGCATCATATGTGAGGATGTTTTTTAAAACGTTAGAGTAGGCTAGAACCTATTATGAAGATTATGATAGACAAGAGATTTTTTGGATTTCAAGTCGATCTTCTTCCAAAAGTAGAGTGGGTTGTAATGAGGTGATTAATGGACGACTACTTGTGCCCATCAAGGAAAGTGTGTCAACGAATAATAAGCCTAATTTTAAAGAACACAATGAAGAATATATGAATTATGTAAATACAAAACAAAGAAGTAGAAGTTGTTCAACGGTCAAATGTGGGTGTAAAGCTAGAATGCAAGTTATGTATGATAAATGGTCAAACAACTAGAAAGTTATGGTTTTAAGAGGATCTCTGTTGAGTGTTAGAAAGTGCATATTTATAAAGGAGAAAATCGTTATTTTACATATCAAGTATTACTAACAACCCTTACTTTTATGTATTTAAGTTTCTTATAATGTAATTATGTGTGTTTTATTTTAATTAAGTATTTTATGTATTTTAGGGGCATTATAGTTATTTCACAATAAATGAGAGATCAAATGGCAAAACGGACATCATTTTTGAACTCTGGACGGTCGAAATCCTAAGGAGGAGCATAAGAGGAAAAATGGTATTGTTCACATATATGGTACTATTCACATGTACGGGTACCGTCTACATTACTGTTTACGGTACTGTTCACATAAACGGATCGATGACGTGGCATTGACTGATGACGTGGCATTGAATGATGACGTGTCATGATCCTATTTAGCTAAAATTCTTATGTACTGTTTATGGTGATGTGGCAGCATATTAGTGAACCAAAAAAACGCTCGTACGGTACATGCAACACAGAGGATTAGTTACTGTACAAATAGTGGTTGTTGACTTTACTGTTGACTGATGACGTGGCGAAATCTTGAGCGTCCAAATTGTTTTTAATCCGATGGCCATGATTTACTCGATGTATCTATAAAAAGGGGGCCTCCCCCCGTAATTTGGCACCTCTGAATCTATTTTTTGGGGTTCATTTTCTGTAATTTTCTCTCTATCTTATATTTTCTACGTATTTTAATAAATTTCCATTTTGCCCCTAATTCAACTATGAGTGGCTAATTTTCTTTCAAGCTTGGGTTGAAGGTGAAGCCTCAACATGTATCATGGGCTTGATTTGGTAAATTTATTTTCTCTTCCCCTCTAGTTTTTGTGGATGTTTTGACTTCTCGTCGACAAATAATACTAATTTTATCTAGTACTGCCCTGGTTTCACCGGCACCCTAGTATAAGATTATTATTATTCGGCACGATAAGCCCTTAGCACCATATTTATTAGAGTGTGGTTCATGAGGTGTGGATTCCCCCTTCATGCTTTAATTGGTATTAATAAGGAATATTTAGCCCATGATGCATATTGATACGGATCCAGATACCCAAGTACGTCATTTTATTAGAATTCTCTACAATTAATTCTTGTCATTTCAATTTCAATTTCAGAATTTATTCTTGTTATTTTAATTTAAGTTTTAGCATAATCCAAATCATTTTCCACCTTAAATCCAATCACCCATTCACTAAATTAATTCTATATATAATTAAAATCAACCTCCCTGTGGGATCGACACTCGTTACCATTGATCTACACTACAACAGATTCGTGCGCTTGCGAGTTCAATAAAATTTGCACAACAAGTTTTTGGCGCCGTTGCAGGGGAGGTAAGTAATTTTAATTCATAGAATTAATTTTTGTGAATATTTCCATTTAATTTTTTCTTGTATTTTAAAAAAAAAGTGAATCTACATTTATAGGTTAGTATTTCTTTTCTTTTTTTTCTTCTTTGAAATTCTGTAATTTAATTTTCAATTTATTTTCTTTGTAATTTTTTTTGTTGTTTATCTTATTAATTTATTTTTAGTTAATTTATTTCACGAATTGTTTTTTGTGTGTATTTTTATAGTAAGGTTGAATTAAGCGCCATAAAGTTAGTATTGTAATTT
This sequence comes from Citrus glauca, assembly GCA_029633175.1. Lineage (NCBI taxonomy): Eukaryota > Viridiplantae > Streptophyta > Magnoliopsida > Sapindales > Rutaceae > Citrus > Citrus glauca. The sequence continues at coordinate 32,017,781 of JAQOOD010000009.1, forward strand.
CTCCTTCTTTATTTCTATTTGTTTTGTTCTCATCTTTATTTTTATTTTATTTGTTTTGTTCCCATTTAGTTTTGTGTTTATTACATGCATGGTCGTAGGTCATTACTACCCAATCTTGAACCTATAGACCTTGAATTAGAGAAAACACTTCGCACACACAAAAACATTAAAAATAAAATGGATTTGCAGAGAGGCCATTTAATGATTACTTTAGTCCTTTAGCTAACTTGAGCACATCATGCATACGATACCCAAATATAGCTACTAGGAGTTTTGAATTAAAATCTAGTGTGCTAAATTGTCTCCTCACGTTCTATGGCTTAGAAAATGAGGACCCATACAATCATTTGAATGATTTTCACGCAATTTTTCAAATATTTAAATATGAGAATTTTTCAGATGATGATATAAAACTTAGATTATTCCCATGTTTTTTGAAGGATGGAGCTCGTTCATGGCTTAATACATTACCTGCTAATAGTATCGCATCATGGGAACAAATGGTTACAAAATTTTTGAATAAATATTTCCCAGTGCATAAAACCAACGCTATTCGCAGGCAAATCTCAGAGTTTACCCAGAGAGATGACGAACAGTTTTTCGAAACATGGGAGTGATTCAATGGGCTACTCTTGAAGTGTCCACATCATGGGTACGAGAAATGGCACCAATGCCAATACATTTTGGAGGGCTTATTGCCGAATATGCAAGAATGGCTAATGGCAACAAGTGGAGGAGAGTTAATGTCAAAAAGTGCATCAGAGATTTGGGAATTCTTCCAGCGACAAGCAGATAATTCTCAACAACTGAGTCGATCACTCAGGAGTACTAGAAGGATTAAGGGAGTAAATGAGGTTCACATGAGCGAGTCAACTTCAGGAATAAAAAAAGTCAAGGAGATGGTTGAAAGTCTCTCTCGACAAATAGCATCGTTATCGACTGCTAAATCAACAGAGCCACATGACCTTGACTCATATCCAGATCAAGCCAATGCCATAGGAGTAATGAGAAAACCATCAAATTACAACCCATACTTCAACACATAAAATCCTGGATGGAGAGACCACCCCAATTTTTCATGGTCTCAAGGATTCCAACAGAATGGACCAGCAGCTCCAGCTCCACCAATGCAACCAATTCAAAATCCTCAAGCCTCTCAGCCCCCATTTAGACCATTCAATCAGAACCAGAATTACTCTCAACCCAGACCATAGGAGGATGCATTCCAGAATTTTAGAAATGTTACTCACTCCACGATTGAGCAACAGAACCGCACCATTGATGGACTACGAAATGAGTTGAGAGCGGGCTTCAACTCACAAGCCCAATCAGTTTCAAGCTTGGAGAAGATGGTGGGACAACTTGCTTCTTCAGTTTAAACCTTGGCAATGACTATTGAGAAAGGTAAATTTCCAAGTCAACCAGTGCCTTACCCTAAAGGAGTGCATGAAGCAAGTACCAGTTCACCACAGCAACATGGAGAGGTCAAAGTCATCATGACCTTGCGGAAAGGAAAAGAAGTCGACAACAAAGTGGAGATGCCAAAAGAAAATCAAATTGTACCTGTGAATGTTGAGGAATCATCAGCAAAAGAGAAAGAAGACACCAACCCACGAGAATATGTTCCGAAAGCTCCATTTCCTCAGAGGTTAACTAAAGGAAAAAAGAGAAAATCCACAGGTGAGATTTTCGAAATCTTCAAACAGGTAAGTGTCAACATCCCTTTACTTGATGCTATAAAGTAAGTTCCATCTTATGCCAAGTTTCTTAAAGACCTGTGTACTAAAAAGAGAAACATGCATGTTCAAAAGAAGGCATTTTTAACAGAAAACGTTAGTTCTATACTCCAACATAAAATTCCTTTAAAATGCAAAGATCCAGGTTCCCCCACTATCTCATGTAGCATAGGAAACCACACAATTGAGAATGCGTTGTTGGATTTAGGAGCTAGTGTAAATTTGTTGCCTTACTTTGTTTTCATGAAACTTGGACTGGGAGAATTACACCCAACTCCAGTGGTGTTACAGCTTGCAGATCGGTCCATGAAAATACCTCGTGGTATTGTGGAGGACGTGCTTATCCAGGTAGACAAGTTTTATTTTTCTGTTGATTTCATTGTAATTGACACTCAACCAATACAGGATTCAAGGAAGCACATCCCCATCATTTTAGGCCGACCTTTTTTGGCAACTACGGATGTTCATATTCAATGCAGAACTGGAAATATGCAGCTGTCCTTTGGCAACATGACTATGGAACTGAACATCTTCAACATTGGCAAACAACCTCACAATACAGATGATGGAATTGTTGATGTGGATTTAATTGAAGCATTAGTTGATGACACATTTGTTTCAAACCTTAGTGATGATCCTTTGAAAACATGTTTAACTCACTTTGGTTTGGATTTTGATATTGACAGATCAGTCGATGAGGTCAACGGCCTACTTGACTCAGCACCATCCATGGACACTAATAAATGGAAGTCAAGAGTTGAACAACTAGCGCCATCAGAGAAGAAACTCATTCCATCATCAGAATCACCACCGAAACTCCAGCTCAAACCATTGCCCAACACTTTGGAATATGCATTTTTAGGGGAAGAAAGTACTCTACCGGAATTTAACTTGGAATTCAAAGATAAGAAAGGCACAAAAAATATTATGGCGGACCATCTCTCTCGTCTCCATTTTGATACAATTACAGAGCCATTAACATTGAATGAGTCCTTTCCAGATGAACAATTAATGAGTATGGAAGTATTACCTTGGTATGCTGATATAGTTAATTATCTTGTTACAGGTCAACTTCCAGAGCATTGGACCAAGCAAGACAAGGCTAAATTCTTTGCAGAAATAAAGAATTTCTTTTGGGATGACCCATATTTGTTCAAGTATTGTGCAAACCAAATTTTCAGACGATGTGTCCCAGAAAATGAAATTCAGAATATCCTTTCATTCTGCCATGAACAAGCTTTGGAGGCCATTTCAGTACTAAGAAAACAACTACTAAAGTTTTACAATGTGGTTTCTATTGGCCAACTATATTTCGAGACGCTTACACTTTCTGTTCTTCATGTGATAGGTGTCAACGAATGGGAAGCATTACACGCAGGAACATAATGCCACTAAATCCAATTTTAGTGGTTGAGATTTTTGACGTATGGGGTATCGACTTCATGGGACCCTTTCCCTATTCTTTTGGCCATCAATTTATATTGGTTTCTGTTGACTACGTATCGAAATGGGTAGAAGCAATTCCATGCAGAACTAATGATCACAAAGTGGTGATAGGGTTTTTGAAAAGCAACATTATCTCGGGCTTTGGATTCCCTCGAGTGATAATCAGTGATGGTGGTGCCCACTTTTGTAATAAAGCTTTCAAAGCTTTTTTGACGAAATATTCAATCACTCATAAAGTGGTGACCCCATATCATCCGCAAACCAGTGGCCAAGTGGAGATCTCTAATCGAGAAATAAAGCACATATTAGAAAAGACGGTGAGGCCAGACAGAAAAGATTGGTCATTAAGACTTGATGATGCATTATGGGCATATAGAACGGCTTTCAAGACTCCGATTGGGATGTCACCCTACAGGCTAGTGTTTGGAAAAGCTTGCCACCTACCTGTGGAACTCGAGCATCGTGCATATTGGGCTATCAAGAAATTCAATTTTGACATGCATCAAGCCAGCTCAGAAAGAAGATTACAATTGGCAGAACTTGAAGAAATTCGCAATGACACATACGAAAATGCCAAAATTTACAAGCAACGAATGAAAGTCTTCCATGAAAAGCATATTATGAGAAAATCTTTCACTCCAGGTCAGAAAGTGCTTTTATTCAACTCTCGCTTGCACCTATTCCCAGGTAAGTTACGCTCTCGTTGGTCTGGTCCATTTATTGTTCATACTGTTTGTCCACATGGGGCAATTGAAATTAAAGACCCAAAGAACAGTGTCACATTTAAAGTTAATGGTCAAAGATTAAAGCCATATCTAGAATACCAACCACATGGAGAAGACACCGAAATAAATTTGAGTGACCCACCAGATTTGAATTGATTTTTTTTTCGGTGGTTTGATTTTTCTTTCTTTTCTTTTTATTATTCTTTTGCTAATTGAATTTATTTTTTTTGTATAAGTGTGTTTGTTTTACCATTAAGTTTTCTCGTATCATTGTTAATAATGAGTGCCACACGAAGATCGTTCCTTCTGAACATGCTTAAACCACTTCAACGTATCAAAACTCATCTCAAAAGGCAGATTCGATCTTATAAAACAAATTGCATTTGGGCTCTACAACCACCAGAGTTAGTAGCCTATGTTGAGGATTTAGAAAGCCAACTCAGAAATATCGAGAGAGATGTTTACAACATCTAGTTGGAGCTTGAGGTAAATTCAATAAGAGGACGATTTTAATTTTCTTTGTGTATTTTAATTTATTTTTATGTTTGTGTGCTTTAGTTTGTTACCCCGGTGAAGTGGCGGATAACGGTACTTCGTGACAATCGGTTACTTCAGTTTCCCATAATAACTGATATTTTGAGGCGAAGGTATGGAATGAAACGAGATTCTAGCGAAGCTTCACAAGCGATTCCCTTCACCTCCTCAGAATGCCCTCCTTACGATCTATAAAGCTCTGTCCGAACGCATGCGATTACTCATGAGGAATAACATACCTGCTGACATCCGTTGGTTAATCGAGATGAAAGTACGATTGGCGGGTGAGTTACCTCCAAAATTTATTGCATACATGCCTGGTTGTGGAAAAGGAAATTATGCAAGAAAACGACGAGCTCGAAGAATTTCTGTTGCTTGTCATATGTGTGCCAGAATGAATTGCAATAAAAACCCATGTTCTTTAGGAATGGTGTTTGATAACAGGGAAGATAAAATTCAATTCATTAGGGATGGCTTGAATAAGGAGTCATTGGATGATATCCTTTTGTCTCTTGAAACGCATCCCAGTGGATATGTGCAAAGAGCAATTCTCCAGTTATGACCATTATTCCAGAAAGAGCATGCACGATATAGTCTCGGGAATCTGACTATAAACGACCATGTTTGCTAGTTTATAAGAAAATTGGATGGGAAGCCTATCCTCGACCCATAGAGAGCGTTCAAGCCGTTTCTGGACGTAAAACCAGAGGAAGACGTGAGCCACAGTCGCAACTACCTGTAAATATCCTTTTACTTTACTGTTATTTTATTTTATTTCACTGTTGTTTTATCAATTGCATTATTATCTTTAATAATTTTATTACTGTTTGTTTTTACTATTTTCTTTTTGACTATCGAGCCATGTGCTTTACGCGTTATTTGACATTGACATACCACCTCATACATAGTTGTGATCCACTGTCACCAAGATTCTTAAATATGACTTTTTGTTAAGCACTCACAAATTGTTTTTGAGAAATATTCCAATGGCAGCTACTCCGAATAGACAATTCAAGAACATTTGTGTGCTTTCTGGATTTACCTATGGCAAACATAAAGAGTTCGTTGATGCAGCCATAGATCTTGGTCGAAACATAGCAGAGAGAAAATTACACTTAGTGTATAGAGGAGGTAACCGAGGGTTATCAAAATTGGTCTCAGAAGCTGCTTTTGTCAGAGGAAGTCAAGTGTTAGGCATCATCCTTGGAGTCCTAAAACCTTTGGGCAGTGTGTCTGACTTAACGACTGGAGAAGAGTTAGTCGTCTCAAGTATGCAAGAACGAATAACTGAAATGCTTAATCACGCTGATGCTTTTATTTTCCTTCCAGGAGATCTTGCAACACTGGAGGCACTTATTACACTAGCATCTTGGGCCCATCTGCACATTCACTAGAAACCCATCGGTTTGTTAAATGTCAATAATTTTTATGATAGCTTTTTCGCATTTCTTAACCATGCAATAAAAAACTACTTTATTCCTTCCAGTGCGAAAAAATTTTTTATTTGTGCTCACACTGCTAATGAACTACTTGATATGTTACAAGCTTATAGATCAGAGCCAGACCCTTGGAGCTTTGTGTTGGAGCGTTCAAACGATGACGGTAACAGTAGCCGCAGTAAGAAGTACAAATTAGATTTAACTCTTCGCCTGTAAATATTTTCTTTTGTGTTGCACCAACCAGGTGATGTCTTCTAAACTCTACTTCTTTTCGTTAAAACATTGAGGACAATGTTTCGTTCTGGTTGGGGGGAGGGAATAGTTGACAACTGTGGAATCTTGGTTAAGTTTTTACTAATTTTTTTGTTGCAGAAACTAACCGTTGCTAACTTGTTGTGTTGAAGATGGCTTAATATAGAGTGTAGTAACTCTAGAAACGCATTTTCATCGTTTAAAAAAGCAACAAAAAAATTAAAAAACAAAATTTCAGATATTTTCTTTTTCTTGGTTATTTTTTTATGTTTATTTTTCTTTTTCTTTTTAATTTCTCCTTTATAAATATACATTTTCAAACAAAAAAGATGGCTGAATATAGAGTGTATTGCCTCTAGAAACGCATCTTCTTAAGTTCAAAAAAAACAAAAAAATTTTGAGTCAAAGATGGCTGAATATAGAGTGTACTGCCTCTAGAAACGCATCTTCTTAAGTTAAAAAAAAAATCGTTTTCTATCATTTTCGAATTAGTTTTTCTGCATCATTTTCATATTTCTGCATGCATTATTTCCTTTCACGTTTAGAATAGGTTGGGGGGTAGACTGTTGTTAAAAAAAAATTGTGATTTGTTTTTACATTGGATAATATGATGATTTCAAATTTTAGTATTTGTATTATCTTTAGTCTGAAGTGATGTTACACTATGTTTGCTACTCTACATGTTGATGTCGGAGACAAATATGAGTTGCTTGAAGGAATGAACATGTAATAATAAATACCAAGTGAGTTTTTGAGCCTATCATTTTTCTTGGAGAGTAACCCTTTTGCCCATTCTTTATATAGCTTAGCAGTTTATTATTGTGTACACGATCTCTAGATTTCTTTTGAGTTAACCTTAAAAAAAAATTGAAGAAAAAAAGAAGAAAAAATGTGTGTTACTACATTTGGAAGCCCATTTAATTAGTAAATATGGAAGATTATTTAGAGTCCTAAAAGATGATGGAAAGACCGTCTTTGATCCGTTTGAGCCTTTCTAGCCATTCCTTTTATGAATGTTCATAGTTAGCCCTTTTGAGCCTTTAAAAAAAAAATTTCTTTGTCAACTTATCATCTTAACCCACTTCGATTTGGAGTATTACCTAATATCTTACAAGATCCATCACCTATTTATGTTTGAGAAAAATGTAAATAAACATTTTGTATAGTGAAGTTATGCCTAGTTAAAAAAAAATTGTTGCTTCAAAAAAAATTGTTGTTTAAAAAAAACAACAATAATAGGTGAAATCCACCTTGTAACTTCTAAAAAAAAATTCTCTGTATTTTTCTCAAACATATACTTTGTTTTTCCTATTTGTCTTCTTTGTTAACCAGGGTTCCTAGCCTACGTTACGTCCTAATAAAAGTACTTCTTGATTTTAGGGAACTGTAGTCTGAAGTAGAAGCTAGTTATATGGGCTAAAACGATGTAGTGATGCATTAAAAAAAATTAAATAAATAAATTGGGTTGACTAGCATTTTTATTTGACTTGAAATCATATTATTTCTAAGTTAAGGGCATATTTCTTTCATCTTGATGAGAGCATGAGAGATCACTTTGTTATTATTTTCTCTCAATTACCATTCATTGGAGTGACTATTTTTTGGGTTTAATTTCTTTGTGAGAGTGTCACTACTTCCAGTGAGATTTTGGGGTTTGACATGTCATTCTTGAAGGTAGCTACGACAAAATCTACTGGGCTAATTCATGTGGATGGTTGATGTGGGTGTGATGCTTCTTTAGACTGGAGATAATGCTTATACTTTCATTTGATTGTTATCATTAATCTGATTGAATAAACAAGAGTGTTAAAAAAAATTATTTTTGAATTTTTTTCACTTTATTTGCTAGGGACTAGCAATAAGCTGGTTGGGGGGTGTGTTGAGTGTTAGAAAGTGCATATTTATAAAGGAGAAAATCGTTATTTTATATATCAAGTATTACTAACAACCCTTACTTTTATGTATTTAAGTTTCTTGTAATTTAATTATGTGTGTTTTATTTTAATTAAGTATTTTATGTATTTTAGGATCATTATAGTCATTTCACAATAAACGAGAGATCAAATGGTAAAACGGACACATTTTTGAACTCAGGACGGTCGAAAACCTAAGGAGGAGCATAAAAGGAAAAATTGTACTGTTCACATATACGGTACTATTCATATGTACGGGTACCGTCTACATTACTGTTCACGGTACTGTTCACATAGACGGATCGATGATGTGGCATTGACCGATGACGTGGCATTGAATGATGACGTGTCATAATCCTATTCGGCTAAAATTCTTATGTACTGTTTATGGTGACATGGCAGCATATTAGTGAACCAAAAAACGCGCGTACGGTACATGCAACACAGGGAATTAGTTACTGTGCAAATAGTGGCTGAACCGCGTTACTGTGCAAATAGTGGCTGTTGACTTTACTGTTGACTGATGACATGGCGAAATCCTGAACGTCCAAACTGTTTTTAATTTGATGACCATGATTTACTCGATGCATCTATAAAAAGGGAGCCTCCCCCCCCCCTAATTGGGCACCTCTGAATCCATTTTTGGAGTTCATTTTCTGTAATTCTCTCTCTATCTTGTATTTTCTATGTATTTTAATAAATTCTCATTTTGCCCCTAGTTCAACTATGAGTGGCTAATTTTCTTTCAAGCTTGGGTTGAAGGTGAAGTCTTAACATGTGTCATGGGCTTGATTTGGTAAATTTATTTTCTCTTCCCCCCTAGTTTTTGTGGATGTTTTGACTTCTCGTCGACAAATAATACTAATTTTGTCTAGTACTGCCCTGGTTTCACCGGCACCCTAGTATAAGATTATTATTATTTGGCACGATAAGCCATTAGCACCATATTTATTAGAGCGTGGTTCATGAGGTGTGGATTCCCCCTTCATGCTTTAATTGGTATTAATAAGGAATATTTAGCCCATGATGCATGTTGATACGGATCCAGATACCCAAGTACGTCATTTCATTAGAATTCTCTACAATTTATTCGTGTCATTTCAATTTCAATTTCAAAATTTATTCTTGTTATTTTAATTTAAGTTTTAGCATAATCCAAATCATTTACCACCTTAAATCCAATCACTCATTCACTAAATTAATTCTATATATAATTAAAATCAACCTCCTTGTGGGATCGACACTCGTCACCATTGATCTACACTACAACAGATTAGTGCGCTTGCGAGTTCAATAAAATTTGCACAACAATCTTAATATCACAAATTAGTTACTCTTGCTAAATGAATTTGATAAAGTTAAACAAAAAAAACCATATATGGAGCTTTGGACGATTCGTTGCATGATTTTCACAAAGAGTTGTGAAATGAATTTAGAAAGAGTAGAGAAATTTTCATGGTTGAGAAAAAAAAGCTAGGGATTAAAAAAACAAAAAAAGAAGAAGAGTGAGTGAGAGAGGAAGCACGTGCAAATAGAGAGAGAGAGAGAGAGAGAGAAGAAATTTGGGATGGGATCTATACGAGAAGAGAAAATATTTAAAGTTCTTGAATAGGGGCTCGTATCTTCTTTAAGTTTGATTTAAAATTTGGTTTTTGGCAACTTGGTATTTCACCAGTTGACTGTCACGAAACTGCCTTTTGCATCCCTGATGCCCATTATCAATGGAATGTTATGTCTTTTGGTCAGGTTCATTAACACTGGTGTAGATACCAGTATGATAGATCCTTCTGTCCTTCCTTCTGATTATTGGGAAAATCACTCAAAACTCTTCTGAGCAGTCAATGGAGAAACTTTTGAAACTCACATTGTTCACCCTTTTTGAAGGCTAAGAGTGTCGTGTTTTTGGGTGGTATCGTGAAAAACTATTTTCAACTATGATTTTCGGATTTGGTTGGTACATGTGGTGCCTCACTACCTTGTATGCTACAAAACTGGTCTTTCCTGTCCAACCGGTCCTCCGCCATCTCACCACTCCTGAATTCTCCCCAGACCTTCTATGGACTCTCCTTGAATGGTATTCCCCACTCTCGGGTATGTCTCCTTCAGACCTCCTACTTCCTAAGCAAGAATGTTCTCAGTTGCTTCAGTAAGGTCTTATTGAACCTACTAATTCAGATTGGGCTTGTCAACAAAATCTGTGAGTAAAAGGAATTCTTCAAGGACCTCATAGAAGACAAAAAATATTTTTCTCAAGCTTGCAAAAAATCCTATCTTAAGATGTCATGGCTTTTTGAAATAATGAAAAAGCGACCTTAAGACCAAAAGGCATAACAGTCCATTGATAATTGGATACTAAGAATACTTTTAGAGGATTACTAATCCGCATATATATAACCATATAGTGTAAAAGATAGATTTAAATATATAATTAATTATCTATTAAATAGTATCTTTGAGAATTTAAATTTAAATAACTCATTAGGACTCCAGAGCTAAGATAAAAGTTAAAAATTTTAACTTTTTCTATTAAGATAATGTCTTCAAATAAATAATATTATTTGAAAAATAATGAACTCACAAAAATATAATCTCTTAAAATAAGTGATGTTCATCAGATTTGAAGACGTAAAAACAAACAATCCCATAATAAAGTTTTAAAATTAGAAATATGTTGAAATTTTAATTGGTTGTGAGATTGGGAATCCCCACTAAATGAGATGATTGATCAAACGTAATATGACCATCTACCGAATCAGGTTGGATGAGGTTGGATGGTTCATATCACACGTGATTTTTACAAGATCAAATTAGATGTTCAGATCAAACATAATACAAGCCTTGAGATCCTATTCCCTAATGAAATATAGTAAATACAATCAAGAACCGTTCTTTGTAAAATTGTACTATTACTGGCTATTTTTACAATAGTATTATCATCAGGCGTGTTGTTCTTTCCTACTCGCATTCTTCCTTAAGTTAGCTTTCTTACGAAGACATCCCAAATTTGCAACACAACTAACAGAGATGCCCTTAATTTTTGGTCCAAAACTGCCATGCAGCTGAACTGCCACACATCACTAATTAGTAGGCCAACACCGCCACATCAGCAGGTGACCTCGTCGTGTAGAAACAACAAAGACTCTCTCTCAGGCAGCAAACAAAATTCACAAGTTCTGCTGTGTTGCAAAAGACAAAACTTAACCTACATGTTCATTTCCTTCATGAATCAGCTTAAATGGTGAAATGAAGTGCTGTAAAAGTGAAGACAAAAACGTTTTCAATAAACGGAGGTGAACACCTGAAAGAGCCCACACATTTTTATTATCATCTAAGCTCCAACACCTTGCATTGAATAAAAATAAAATAAAATAAAAACAAAAGAGCATCAAAATCAGCTTTGACTAGTCTTTCTATTAAGCGCCCAAAAGTTAATCAAATATCCCCTGGCAATGAACTGGTGAATCTATATGATTAGCCTCCTTTGAGGTGCTTATCATGTGATCTGCATACAATTTCAGGAAGCCTTTCTCAAGGGCTTCCCGCATCCATGGATGCCGGCAACACTCTATAGCCTCGGGGACAGTTAGCCAGCTTCTTTGTCGTGTGCTCTGTTCAGGCCAAGACTCGAGCTCCTCCTTCACAAGCAAAGCAAACATGGCAGCTTTGCATAAACCTTCTGGACTAAACTCATCTTGAAGGGTTTTGCTCTTAAACTCATAGTAACCCAGAAATTCCTGAAATGCAAGACTTCTTTTATCTATAAAATCAATGCTAAAACAAGCAGGTTCTATGTAAAACAGATGATGGTTGAAAGCATGGAAAAAGAAAACAGAAAATAATTAATAAAGAATAAATAGTGTTCTCATTTTTCAAAGTTATCAAGCTAATAACTACATACATACCCAGGCCCCAGAAACACCATTAGACTAAAAAAACCCAGTAAATTTGTCCTAGTTAAGCAAAAAATGCCATGGAGTAATTGCCAAACTAAAATTCTGCCACTTTCAGTCATAAAGAGCTGTATAATCAATTCAAACCTCTCTCCCCTTTATTCTTCTACATATCTCCAACTGATTCGACTACTATTTTATGTTTTTTCTTCTCTTGAAAGTAAACATCAAGATACAGATTAGATACAGACAAAACAAGAAGAGAGAAAAAGCAAGGAAGAACCAGAAGAATACTGCAAAAGAAAAAAACCATACTGTTAACATGATATCCAGGTAAAAGAGAGTATTGCTCGGACTAGATTCTAGAATGCACATGCAGACTGAAAATCCTTCTCAATGCATGAAAAATGAGCTAAATGTACGACCACGAACAACCAATAACTAGAGGAATCAGGTCCACATAAAAATATTATAGCTGAAGTCCATGGCAAGAACAAGTTCAGTATTTTTTCTGCTCAACAATTAGCAGATGTGACTGCCCAATAGTACAAAACTTTCTTGTTGAAATGCATTGGAATTCGATAAACCCAAGAAAGTGAGATTAGTATATGTGAATGTGCCCTCTCTATCTCTCAATATATTTTTAATAAATACAAAGGTTGTGAGGCATGAGTGAGGAAGTTCTGATGAGCTATTGACCTCAAGATCGTCTCAGTAATTTCTGCAAAAGAAACCAAAAGAGTGCTGGGTAAATCCTTAAGACAATAATTACAATGATATGCTCAGCTTATGATCTTCTCTCCAAAAGCTCACAAATTGTTGAAGTGTCCCTCAGTGATCTGAATGGTGACATGTTAAGGTAATTATCTCTTATATGTGTTGAGTGACCAAAACCCGGTCAAGCAATTTATGAAAGACACCCAGCATGTCAAACCATTGTCATGGCAGTTCCCTAGGCCAGATCTTAACATATCTTCAAGAAACCATAAGGTATGTAATACCACAACCTCTCAACTTTATTTCTCTAACTCCGCATGTTCTTCACATGAAATGTTTGGCCTTCAAATTATCATATTGATTCACTAAGTGATCAGAATGGTGAGCCTACTCAGATGTTAACTTTAATAACTTATCAATATCTTGTTGGAAGATTCAATCAAAGATACCCAGCAAATCAAGTTGCTGTCATGGCAATTTTTAGCAGAGGTCAAGAAATATCTAAATTAACCATGGGTACAGTCCCATGCCTCTTGCATATCTGTAGCACTGAGAAGCTCATCCCATTCATACGAAGCTTCAGCACTGAAGAAATCTCACAAACTCTGACAGCTTCTACATTTTATTTCACACAGAACTTTTAGCAGCACTAATTTTGTAGCCATCTCTTCTACATACGCTCATGTGAATTTTTTGCCTGCTTGGCTGCCTATTTCTCTAACCTCATGGTCTGACCAAATCTTGTCAGAATATATGGAAGACCAACTCATAAGGTCACAAAAAACTTAATCATGAATATAGAGACTCCATTGATGCATCTCGAAATGACCAAATCATAAGGTCATCATAACTGTTCAGACAATTGTATGGAACTTCCTAATATGCCAGAAGCATTACCCTACTGATTTTTTCCGATAATTTTTAGGCAACTAATATGCCAAAAGCATTTCCCTACTGATTTTTCTGATAATTTTTCAGTCAGGCGGAATAAATCATAAGTAAAGAACATGTCACCAAATAAAAAATATGGTAGAAGATAGGCGGACTGACATTGGTAGCATCTTGCTCTGTACTAATATTTTCAATCAACAAAGTCATCAATGCCCATACGTTCATTTATTTAATCAATTACAGACAGTATGTCTTGCCCTCAGGTGACATGTGTGGAACTTCCAGCTATTACTATTTCGCTCAAAACACAGTCTTCAATTTGGGGCTCGAGATCATATTTCCGTGAAATACTTTGTTATGTTCTTTTTTTTTTTTGGGTAATTGTTAGAATTGAATGATTAAATCAACTTGTAGTTCATGACAAAGGAAGTTAATTGAAATCATATACACCATCCTTGTTTAATTTATCCAAGTACACTCAATAAGTTGACTGTAAACTATTAGGGTCACTATTTGAATGCAGACATGAACCTAGCCATTCACACACAAAGATGAAAAACTTTTGAATCTACAATGCTTCAGAATATTGAATACCAAGAAATACAATTAAGTTTAGAATAATGACTTAATCAGTTATGCATAGAACAGACAAATAAAGAAGCAATTTTTCTCACCTTTAGATGCCCTCGAACTCCAGCCTCTTCCAAAGCTTCACGTAAGGCTGCCTCCTCAACGGTTTCATCATTTTCCCAGCCACCCTAAGATCAAGCAAATAGCAACAACATGAATAAAACTAAAAACATTAAACATTTGATTTCCTTCTCATTTATTATTAAGGTTTTTGACAGAGATTCAGTTTTCTTTTCCTTTTCCCCCCTTTCCTTCCTTCTTTGTCCATCTTCTGTTTTTTTTTTTATAATAATTTATCCTCCTAACTTAATAATATAACATAGCCAGCAAGCAGCACTACACACTGGGTAATCACTGAAGAAATACAGACTTCAAACATCATCAAATTAGGATAATACTCGGATAGTAGTGTAGCCCTTTTTTTCAGATTGGAAACAAAGAAACTTGTATTAAGAAGAAAATCACAAAAAAAGAACCCCTTACGATCACAGAAAGATCTATACAATAGAATATTGATCAGATTTTGTAAGTAGGGAGTAAAGGATCAATTAAAATACATTCTAAGTTATTTAGGGGAGAAAAACAAAACTAACACAACCACACAGACATCAAACCGCCAAGGCTATCGAGCTCATTAATTAATATCAGTTTCACATGTAGGCCCCCCAGAGAAAGATAAAGAGAGTAATGAGCTATAAAATTAAGAAAAAAATGTCAGTTAGATGTTGGTTGTGAAGGGTTTAAAGTAGATAATCTCCTCTTAAAGTGTTTAAGGTGGTAACATTGAAACGGATAAAACAGTGGAGGTGAGAAGCAACCATATCAATGCTTGAAAAGTAAAAAATGAAAGAATTTGAGGATTTTGAAATGAACTTCCAAGTTTTTATCAAACTAGCTTCAAGAGAAAACCTTCTTTCACAGTGAACATATTTTAAAATTATCCCTTTGATGTTGAGGGGTCCAAATAATCTTGATTAAAATTTAAACTTAACAGTTGCAGCACACAAAATATTTGACCATGAAGTAAAGTTAACTATAATCTAAAATTAAGGACCTGAAAATTTAGAGAACAATAACCACTAATTAAATGGATTAACTGTAGAACATTAACTGCAAATTTTTAGTCATTCACAATGAACTATTACTTTCTTTTTGTTTTTTTGGGGATAGGAAACAAAGAAGCTCATATTAAGAAGAAAAAACATGTACAAAAAGTGCACAAGGTGTCCACAAAAAAGAATTCTTTGAGATCACAAAAAGATCTATACAATAGAATACTGATCAAATTTTATAACTAGTATAGGATCTATATGTCTTTATAATCTCCCCAAAAAAAAAAAAAAGACTCAAAAACACAGATTTAAGTCACACCCCTTCCCAATTTAGATGAATGACGAAGATAGAAGAATCTTGAAATTCCTTAGCAACTGAGGTCCAAAAGAGAAGCTAGTAATTGCACTCTTTCCCACAAAAAGATGATGTCTTCCTCAGACTCTTCAGAAAACCTTCTATTTCTTTCAAACCAAATCACCCAAAAATGGCCAGTACTGAGCATTTCCACAAGACTTTTTAACTTTTTCAGCTTTCCCAAAAGCATGAATAAAATCTGAAAGCAAAGAATTGCTAGAAGCTGGCATAACCCTACTCTGAATGCACTATTTCTATTGAAACCCACACATTTTACAATTGAGAATTTTCTGTTGGAATGCTGCATGCGATGAACAATAGTCATTTCATGGAAGCAAGATTTGATTCCAGGATTGTTTGTAATTGTTCCTTGTACAGAAAAATAAATCTACTCTCCTCCATTATGCCCTTAAAAGGCGACTTTAACAAAAAAGTACAGACTCACTAGCCACTAGCAAGGATCTGTATATATAAGGAAGAATCAGTGAGTCAAAATGCATATTTGAGCTCACCTTATAAATTGAAGATCTAACAATTCTCAAAAAAATTTCACTCATGCATTACAGAGGAAACGGATATAAACTATCTCAATAGTCTGTTTCGTTCATCCAACATCTAACCTATGCACTTCAATGACTTTAAGATGCCATTTACTTGTGCAATTTCCAGCTTTCCTTAGAGAAGGGGAAGGATAGGATTCTCAAAGCCACAGACCCACTATTTATCTATTTTCCACAAGAAACAGATAAGCTTATATTAGAAAGAAGAGATTTACAGAGAAATGAATAAGAAATCGCGAAAAAAGAGACACATAAGGGGGAGGGAAAATGATTCAAAAATAAAATTGCATACGTATCAGCTATCCAAATAAAAAGATCCATATAATTGTTTTAAGATCAAATACATGTCCATTTTGCTTCACGGTAATTGTTTATCATGTGAAACTATTGCAGGCTGCAGTCCATTTATAAAGAATAAAGGTATTGGCATCGTGGGGTAAAAGGAAAGGCTTTGGCAATAAAAATTTACATCTCAAATACAAAAGGGCCACCCTACTGATAATCATAATATTCTCGCATACTAGCAGAATATTTATTCAACTCAGTAAAGCAATTCGATGGGTGACATTCATTTATCAGTAGTGACAATGAAAGCAAATGACGGTGTCTACAACCACATGCAATGCAAATGCAAAGGGGATCAAAGTGAAAAATGAGAAGGTACCTTGGGAAAAAGAAGACCAGGTCCACTAGTTGAGTTGATCATAAGTACCTCAACAATCTTTTCAGATCTGCCATCACCATCACCTTCTTCACAATTTCTATTTCTATACTTAAAAGGAATACACCTGTCAAAGAAATTTGAATTAATTAAAAGAAAAGTAACATATATTGTAAAATGCAAATCACACACGCCAATTGACGATTAAACAAAAAAATGAATTCAATCAAAATAAAAACTAACACACCCACCCGGCAACAAGGCGGCAGCCGGCCTCGTAGCGCTGCTGATGGCGACCAGTACGAGCCACCAATTCAGACATTTGTCAAAAACTCTAGTACTACTAATAATAATATTATAAAATTAATAAATAAAGGTGGCTATGTCAATCTCAATCTTTTCATAACGGGCAAACACAGCATTATTATTTCAAAATATCATGACCAATCCATCAAAGTCTCTTTCTATCTTCCTGGCCTCAACAACCTCTAGAGAGAAAGAGGAACAGAGAAAAGCCAGCCATCGGGTGGAAGTGGAACGGTGTTGCGTACAACGCGTCAGCGTGAGGTCTTTCTGTTGTTTGGGTCGGTTATTTTTATTTTTAATTTTTTTGGTTAAAAATTAGTTTTTTATCACCTATAATCAAAACCAATCACTTTGGACTAGCGTTGGCTGTTGCCTGTGGGTGGCGTTATTTATTCTCTTAAAATTACTCCCAACATTCAAACTTTAACAAAATTATTTATTATAAAAATATTTACATTATAAATTATTATTAAGAACAATCTATTATGAATAAATATAACATGACTATTCTAAATATTCATTTAACACACAAAATTTTTAACTTAATGATCAATATACTAGTTGATAATCAGGATGGATTAGAATCGAAATAAATAAGAATCAGAATAAGATGGAATTATAATGAACTAGAATGAAAATCACAATAAGTAGTTTACTTAAGCTGTAAGAATTAAGATCAAAATCAAAATAAATTATATTTCTATTGATGTGTTTACTTTGTTTTAGGTTAATAAAATACCCTTAATTCTTATCGTAGTCTTCGTCGTCGTCGTCATTATTATTATTATTGACAATCACAATAATAATAATAGTGGTGGCGATACTAATAATAGTAATAATTAATAGTTATTGTTAATAATAATAATAATAATAATCACAACAACATAAATAACAACATTTTTTAATAATCAGCAAGTGGTGGTGGCTGGACATTTAGCGAGCAATAGCAAAGTTTAGAGAGTGAAAATGATGAGCAGCAGTTGATGTACATGGGTGCAAGGCTTTGCTTTGTTTCACAAGATCGACATGAGATGGTGATGTGTGACGACAAGCTTTGTTGCGTTCCACGACCGACATGCAATGGTCATGGCTATGGGTGGGCATTTTTTGGTTCGGTTCGGTTCGGATCCATAACTGAAGCGAGCCGAAACCGATTGATTCTTAAGAATTCAAATCGAATAGAAACCAAATCGAATCGAACCGAATTGAACGAGAGGCTGCCATGGGGAAAGATTGTCATGCCGCCGACGACCGTGAGAGATGAATGTCGACTTAGGGATTTACCAATTGGGGTTGTTCTTTTTTACAAAATAGCAATTAGGATTGAAAATTGATTTTAGATTTTAGGTTTTTATATTTTAAATTTAATATGTTTTTAATAATTCAAACGAATTGATCGGTTTTTTGGTTTGGTTTGGTTTTGTTTGGTTTGGTTTTGGACTTAACCGAATATAAACCAATTGGTTCATAAGTTTTCAAACCATTCGGTTTTATCATTACAACTGAACCGAACTAAAAATTTTCGATTTGGTTCGGTTCGATTTGGCAAAAACCGAACCGTTTGCCCACCCTTAGTCATGGCTTTTGGCTCTCATCAACAAGACTGCTAGAATGCAAATGACGGTCAGTCATACTTGCTGTGCTTTTTTTTTTTTAAACAAAGGATAAAATTAGGTTTATGAAATTTTTTGAAGTGCAAATATATCAGCCCCAAGAATAAGAGTCTGATTCTCAACCCCTCCCACACTTGCAAATCATACTCCCATTCTTTAATTTCATTTTATTGTGGGCCCTAATATAACCATTCTTATTTCCATTTTTATTTTGTGAAGTAAACGTTGTCAATGATTCAAATTCCGGATTCAAATTTTCTAATTCAGAAAGTAAATACACTGTAAATCTTAAAACTTTAGTTTTTGGAATTTAAACTAAAAAGAAGATGAACAAATGTTTTTAGGAAACAAACTAATATTTTGAATGATTTTAACTACCTATAACAAGACATGTATGATCATTTGGATTTTTCGATAAATTAAAAAGTAAACAACAAATGTCGGGTGAAATTTTTATTGACAATTAATGTAACTCAAAAGTGGTTGATTACACTCATGTATATAAGAATATTTAATTATAATATAATATGGTAAGTGCGGGGTCGAATCATAGAGAATTTAAAAATCTGGCAGTCGGTTATTAAATAAAAATAAGTGTAAAAAAAAGTTAAGGAGAAATAATCTAAATCAAAGAAGTGCTAATGCATCCACTCTTGGTACTAAAACCATGATCATAATTCTCTCTTAAATTTATATTTTGTATTTTTGCCAATTTGCATATTATGTGACTTAATTCTTAATTAACCACTCTATGAATCAATATTGAGATTAAATACATAATGTGCCCCAACAGTATTATAATTATGATATAATTACTTATTATTTTTTATTCAATAACTCTCAAGCACAATATTGAGATTTAATAATTCATTATCTCTTATTCAATAACTGCCATCTACTAATCACGATATTAAAGTTCCAAATTCGCACTAAATCAAATCTTTTATGCTAAACCCTTCAGTCTCTTTTTTAATATAGGAACCTCCTTTGCAATAGTTACTCCCTATTGTTAACTTTTTTTTAGTTTGCTTACATTACACTAGTATTATCGTATTAAATAATGTTATGCAAAATGGGCTAGGATATTTAACTAGAATACTTACTAATGTATTACCAATAATTTAATGTAAGTATTAGTATCACTTGTTTTCTTTCAACATAGTCAATGAAATCAGTGGCAAAGCCAAGAAATTATTTTTACTCATGCTAAATTAAAATAATCTTTTAATAAACATTTTTTATTGAGATTACTATGAAATTTTTTTTAGTTATATATAAAAATATTTGTTAGGGACTAATATGAACTAATGTAAATATTATTTATTTATTAAAACTTATGAGAAAGTTTTAAAAATTATTGGATCTCAAAGAAATTTTTTGGGGCTAGCCTAGGCTGAAGAATAAACATGAAGCCATCTTTCCAATTGCATTAGATTATAAAATAATTAAATTTTGAATTGATAGTTAAAAATGCGAATTTGATATTGCTCCGATGTGATTTATAAAATATTCTATTTTAATGTACAAAAATTAAATAAATAGTACAGTGTTGTGAGTTTAAAAAATAAATTTTTATTAAAGTTTATTTGTTTGTAGCTTGACCATAATTGACATAAGTTTTAGGTTGCCTAAAACTTAATTATATCATTTTGAAGATCAAGTACAATGCAAAAATAGATTGGCTTACTCTAATGGAAAATTTTTCATTTTAATAAATACATGACTAATGATGGAAATTGTGGTAATGATATTATTTTATGGCTTTAATTTGGTAGAGGTTAATAGTGCCATTAATTATTTGGTGGATTAAATTATAAGTTATCTAATTTTAAAAATTTATGCCAACAATGATAGACATCTCATGTTCTAGATTTGTCAATCTTTTGAGTAGCAAGGAAAGAGCCGACTAAGAGTCTTATTTAAAATTTCTTTTAGGAAACTCAAAAGTGAAAAAAAAATTAAAATTAATTTTGGTGTTTGATAAATTTTTATTAAAAATTATTTTTAGTAAAATTATTTCATCCTACAATAAGTTTTGAAAGTAAGGAAGGAGTGACTTTTCAAAATCTGATTTTAAGAATCAATTTTATACTCAATATAATTTATATATATCCTCATATAAATTATAAAAATTTAAAATTATCCTTATTAATTAGGAAATAAAATCATTAAATTTAAAGAGATTATTATTATCACCAATTATATTGAGATAACAAAATAAAATTGATAATAGAAAATATTTCTTTTAATTGTCGATTACTGTATATATATACACAATAAAACTTATTTAATATTATATTTAATTCAATTATTTATATTCTTATGACAATTTAACTATAAGATTTACCAAATACATACGATTGTTTTCTAAACCCACAACACTTTTAAAAATAACATGTTTAATTAATTTTTTTCATAAATTATTATTTTTACAACACAACTAACAGTAATTATTATAAAAGCCACAATATACGAAACTAAGGACTAGAAGGTAGCATTCAAGCTTTAGACATCCCATATGTTATTCAAAAAATTTAGTTTTATTAAGTGAACATTTTGAAATGAATATTTATTTCAAAAAATAGGGCATGAAAGGGTCCAAATCATTTTTTAAATCTTCACCTTCCACAAAATTTGAATTTAAATAACCAATTAAAGAAATATGATTAAAAATCACTCGGTTGATCCCCAATAATGTGATAACATAATTAATTCACTTAAAACTTATGAAAATTTGTCACCACTTTATGAATGACAAAATTACATATCACAACATTTGACATAAATTTAAAATATTTAGCATGTTTATCATTATTTGTTGCTATAAATGTAGATAAGTGTTAAATAAATAGATTACGAAAACTTCCCAAACACTTTTTTTTTGTTAAAAATATTAAAATAAACTACTTTTGACATTTCAATAACAAATTAACAATCCAAATGGGACCTCATGATAACTTTTTAAATCTATTTATTTGAAAATCAATTTTTGTAAAATAAAATTCCTAAAATGCCTTTCATAAAATCATAGGATATTATTATTTTTCCACCAAAATTTTTCTAACACATTAAGTCAGTACCATGGTTAGGTAAATACAATATTTTACTACCAGGTGTTCATACTATTAACATTTTATCACATTCCATTAAAAATAAGTTAATATCTAATAGAATTTGAGTTAAAAGTTGATTTTCCCCCTTGACTATGAAAGACGATTTTCTCCTTTCAAAAGAAAGAAATTACAAAAAAGAAATTTATTATCTGTCCACAATTTTTTTTGACATATCAATTCAGTATCAATATTTCTTAAAAACTATTTGTTACCACCTAGTATTTAAGTTTTTATCACTTTGCCACCAAAATATTAAAATAACTAAATATTTAACCTGGAATGTAAAAGATGATTTTGTTATTTGAAAATAAAGAAATTACAAAAGGAAAATTATTCTAGAAAAGTAGTCAATCTATTTAAAAAAACAACTACTTTTTTTGGCCTATAAACATGTTGTTGTGCATTCAAATATTAAGTTCCAAATAATATAAGTCAAACACTTTAGTTTTGATAATATCATTCAACACTAGCAACCCTGAGCCATTTCAAACACTACAACAACAACCAAATACTCTAAATTTAACAAATATGTTAACATTTTGGTTTCAACATGAAATTCCTTAAATGCCCTTATAATATTAGTAAATTTTTTACTGTGTTAATGTTTTGGTAGTAAAGTGATAATAACTTAAACATTAGGTGGTAAAATATCATTTTTACAAACTTAGTACTGAATTGATATGTTAGAAAACTTCTCACGGACAAATGATAATATCTCTTTCACAATTGAATGGTGCATTTTGGCTTTAACGTGAAATTCCTTAAATGCCCTTATGACATAAGCAAATTTTTAACTACATTAACAAAATAGCAATAAAATGCTAACAATGTAAATGTTTGATGGTAAAGTGTAGTTTTCATCAAATCATAGTACTAAGTTGATGCGTCAAAAAAACTTAGGTGGAAAATAATGTTTAGTATCGTGCATGAGTTGCTCCTGTAGAAAATGCCAATCCAATTAAGTGATATGCTTAATGTCTCAAATGTTTCATGCTCAACGTTAGCGGACCACCATTGGCCACCACTGAAAACTAATGTTGGTAACACGTTATCTGACTTGCTATTTATAACTTTAAATATAATTGAATTAAATATTATATTAATTTTTTATTTTTTATCATTAATAAAAAATTTGGAATTTTCTCTATTTTGGCAAATTCTAACACATATAAAAAAATTTAATAAGATATAAAAATTACTTGAAAGTACTTTTATTCAAAACAGGACACAAAGCACATATGAGCTACTCTATCAAAGTTGATTGGAGGTGCTTTTATTCTAAGCACTACAAATCAAATGAGCTATCTTATTCACATTCGCAAGCTTACCCTTAATACAAATAAGTTTTTCTTTCATCTAATTATTTTTGTAAATAGAACTTCTATGATACTCTCTATAGTTTTTGTTGGGATTATGTGCTCTTTAAAGCATGTTGATTTATTTATTTTCTGATTAATAAATATTTGAGTATTTCTTCAAATATCTTTGATGCATAATATTTTGAATAAGGTTTGTTTAGTTATATTATATGTATTTATGTTATCATCATATAGATTCACAGAAGACATAAATAGAAATTATCTTATGATTAAATAAATTGAGCTCGCAATTAATAAATAAAGTTAGACGCTCTATTTATGTTTAGATTGTAATAAACTTATTAAATTATTTATCTTAATCATGTATGAATTTGTTGTTGTACTTTGACTACATTGAACTAGATCACATATAAAATTTAACTAACTTTTAAATGATTGTTAAACTTATTAAATCTCATAGGTATTAATTTTATTGCAATCTTAATTTTGAGTTAATTATAGTTTCATGATTATAATTGTTATTCCATTTGAATTATTAATGAGCACGACATATAGTCATAGTTAAGATTACCAATATCTCGGTGGGAGAAATTATGAGCAGTGAGATTATAGAATGACAATATAGAATTTGTACAACACATCTTTTGATGGGTTCCCGGTACTTGATTATAGCCAGAATGCATCAAGATAATTAGAATATTAGAAACAATCATTAGAGAAAACTAATAAATGCCAAGGACCAAGATATAATTAAATTGATTGGAAAATTGACATATCGATTTAATTACCAATATGGTACCAATGATTGTTCAGTAAATAAATCAATTTGGCATGGGTCGAATTATTATTCGAGAATCCTAATCGATTGCTATTCGAGATAACTAGCATGCAATCATAAAAACAAGTTCTAATCTTTTAGTGGAGTAGATTTGAAATTAAATAATCAAGCTAGTTCAACTATATGCCTAATTATTGTGGTTACTATTATATGTATCCATATGTAATTAAGATAATTACTAGTATCTTGGTGGGAGAAATTATGTGCAGTGAGATTATAGAATGACAATATAAAATTTGTACTACACATCTCTTGACAGGTTCCCGATACTTGATTATAGAATTCTCTTGCCAGAATGCATCAAGATAATTAGTATATTGGAAACAATCATTAGAGAAAACTTGTAAATGCATAGCACCAAGATGTAATTAAATTGATTGGATAGTTGAGATATCAATTTAATTACCAATTTGGTACAAAAGATTATTCAGTAAATAAATCAATTTGGCATTAGTTGAATTATTATTCGAAAACATACTAGATTGATAAGCGAGATAACTAGCATGCAATTATAAAAATCATTTCTAATCTTTTAGTGGAGTAGATTTGAAATTAAATAATCAAGCTAGTTTAATTGTAGGCCTAAGTATTATAGTTACTATTGTATGTACCTATATATCCTGTTTAACTCATTTGATTGACAACACCACTACTAAATTGATAAGTAAGATAACTCGCCATTTGGGTTAAAATCGTAAATATATTATTTGGTGGGGGGCTTCATTTAATACACTTGTGTATAAGCGACTTTGTGTTATTTTACAAAGTGCGTCACTATAACGATAAGGTCACTTTTGGTTTTTATCTTATCTTTTAATTTAAATTAAATTTTTTTATTTAAAAGGAGATAAATAGGGGGTCTAGGGTTTCTACTAAGAGATACAAAAGGGTTTATTTCTCCATAAAAAGAGAAAGAGGAGCCAAAATATATAGGGCGTAGAAATTTTTTTTTCTCTCTAGTTTTGAGAGAGTTTTTTCTATTACTAATTACTTTTAATAGTGATAAAGATGCCCACACGTTAAGTGAAGAATCCAACTTGAGTCATAACCTAAAAAATCGTGGGGATAGATCGTGATCCGGTAAAATCGTTGGTGACAAATCAGGATCTAACAAGATTGGTAGTGCCAGATCGTGATTTGGGTGCCTAAATTATTTCCACGAAAAAGATACAATTTCTAGATTATGGTAATTATATATGTTATATGAGAATTGCAATCGAAATATTTTTGTTGCAAAACGATTTTTAACTAAAAATTGGTATTTCATATTCATATATGGAGTTACTATATTAAATTAATCTATTGTATTATGTGTATAAGGTGAGTGACACTAATTTTATATATTATATTTTTGATTCATTTACTTGATTTTAGGAAACCAAGAGACTAAATGAAGAAAGCTTGGGAAAATGCTAGTTTATATAAGCTAAGAAGACTAGATCAGTTTTATAAGGCTTTAGTTTTTTATATTTATCTTTATGTTCCAAACATTAGAGGAATTCAATTTCAGTGGCTTGTTTTTAACAAACAAGAGCACACTCTTATTTTTAGATCTTATATTTACTATAATTACTTGTTTTGGTACTTTACAAAAACAATTTATATCATATAAGTCTATTGATTTATTTAAAGCAAGATATAACGATAAAGAGTATATATGTATTATCTAAGAAAAGAAATGTTTCTTTTAACTAATATCACCTCTAATATTTATGCTTAAATCATATAAATTATAATTAGATTTTAAGAAAATAATTAATGATAGGCTTGTTGGCCTATTACGATTGATCATTATCACTCCATAAATCTTATTTAAAGAAGTAATATCATTTAGTGCATACAAATTCATGCGTATTAATCAATTTACATGTTATAAGAGGTTATGAGTATTCTATCAATCTTATTGACGAATATTCATCGCGTTTATGTTTGTCTAAATGTGTCATGATTCTGTGGCTTTTTTAATTCAAAAGAGTACATTGATAAGATAGTGAAGCAATTAGACAAGAACATAAAAGTACTTCAATCTGATCGAAGCAAAGAATATCTCTCTGGAGAATTCAAAGTCTATTTAGTTATAAAATGAGATAAAGTCCCATTTATAATGAACACTATAACATAATAGTATAATTAAGTGAAGAAACAAGATTCCTTTTTATAAGACAAGATATGTGCAAAGTGATTTATGATTTACCTTTCTGATTCTAGATACCAGTATTTAAAACTGTATAGTTTATTGAACTTAGTTTCATCTATATCAAGGCCAATTGCTCTAAGGAATTATGAAAAAGTCTCAAATCTAGTTTAAGACACATCCGTATTTAGAGTCCACTAGCATTTATGCTAGAATCAAAGGTAGAGAAAATGGATTTGTGTTCAGAAGATTACCTATTCTTGGTATCCTAAAGCGGTAAGGAAAAGTTTAATTTATAGTCCTCAAGATAGAAAAGTATTTGTAGGCATACACTTTACTTTACTTAAGGAAGACCATATAAATGACTTATAACTTAAGAGTAAGGTAAAACTAGAGAAACCATTATGAGGTCAAGTTGATGTTTAGTATTCTATTTATATTTAATAACATAGAAAAGAGCAAAAACGATTAGGAATGGATTACCCCCGAAATATAAAAATCTATGAAACTATGTTATAGTGGGAGAGTAACTCTATTACTAGTCAAGTACATGTTACAAAGAGAAACTTATTCAACTATCTTAGATAGCCAACTACAATATTCCACTAGCTACAAAAAAACTCTATTATATAGAGATACTGAACTATGGAAAAACGCCCATGAACCAAGAATAAAATCTATGTATTCTAATAAAGTATAGGAACTTGTAGCGGCATCAAATAAGGTAAAACCTATAGGGTATAAGTGGATCTAGAAGAAAAAAGAAGAGTAAACAGAAGGGTAGAAACATTTAAAGCAAGATTAGTAGCAAAAAAGTACACTAAAAAAGAAGGAATTGATATGAAGAAACTTTTTCACTAGTTGTTGTGCTTAAATCCATCAAGAATCTGCTCTTGATTGCTACAATGTTGTTTTATGCAATTTGGCAAAGAGATATTAAGACTACCTTTCTTAATGGACATCTTGAAAAAGATCTCTATATGCAACAACTAGATGGGTTCATTAGAAAAAGCCAAGACTACATGGTATGTAAATTGCAAATATCAATTTATAGATTAAAGCAAGCATCCCAATCACAGAATATCATATTTGATCAAACAAATAAATCACTTAGATTCATACATAATATTGATGAGCCTTCTGTGTACAATAAATTTAGGGAAAGTCTATAGCATTACTAATTCTTTATAATGGTTATATCTTCTTAATTGAAAAAGATAGAGAAGCTTTATCTGTAATAAAGAGTTGGCTAGAAAACAGTTTGATATAAGTGACTTAAAATTAGAAAGTTTTATTCTTGATACCAACCTTTGGTGAAACTAGAAGAATAAAACTCAACTTTATCTCGAACTGCTTATATTGATGAGATACTATCTTGATTAAATATGTAAGTTCTAAGAATGATTTTTATCATTCAAAAATGAATTATATATTCTCCATGTATCAGTGTTCCCATATACTAGGGGAGATAGATAAAATGGGACAAACTACCTAGTCTCATTCATGTCATGATAGACTCTTATTTTACAATTAGATGGTCAGTAGATATCATTCATGCCTAAAATATCAAAATATTGTTAAGCATTTAATATTGATGTTAAAAAGAACTAAGAAATTATATGCTTATGTATGTTGGTGATCTTATAATAGTGAATTTTACAAAAGGTTCTAAGGATTCCAGGAAGTTTGTTTCCAAATCGTGTTTAAATTAGTAAATGGAAATATGAGTTATAGGAGTATGAAACAATTTTAGTATCATAGACTCCATAACCAAAAGCTAAAATTGTGGCTCTATTTGAAGCTACTAAAGAAGCTGTTTAACTCTACAAGTCCCTACTGGAACATAAGATGGTACCTATACTAATTGTGTCTGTTAAACTTTAGTAGTGTAACAGTATAACAATGACAAAGACATGAGAACCAAAATGGTACCTGTAATAACTATATATGCTAAACTTTAGTAGTATAATAGTGGTGCAATTGATCAATTGTAGGAGCCAAGAAATCACAAGAAAGAAAGCCACATTGAGAGGGAATACTATCTCTTTAAAGGAATAATGTAGTAAGGTTATGTAACAGGTATCCTAAATGACATATGGCAAATCTTATCACGTTGGCTATTAATGGGAAACTTTTATAACTTGTATTGTAAGTCTTACAGCATGTACAATATATTAAATATGCTTTCAGAGTTAGAGGAGAGAGATTGTTGAGATTATGTGCTCTTTAAAACATATTAATTAATTTATTATTTTATTAATAAAATATTTGAGATATTTCTTCAAATATTCTAATTGCACAAATATTTAAATAAGGTTCATTTAATCATATTATATGTATTAATGTGATCATCATATAAATTCACAGAAGACATAAACACAAATTATTTTATGATCAAATAAATTGAGTTCATAGTTGATAAATATAGTTGAACACTCTATTTATATTTAGACTATAATAAATTTATTGAATAATTTTTCTTAATTACGCATAAATTTATTGATATGATTTGACTACATTAAACTAGATTACATATGAAATTTAATTAATCTTTAAATGTATGTCAAATTTATTAAATTTCATAAACAATTATTTTATTACAATTTTAATCTTGAGTTACTTATAGTTTCATGATTATAATTGTTATTCTATTTGAGTTACCAATAAGCGCAACATACAATTATAGTCAAGATTATTCAGTATTTTAGTGGAAGCAACTATGAGCAGTGAGATTATAGATTGACAAAATAACACACATCTCTTAACCGGTTTTCAATACTTGATCATAAAATTCTTTAACTAGAGTGTTAACAAAATTAATATATTAAAATAATTATTAGAAAAAATCAGTAAGTGTCAAAAAATAAAATATAGTTAAATTGATTGAACAATTGAGGTATTAATTTAATTAGCGATGTAGTACAAATTGTTAATCTGTAAATAAATCAATGTGGCATGGTCAAATTATTATTTGAGAACACTATCCTAAATAACATACAATTATGAAAGTTAGTTTCTCTTTTAGTATAGTGAATTTATAATTAAATAATTAAGCTAGTTCAATTACATGCGTAGTTATAATAATCACTATTGTATATACTCATATGATCTCTAGGCTAGTTTATTTAAGTGATTACACCATTACTGAATTGATAAACAAAATAACTAATAATTTAAATTAAAAATTTAAATATATTATTTAATGAGAAACTCCACTTACTATAATTACATATAAAGAGTTTTATGTTATTTTATAAGAACAAGGGCAATGTCATTTTTTTTCTTTATATCTAATCTTCTAATTTAAATCAAATATTTTTTATTGTATTAAGAAAATAGATAGCTAGAGAGCATAAGGTTTAAGGAATAAAGAGGAGCCATAGGGCATAAAATTAAATTTTTTCTCCCTAATTAAATTTTTTTTATACTTTTAGTTGCTTTTAGTAATAATAAAGGCCCTCACATACCAAGTATAAATCAAACTTAAATCATAACATTGGTGATAGATCGTGATTCAATAAAATCGTTCGTAACAAATCATGATTTAACAAGATTGGTAATGGCAGATCATAACTTTGAGAGTAAATTATTTTTTTTTAAAAAAGTAAAAATATCATTTCTATATTATGGTAATTTTGTATGTTTTATGAGAATTACGATTCAAATGTTTCCACTGCAGAACAATTTTTAACCATCACTTGCAAGGGTAATAAAATTATTCTAAGATAGCATACTGAATAACAAGTTCTATCAGCCAGACATCCTGGCATTATGTCAAAAAGTTTAAAAATTGTAGCTGCATTGTAAAGAGAGATCGATTACAGCAGAATCAATAATAAAATCTTACAGTTCGATACATCAGTAATTCTCGGCGATCTTTGCAACTGAAGAAAATGTCCCCAGGATTGCACAACTCACACCCAGTACAGCAATTGCAGTACTTGAAACAATCTGATAAGGTGAAAAAGCTAACATTAAGGAGAACTGTAGATGTTTTGAGTACTGAAAACAATCTGTTCGCATAGCGGCTACTAATTAAGTTAAGCTTTGAAATGTGCGGTCCTAATATGCGGGGATGGTTATTGGCTGAGGCATTATTATATGCTTCATTGTGTGAATTATATAAGATAAAGAGGTGATACCATTTGAGGGCATGTTTTATACTGCAATTTTTTCTCCAGGAAAGTGTTTTTATCTGCATTGTAAGAAGCCTAAAAGATGAAATCTTTTTTGAAGAAATTTAATATCAGATTATTCATCATATCATTCTATTACCATTTTCTTCATTTTGACGCACAGAAAGAAATTCCTGCAAGTTGAACTAAATTACATTAACATTGAGTTAGAATATGGATACCTGTGTTCTAGTAGCTTTCCTCCCCAAGATTTTTATGAAACATAATGATGGCATTATTATTGCCTGAACAAGATGCAACAATATATAAGATTATATGGATTTTGAAAATAAAATCCTTGAAAAACTTCAGGACAACAAAGAAAGGATACAGGCAATATTATTGTCCTATTCAGTCACATTCACGGAAATGAATGTTTTTCCCAAAGGATGTAGGCTACTAATATATAAATCAGGCTACAAGCAGACAACGAAATTATCAAAATGCTAGTATTTTCAAAGCACTGTTTTCAGTACTCTGTATAGTCCTTGAAGTTACTGAAATAGTGGCACCTCCATAAATTGAATATTAGGAGTTCTCAGTAGATCACAATCATATTACTTTAACCCTTTGATAAAATATGTACTATAATGATAAGTTAAAAGGCATTTCTTATCGTTTATGATAGGAAGCTGCATTTCCATCAATCTTGAACACCCTTCACTGACTCTAGTTATTTCATAAGAGATGAAAAGAAAATAAATGAAGTTGAAGAGTAATGCTGGAAAGATTTCCTAGAACAAACTAATTTACATGAATATAAGTATCACCTGAGATTGTTTGCTGTATTCTTAAATTGATATGATGAACTATTCGAAAACTATACCAAAGTAATAAAAAACAATACTTCAAAAATTCTTCAGGATCTTACTCCATAACAAGAAGATAAAGGGCCCTAGAGCAGCAGGAAGATCTGATTGCATGCTATTGAATTTCTTAAACTTCAAAAATTGAACTTAAACATGGAATCAACAATACTAGCCTCAAGATTATTTTAAAGTATACTACATTTCTGAGTCTTTTAACATTCCCTCTAAACGATATATAACAGACAGAATACTTGTAAGGACTTTAAATAGTTAAAGCATATTCAGAGTATAATTTGCCAACTAGATAAACAGAAAATCAATAATTCTCATCCTGCACGATTGTAAGGAAACAACATAGCAAAGCCTGACATTCTTTAACTAAAGCACTGCTAAGTCTACCGAAATTAGCATCCGCTCCAATTTTTCAAATGGTATATATATATATTACAGTTGAAACCTAGTTTAGAAAGGATCATGTATGATAGCCTCAATAATAATTCAGTTTAATGAACTGGATTGTCATGATTCATGTATTACCAGAAATTGTATATCTATCAAACAGTGCTGGAATAAACAATAGTTGTTTCCAGATTGAGATTGTAAGGAAAATTGGAGGCTACCCAGCTAGAAAGTTGAACAATTTCAAAAGACCAAAGAATCTCAGGATATTTCAAAATAAAAACAAATGCAAAGGTTACACAAAAAACATCAGAATTATATAATTGGAAATAAAGATTTTTATGCTTACCACAAGTATGCTGAGTAGAGAACCAATTAAAGCCATTACAAGACCTGGCATCAAGCAAAAACATACTTTTAGTCCTTTCAAACTCACAAGCATAAGAAGCAAAGCACTTCAAGAGTGAGAGCAAACTGATAATAAGCCAGAAGCCCAACAATAACCAATGAATCAATAATGAAATTCATTTTGCCACCGGCTGCAGTTACCCTATGCAGGTTCCGTGAAAGGTATGGTTAAGTAAGGACTGGAATTTAAAAAAAAAAAAAGTAATGACTGGAAAATATCCATACACTTGATATTAAAATTTTTGAAACTTCATCCATTCATTATGGAGAACTTCAATACAAACAGCACCATCTATCATAGTGTTCAAAAGCTAATATGGCTGGAGTCAATCAAACCACCCCAATCTGACTTGATTGAAGTTTTGGATCCATTTTCAGAAACTGTTTATATAATTATACATATCTGAACTTTGTTATAATAATGTGGTCAGCTAGTATAGGCACAATTAGTTATTCTGACTCAAAATCCATATTAATGTTCTCAGTATGTTGATGCAGAGAATCCCTCAGCCTCATGGATTCTAAAGTCCTCACAGCTTGTATCTGAAACAATGCTTCTTTACATTGCCACAGGGACTCAGTCGCGCAACCCTCCCAACATAGAATATGAGAATTGCTATGTAATTAACTATTGTTCAGTCTGTCATATCTTGAACTATGGCTATAATTACTACATAATTTAAATTGTTATATATTTATAGAATATGAGAATGAATATGGTTAAACTAACATACAATTTCCATAACTGCACATCAAAAGGGCCTTTCAAGGCTATGAATTTTCACACATAATGATAAAACTGAAACTGATACTTGCCTCAGGTCAGCTAACAATTGATGCCTAAATCAGTATAACCTATAGATTCTTAATTGCTAATGAAACCACAAACAATATTTTCACAAAATCGCATTCCATTATTTTTAGTTGGGTGCTTACCGTGAAGTACCAAACCACAGAACAATTAATTTTACGCATGATGTCACTTCAAACAATTTAAGCAAAAGATTGAACAAAACATGAAATGTGAGACACGTTAACAAAGATAAGCTAAAATAAAATTCCATGTACTTGTGAACAAATATGGATAAGAATAAAAGAAAAGCAAGGTCAAGTTCTAAACTTACTGAAAAATGGAAGAAGGAAAGCAGCACAAACAGAAGAAAAGACAAGTGCAGTCCTAAGAAGAATAAAACACCAGTATTTATTTGAAATTCCAGGAGGCAGTAGCTCTTCTATACTCCTGGCTAATGGGTTCATCAAGAGTGCATATTTAGTGAATGGGTTGATAACCTGCAAATGATCAATGTAGAAAAGCTTAGGACCATGTCATATTATAATGACCCTCTCTCAAAAAGACAACATAAACATCCAACTCCTATAGTCCGGGTTAGAATCCACTATATCATACTTACTGTTGTCCACACTGCAACTTTTGAAGCAAATGCATGAGGTGGCATATTCAAAGTTATCTGAGACAAGGTAGCTTGACCAAACATAAGAAATCCCATTACTGCAACACCCCCGTATATTAGAACGCACAGAGCAAAACTGCACAAGAAGTAATGAGTAAGGAATAGAAACGAAGTCAGGTATAACAAATGGCCTAACCCCAAAAAATAAAATATTATTTACCATGTTATCAATGCCTTGGTAAATTTTGTTTTATCGGCCATTGATTGGTAGATATTTGGAAACACAGAGTGCCCAGAATAGCAAAACCCATAAATACCAATGGCAAATGGCATACCACTCCACTTCACCACCTGACCAGTTGGATGGAAACCAATACCCTCAATTGTACCAAGAAAAAGCACACAGAGTACTATTAAGATAGTAGCAACGACCCCAGTAGCTGCAAAATAGATAACAAGATGAAGATTGATATACATAATGAATCTTAAAAATTTTCTTTCCCTGAATGTCATAAAACTACTAGACAAACAAGTTTGCAACACCTGAAAGATATGAGATAACTCGGAGATCCCTCAACCAAACAGTGGGTAGAACAATTAAAGCAGTCAAAATTCCAAAGAGGTGTGTAGAGTCTAGCTGAAAACCAGGCCAGTCCAATGATGCTCCAGGGAATAAACTGGTTAGATTATCCCCTTCCAAAATTATAAATTCCACACAATATGACTGCACACAGAAAAGGATATCTTAGAAGACTGCTTGAAAATTATTAGCGAGAAACAAAAACAAAATGTTTATTGCTTCACTTACATATAACTCCGTGTACAAAAGTACCTGCACGAAGAACCAAAAATACTTGTGAGAACATTGAATACAAAATGATCAAACTAAGAATAAAATAAATAATAGAGGAGTGGAGGTAAGTTTCCTTTTAAACAATATTGGAGAAAAAACTACTAGAAAATAGAAAGGAATTCTGCACCAAAACAAAATTGGACACATTTATTACATCTGAAGTGCATGATTAACCATCCCAACATAAAAGAAATGCAGAGCAACTAATGTCCAACCAAACAAATGAATTGAATAGGATGCACCCATCTGAACCAAGACAAAGAATAAGGACAGATAATTATCATTACTACCACTTCACCGACATTTTGCTATACTGTCACTGGAAGTTACCAACTTACTGATATCAAAAGACGTCCATATTTGCCAAATGCAGCTTCACCTATATCTGGATACGTTGTGATGCCTTCCTTGCTCTCAAAGCAATATCTCATAAGAGAAGCTGTATAACAACAGACAACTGCAAAAAGAAGAAGTACGACCAGACTGGCCCAGCCTGCTTCTTTCACTGTGTAAGGAGTTGAAAGAAGCCCAACTCCAGCCATTACATTAATTCCTGGCCAAAGCAATTTGACAAATCAAAATCAGCCCAGAAAAACAACAGAATATGTACAACATAAGACAGCATAGTGTTCCACCAGTTTCTAGCCTAAAGTTACAATTTTCTCATTTCCTTTGATAATTGGTAAGCTTAAATTAGAAGAACAAATAAGATAAATAGACAAATATGAGCAAATTTGCCCACATTTTTATCAATCACTATGAGCATGGCCAGTTTTAAATGTTAAACAGCCCTCCTAAACTTTTTTAATAACTTTAAGAACATAAAAAATACAACTAGGAATGAAGGATGTTAATGATGAAGGCAAAAGAATGTTTATATTCACATAGCTTACCATTAAAAATTGTTTGAGTAAAGCTACAGCCATGTGCAATGGGTAATTCTCCTGTGAGTTGCTTATGAAATGATATTTTCTCTGACAATGATGATCGAGTTCTTGAGATCCGATCCAACTCTTCCTTTTCATATTCAGACAAGAAAGGGTATTTTGCATCCATGTCTAAATTATTTCTGTCTTGACTGAGGAAGCTTGAATATTTAATACTTGGAGAAGGTCCAAGCGTCCCAAAATATGGTGATGCAGCAATTGTATAAGAATCAGTTGTTTCCCTGCCATGAAAATAAAGGTGGAGTACCTCAATGAATTCAACAGAAAGAGCACAATCCTTGAATAAGCATAACTATATGCTCACCTGATATAATCTTAAAAGCCACATTTAAATGTTAGGTTCTTGAACAAATGAAATGTGTGACTTGAGTCATGTGAAAAATAAAATAAAATAGAATAAAAAATGCACTTTCAAGAACTCCCTTCATTGGGATAGTGATCTACACACATAACAGGGGCTCTAAATTTGTCTTGCCTGCTAATATTTCTTTTATGTGATAAAAAAATATATTATTCCCCACCTTTCTACAGCTGAATAGAGGACATAGAATGAAAACAAGATAGATTTTACACAATTACAGTAGTTATCTCTTCTTTTCACCTCTTAAATTTTGTAGTTTATATGATGAAAGTTGGTTGTTTAATTCTCTATCTTATCAAGACATATCTAGAAGCTGATTCTCAATTGATAAGTCTCGGCCCCAAAATTTGGTTCTGCAAACACAAAATATATGTTTAGAGACCTTTTACCATACATCATATGACAGCGAAATAGTGAATCAAATTATACTGACCAAGATGTCAGAGCAGGAGCATGCTGTTTCAGCATTTCTGATTAACTTTCTTTCTGCATTGTAAGAAATATTCAAATGGCATGTTTCTTTCCCGAATCCATGGCCTGCTACTAATTGAGTTATTGAATCAAAGGTTTTTACCATTATAATGTGACTAAATTGGCGACTTTAATATTTTTTTCTAACGCTCACAGCCCATGAAAAGATGTTTACATAACTCTGCATTTTTCTGTCACCTTAGTTAAGTCATTTCTTGACATATAGACGCAATGGATACAGATAAAAAATTGATCCTAGCGATGATCTGACTAATAAAATGCAATAGGTCTTGTTGTCCCAAAGATGACAAATGCAGCCCTTCAAGTCCACGTTATGGAGACAAGAAAAACTGATTAATTTCCATCCAACATTTACACAATATATATATAGCCAAAATGCTATGTATACAGGGCACACAAGATGACTTGTTTGTGGTTCTCACTAAAAATGAAGGAATTAAAATTAGTTGAATATCTCATCTAACGCATCAAAAAGCTGATATAATATTACTAATTTTTTATATTTTAATATGTAGTTTTGATGATAGTATATACCACTAAATATTATGACTAATTAATTCCATTAAAATATACAAAAAGAAATAACAGAGAGTGATCAGAGGCTGCTTGTGTCGTACCTGAAACTCTGGGGCCATTGTTGAGAAGTGAAAGTACCAGTAGAAGAGCCCCTACCAATACCACCCTCATAATCATATTGATCTTCTTCTTCTTCTTCATCACTGCCACTGCCACCAGAAGCAGAGCTACTACTACTACTTCCAATTTTGTTCACTTCAATATCTTGCTGTTGTTCTTCACCATCTTCATTTTCCAATAAGAACAGCTCTTCTCTTTTCTCTGTGTCCTTCTCAGCCATGTTAGCAGTACTCACAAGTAAGAAGAATATCAAGAAAACAGCTGACCACCCTGCTACTTTATATTTACAACAAAGAAGTGACGAAACCCCTAGAACATGAATATAGTACTTTGGTTAATTTGGAATGAAACACCTGTGCTGTGGTTAAAAGATTTGGGTGGCTGAGATTGAGATTGGAAGTTTTGTTTTGTTTCGTATTCTCATTTTTTTATTTCGTAAGTCATTGGTTTTGGCACAATCCCAGTAATCATCCAAAATCAAAACAATTAATGTCGGCTGATGATGATGAGGAAACTGACTCAGCACGCGCCTTTCTATCGAACAACTGCACTCAGAAGTTGATTTTATTTATTTATTTGGCAGGTGATTTCAAATCTTAAGATCGCGATTCACCATATACAACATAAAAAGTAATCGGTCTAAACATAATTCCAGGCTCTGAAATTGGGCGTCCGGGGGCTGCCTTTGTTGAAAAATGATTGGTCTAAACTATTATATATACGAAAATCATATTAATCAGTTATAATTTAAGATTCAAATGTTAGAATTGTAACATTATTTTACAAATATATTGCAAAGTGAATTTTTTTCTTTTGTAGGTGTTACTTATAGCGCAGTAACTGTGGCATTAACTTGCTTTAGAAAAGCGCTTTTAGTACAATGAACAATTTACTTAACGACAAAAGTGGGAGTAG
Organism: Citrus glauca; assembly: GCA_029633175.1. Lineage (NCBI taxonomy): Eukaryota > Viridiplantae > Streptophyta > Magnoliopsida > Sapindales > Rutaceae > Citrus > Citrus glauca. Next base: position 32,055,312 of record JAQOOD010000009.1, read on the forward strand.
TGGCCCCATTTTTCACAGAATCGAGATGTTTCTAGATATCGCCACGTCACCGAAATTGCATGACGGGGGAATATGTCGTCATATGAGAGCATTGTTGCGTAACCACAACTTTTCTCGCTTCCGTGACTATTGGTTAGACTGGAGAGTCGAATTCTCAAATTAAAATTAATAAAGTTATGAAAAATATCATTTGAATACTTTTAAATGATACTTATATTCAAGGAGTTTGTCATTTTTTCTCTACAGTAATTAATATATATTATTTATTTATTTTTATAATAGTTAAAACTTTTCTAATAGCATAAATTTATAATATTACTCTTATTTTTAATTATTCTTTTATTTATATTTATTATAAATTAAATAAAAAATTAAATATTAAAAATAAGAAATATGTTTTGATATGAGTAAAAAAATTAATAATAATTTTTTCTTGTAATTATTTATTTTGTGAATATTTTCTTATATTAAATATTTTGTAATATTTTTAAATTAAATGTAAAAAGTAGAGGTAAAATATTTTTATTTATCTTACAATAAATTTTTATTTGTCGTTCAAGTTTTCTTATAATAATTTTTTTATCATTTTACTAATAATTTTCTTATATATTTTTATTATAAGAAAATTTTCAAAAAATAAACAAGTATAAAAAAATTATTATTAATTTTTTTATTCATATCAAAACATATATTTTTTGTTTTTAATACTTAATTTTTTTCTATTCATGTGATTTATTTAATTTATAATAAATATAAATAACAGAGTAGTTGAAAATAAGAGTAATATTATAAGTTTATGCTATTAGGGGATTTTTTGCCATTATAAAAACAATATGAGAAAAAATGGTATATGTTAATTACTATAGGAGGAAAATTGGCAATCTCTCCTTATATTAAACGTATTACAATATTTTTAACATGTATTATTCATATAATTTAAATTGAAAAAATGTGTACTGATATCATAAGGGTAATCTAATTTTTTCAAATGGAAGAAACTTTGATAAAACAAACGACATGTCATCTAATTTACCTACTAAAAATTGACATGTCATATGATATATATTGATAAAAAATGATATGTCATCCCATGTATCGGAAAATGACGTCATTTATGTGAAAAATGTTGTTTCAACGGGATTAAAAAAAAAGAAAATGATACTTCACTGTTGAATCTACTCCTCCAATTTTGAATTGGAAATTTTTATGATATAATATGTATAATTGTAAATAATATGTTGTTAATAATTTTTTATGATATAATATAAATAATTTTTTACGAATAATTGTTAATAATATGTACCATTAATAATTTAATTTTTAATAAAAAATGTATTGTTAAACAAAATAAAAAAATGTATTGAAAATTTACGTTAATTTTTGGGGTAAATATATCTTTTTACCTTATTTTGAGTTTTAAGGGTAAAATAGTTAATTTATCAAACTTCAGTTAACTTTCTAACGGTAGCTAACAGCTTAGTGGATGACAAATACATTTTGTTAATTTAAAGTATACGATTGATAGATGTTAAAAGTACTGTAGTACGTTTGATACAAATATCATTTAAGGGTATATAAGTGATATTTTTCCTTAAAATTATTTATTTATTAAAACAAAAGAAGGAACAAAATATATGAAATCTTAACATTATAGAATGGGGCTCTAATTTCTATGCAGTTGGGAATCAAATTTCAATTATGAGGATAGACTATTTGTCTTATTCAATTGTGAAATTTTTAAATTACCTTTAATTAAATTCTACATTTTAGTCCGCATTTTCAATAGAGAGTAGAATTTTATTAAATTAATACTAAATAAATTAATGAGTGGAGCTTTTAACATCCTTATAAAATTCTTATAACATCGCTCTTGAATTTTATTTCTTAAAATACTCTTAATTTTAATTTATAAAATACCCCACATTAAAAAAAATTAATCATCTTCCTACAAAGTTTCATCCCTACATAGATCATCTCTTTTTAAGTTCTTATTATAAAATACATATAAATCCTAAAATCTTTAATTATTTTCTTCTTATTAGATTATTTATATCTCCATAAGTCAACATTCTTATAATTTTCTTTAAAAGAATATTTTTTATTTAAAATTTAAAATATAAATATAAATTATAAAATGTGGAGGGTTTCAAATTTTGTTACAATAAGGTTTAATTTAATTTTCATTAGAAACAAAAAAATGAATTAATTGTCTTTGGTTATTTAGGTAATTTCAATAAGAAATGGTTTTTATGAGAATCTAGAGGGGTGTAGAAAGGCTTTCTCTAAATTGATAACCCCAATTAAGTAATAGTTTTTTGGGTCCCAACTTTGGGCCAAAGTAGTAAATTAATAATTTCCTAAATTTATTAGATAATAAATACTCAAAAGAGTCTTATTTGTCCCTAAGACCCAATTAATACATGAATTAATTAATTTGAAACTAAATACATATGATATGTATATGATTTCTTTGATATCCTAGCATACCTATTTCATCAGTCTTTGTCATTTTCTTTACACATTTCAACTGTGAAGCTATTATTGTATTTTGTATGTTTTGTTAACAAAGATAAGATAGATATTGGCTTAATATATTGTTGTATTTTGTATGTTGTGTTAACAAAGATAAGATAGATATCGGCTTAATATATTGTCTCTCCAAAAAGTTCTATCTAATAAGTTACCATATAATTGTGATCAAGCCAAAGGATCATTGAATGACTGATTCACTCAGCAAGATCAAATCAAAATTATGTCATACAAGTTGACAGAATTAATTCTTTAATTTACATTAGCTTTATACTTCACAAAAATTCATATTATCAACTTGAAATTATTTATATAAATTAATAAATTATCATTTTATTGGTGAGTTAATAATTGTTAACTTATCAATATATTGTTATTCACTAAATTAAATAGATTTTCCATATTTCCAAGCTATTAATTTATCAAGGTTTTACAGTATTTTACAAAATTTATAAAATGTAATTATCTACCGTCCATCTATTTTTTTACACTTTTTCAAAAATAAATAATTCTTAATTTTTTTTTGAACTCCACTTGAAGTTATATTTTTTTGCACCTATTACTACCGTCTTCAAACCGTTAAGAAAACTAACGGAATATTGTCCAAATTACATAGGTGAAATTACCATTATACCCTTATGACCTTAGTAAAGTCTTAACGATTTGAATACGGCAGTGGACAGGTGCAAAAAAAAATAATTTTAAGTGAAGCTCAACAAAAAAAATTAAGAATTGTGTATTTTTGAAAAAGTGAGAAAAAATAAATGGACGATGGATAATTGCCCTTTATAAAAAGGCCTAAAATTTTTGTAATATTTCCAAATAAGGTTTTTGTTATTATTATTACTACTACTACTACTATTATTTCTATTATTACTAAAGACAATAGTTAAGTAAAGATATTTTTATAACTTATAACTGTCTATTATGATTCTAAGATGAAGTAACTACATCAATGGGAATACTACATGTTCTAGTTTCTATTCCTACAACTCAGGTAAACAACTTATTTTGATTCTTATTCATTATTCAAATTTTAACCTATTTTGACTCCAACTCATTCCAATTATCAATGAGTAAACACGCCATAAGCACCTAGGAGTGACAGTTATTCTACTTAACCACATACTTATTGAAGATTTTTGTACTTGTTATGGAATTAAGCCATGCAAAACTAAATTCAAAACCTCACAACATATGTTGTAAAATGCGTGCTTGTTATGGAATTAAGCCATGCAAAACTAAATTCAAAACCTCATAACATGTGTTGTAAAATGCCACGTTGAAATCCACTATATAGTATTATGGTGAAGTAATTTCAATGCATGATTTCAACATATAAATCAATCGTGGGATTAGAAAACTTTATCAAGTAGCAAATTAATTAGAGGAGAAGAAAAAACTCAAGAGATCATTATTTTTGGGTTTTGGGAGAGAGGAAATTAAATTTAGAAGAAGGGCAGTTTTAAATTAAAATGGTGTTGGTAATAATAATTAAATTTTTAACACTATTTAATGGGGTACTTAAAGCAGTAGTGGCAATTGCTCTACTATGTGGGTATTGATTTATGCCAATTGATTCAATAATCATGAGGTGTTTTGAACATAAAATTCTTGTTTGAAGTAAGAATAAAGGTATATCATAGTACAATGATTATGAATAATATTTTTACTTGCCTTAATCATTTTTCACTTTATTAATCTATATATACTGCTAGGTTTTTATATTACTCTATCGTCTAAACCTAATATTAAGGGCTCACATTGCATCACACTATAATGCATTATACCAGAAACGACTATCACATGCTATTTGTCCTATACATAAGACACAACAACCTTGTCACTAACAATCTAGAATGTTTTAGCTCTTCATGTCATATCCTTCACGAAATCATGACCTTGATTCTATTCATGCTTGATGAGCCTCTAATTTTCACTATACAACTTGCTAACTTTAACTTTTTGCTTCCTACCATCTATGTTTCTTTGTAGAATTTCATTAAACAAGTGTAGATTTAACTCCCCCTCTCAAACTCTAGTGTTGATATAGAGATTGAGTTTGTTCTTTAAGTATGCAAAGCAATTGCTCAAAAGTCCTTTGGTTATAATATTGGCAATTTGGTTCTTGCTCTAACCCATCCACTCAAAGGTGGTTCTTTTGTGATTGGATGGGAATGAATGAAGAAATAATAATTTGATTTCAATGTGCTTTATCCTCCAATAGAAGACTGGATTCTCAACTAATGCTATTGCACTTTTGTTGTCGTACTCTATCACTAATTTTCTTTTTAATATTACTCATATCTTAAACAAAAGTGACTCTATCCATGTTACTTCTGTAGCATTATTTGATAAGGCTTTATATTTAGCCTCAATGCCTGGAGTTTGACATTACTTTTTGTTTCTTTGAGTTCCATGATACAACAATTAGCAGCTAAGATGATGCAGTAGCCTCTTGTAGACCTTCGATTATCCTTATCTGCTGCCCAATCAGCATCTGTACAAGTTGATATCTCTATCTTCAACCCAAGTGTGTAATATAATCCATAATCAACCATCCCCTTTAAGTACTTTAGAATTCTAGTGTGTCCTTGCCAATACATCATTCTTAGATTCTACATAAATTAACATAGGTTGTTAACAATGTATGCTATCTCTAGTTTAATGATTGTTGCATATAATAGTGCTCTAATTACATTTCTGTAAAATGTAGTGTCTTTAAAGAATCATTTAGCTTTGTCTTCCTTTAATTCTTGCCTTTACTTGATGCTTGAGCTCATGGGAATTGGGTTTTTGTTGCATCATGGCATATTGGTTTTCCTTAGCAAATCCAGAATGGACTTACTTTGACTGAGATGCATACCTTCACAATCTCTCTTCACTTCTATTATAAAGGAATAGCTTAAAGATTTAGTATTTTCAATGAGAAATTCTTGTTCGATTTTTCTATCAGATTGTCTACCACTTTACGCTGATTACCTGTCCTATGTATGTCATCTACATATACTAGAATGTAGATAACTTTGTCCCCATCTATTAAATGGAATAGAGTTGTCTGATATTGCATTCATGAATACCCAAGTTAGTAGAGTTGTCTTAAGTTTTTCATACTAAGCTCCCTTTCATCCCATATAAGGCTTTGTTTAATCTACAAACATAATTCTCTTTTCCTTGGACTTTCAAACCACTAGTTGCTTTAAAAGTACTATCTCATATAGCTCTCTATTTGGGAAAGTGTCATTTAGATCCATTTATTTTATATCCCAGCCATATGTGACTGTAAGGCTTAGAAGAATCTTGATAGTAGCTAACTTTGCAACTGGGTTGAATGTTTTAGTATAGTCTACCTAGCTTTTTAACAGTATTCTTTTGCCACCAATCTAGCCTTGTGTCTTGCTATGGATCCATTAAGATTGTGTGCCATCTTATAAAGAATAATGGTATATCATAATGCCTATGAAGAATATTTTTGTTTGCTTGAATAATTATTCACTTCATTATTCTCTATGTGGTGCTAGGCTGTTACATTACTCTATCGTCTAAACCTAATATGAAGGGCTCACAATACATCATATTCCTATACAATATACTAGTAACTGCTATTACATTTATTTGTCTTATTACATAAGACACAACAACCTTATCACCAGCAATCTACAATGTCTTAGCTCTTTATGTCATGTTCTTTATGAGATCATGACCCTTGATTTTGTTCATGCTTGATGTGCCTCTGTTTTTCACTATACAACTTGATAACTTAAATATTTTGCTTCTCGCCTTCTATGTTTCTTTGAAGAATGTCATCAAACAGTTGTAATTTTAACTTTCAATGCTTCTATAACTAGACATTATAGATGTCTCTGATTAAATTTACACAATTTTAGATTGTATTTAAGTTTGAGAAGGATTCCTGTTGATTGCCCATTCTTTGATAACTAAAACAATTTATTGATCCCTGAAAAAGGACTGATGATGATGGCAAATAAATTTTAAAGAATGGAAAATTATCTATGTGGGGTGTAGGTGTTTTTGTAGAGAGAAAATATTGTATATTCACATTTTCCCTTTAATGTAAGTATAAAAAATAAAGTGCAGTGAATTGAATGCCTCCAAGAACTCAAAGTAATTCAATTACTACCCAAGATCTAGACTAAACATCAATGCAAGATGCTAATAAGGCAACAAGCTAACCGTGATGACTCAATGATTAACAACCCTTTGTAATAGAAATAATAAAGATTAAGATCATAAAAGATGAACTGAATTAAGTAGCAAAAAACACACAATCAAAGACATCAGATTTACGTGGTTCAATTATAGAAGAGTGCACAATCTACATCCATAGGAGAAACCATTAGAATGAGATTTATTGATGATTCAAATCAAGATTACATAACATTTACAAAGAAGATTACAAGGAACTCTTAAAACCCTTTCTAGAATACTCTTAGATGATCCTTAAACTAGCCTTGTTGGTTAGCTTATATAACTACTGTTAAAAAGCCTGGAATGCATTAGATTTTGACATATAGATAACAACTTATAAAAACTTTGATTCTTTTTTCACATGCTACATCACGTGTCACTTATGCTATGGTTAAAGCGACTTGAATTATTTCATTTTACCTGTCTTATGAGTATAATAACTTATGTGTGTGTTGCCCCATGACCATAAACTGTAAAACAAAATATGGAAAATGATGTCGTTTCATATGAATAAGTTTTGCATTCATCACTTAAGTCCACATTTCTCCACCTTGAATCAAAACCCTTCATACTGCCTCATTCTCCAAACCTTAAGTAATTAACAATCACCCACACCAGCTAGGTCCAAGGCAAACTTTGAATTTAGTTGTAAAAACCACCATAGTAAGCCTATCTGCAGGGTTCTCATCTGTATACACCTTGGACATCTTAATAGCTCATTTAGACAATTTATTTATGATGAAATAAAGTTTATGTCTATATGTTTTATCATTTCATGATGTGCAGGATTCTTACACAAATGAAGGGTACTGGAGCTATCACAAAGGGCTGTTATAGTCTTCTATTTCATATGTAATTCACCCATATATCCTTGAAGCCACAAGTATACTTTAATAGCTTCAGTTGTAGTCGTGTATTTTGCCTCTGAAGTTAAAAGTGCAACTACATGCTGCAAAGTAGCTTTCTAGTTAATAAGGCACCTTTAAAAAATGAACATATACCCTATTAAAAACATTCTTTTGTCCAAGTCTTCAGCATAATCTGAGTCGACATACCCTAGCAAACCTTCACATCTTTCATTAGTTCTCCTATAAAACCATACCATAACTCAATATACCACTTAGATACCTAATAATTCATTTGAGGCCATATATATACTCACAACACTTATTACATGAGACAGATCTGGCCTTGTTAACCTTGTTTCATATATAAGGCATCCAATTATATTTGCATAAGGAACATTTTCCATTTTAAGTTTCTTATCATCTATTTTTGGGCATTGTAAGTTGCTTAACTTGAAATGGGTCAAGTTATATCTTTCTTCTATGACAGATATATAAGACCTTTTATTCTGATTCTCTCAATTTCTACACCTTATATCTTTCTTACAGTCTTCAAGTTCTTCAAATCAAACTTAGAATTTAGGACTACCATTAAATTCTCTATATCAATTTTTTCTTTATGGGCTATTAACATGTTTTCCACATATAAAAGGAGATTTATATAAAGATTAACCCTCAATAACTTGTAGTACACACAAAAATCACAATTGCATCTCATGAATTCATGTGTAACCATGAATTCATCAAATTTGAGATACCACTGTCTTAAGGACTATTTTAGTCCATTAAAAGATTTCTTCAATACGCAAACGTGTTTAGGCTTTTCAAGATCTTCATACCCTTCAGATTAAGCCATAAATATTTCTTCTTCAAGTCTTTTTATGTAAGAATATAGTCTTGACATCAAGTTGATCAAGCTCCATGTCTTGAACTACAATTAGTGCCAAAAGCAATCTTATTGATGCATGCTTGACTAGAGGAGAGAACAATTTCTTAAAATCCACTTATAGGTCATAATTCTTCTATTTTTTGGTTTTCCAACAAGTTCCCTAGCGTTATTGCTATACAAAGATCACATTTATTTATTCATAGCTTTTTTTCTATTCTGATTTAAACTTACATTGGATTGCTTTTTTGAAAGTTTTTAGCTTTTCATCATCAATTTCATATGCTATAACCAAGGCATGGGCAATGAAATCAACATATCTATACCTTCTTGGTGGTCTGATTTGCCTTTTGGATTTATCTATGGTTAGCTAATAACCCTGGTCTAGCGGCTATGATTCTTCTTTTTATTATAGAGTTACATGATCATCTAATCTGTCAATGATATCACTTAAATATGTAACTTCTTATGTATCATCATGGTGGAATAACTCTAATTGAAATTAATGCTTATTTGTCCTATTAAAATCACTTTCAGGTGGTTTTTAAACTGACTCCTTGCTTAACAATTATTCTTTATTGAATACCGCATCTCCACTGATTATACATTTTTTAAGATTAAAATTTATATACCAGAACTGATAACCCTTAATCCTCACTAAATATCCTATTATGATGCGCATTAACGCCCAAGGAGCTAACTTTCCTTGGTTTATGTGAGTATAGGCTGAATAGTCAAAGGCCTTCAAATCTCCATAGTTTGTTGTTTGACCTATCCACATCTCATGAGGTGTATTGAAATCAATAGTAGTAGAAGGACTTAAGTTAACTGAGAAGTAGGCTATCAGAAGTGTTTCTGCCTATAAGGTCTTGGGAAGCTTTGATTATATAAGCATGCATAGTACTTTATCCACAAAGGTCATGTTTATCCTTTTAGTCAAGTCATTCTGTTAAGGTGTCAACCCCACTATTTTATGTCTTTTAATTCTTTCCTCTGCACAATAACTATTAAACCTTTGATTGCAAATTGTCTATTATGATTTTCTTTACTTTCTTTCTAGCTTGATTTCAAACAAGCTCTTCCATTCTTTAAAATTATTAGATACTTGATCCTTGCTTTTCAAGACATGAACCTGTACGTTCCTTGAGAAGTCATATTAATTTTATTGGAGATACCACCTAGAGATACTTGATGTGTAGGACCTATAAATTAGAATGGCTATAATCTAATTTGCCATTCGACTTGTGAACTGTTCAGTTAAAACTAGCCTTAGTTGATTTGCCTAGAATACAGTCTTCACAAAATTCCAAGTTTTTAATTTTATCATCTCCAAATATATCTTAACTTTCTAGTTCGTTAAGACCTCTTTCACCTATATGTCCTAACCTCAGATGTTATAGCTTGGTTTTGTCAATGATAACATTTAAAATCATACTAATTTCAGATTAACTACCTCACCATCTAAGATAAACACACCATTTCTTCTATTACCCTCCATAATGACCCTAAGCGCTTGACAATTTTCATCCCATTAGATTCAATTGTAATATTATATTCTATTTGGTCAAGTATACCCAAGGAAATTAAATGCCTTTTCAAGTTAGGCACATATCTAACTTCTTTTAGTTCTTTAATAGTAACATCATGTAGCTTAATATTAATATTGCTAATTTTTATAATCTTACATACAACATTATTTCCCATCATTACTCTACCGCTATTAATACTATGGAACTCTATAAAGTAACTCTTAAATGAATACATATAAAAGATACAACCAGAGTCTATAACCCATTTACCTTTTTCTTTACTATATGTTGCAACGCACACTCCGACAGACTCATAACCTTCTACTTTTAAAATAGCTGCATCCCCATTATGTCATTTTTTCCTAATTTTTCTTTTTGAACAATCTTTCTTGAAATGCCTCTGTTTATGTTTATAACATAATAAACACATTAAGTTCCTAGATTTGTCTTTGTTCTTACCTTGCTTCTTTTTCTTTCCATTAGGTTTTGCTTTTGCTGTCAAGCCTTCACCAGAACTATTTCCCAAGCTATTTTGTTTCCCTTATAATTCCTTAGTGTTTAAGGCTAACTTAACTTCATCTAGAGACAGTGCTCGGCTTTCATATGCCAAGGCATCAATAAAGTGCTCATAAGATTTGGGCAGAGAGCTTATTAAGAGTAGAGCTTTATTCTCATCATTTAAGGTTGTATCAATAGTCTCCAAAGTATCACATACTTTGTTAAACTCATCAAAATGATCTTTAAGAGATTCTCTTTCCATTGTCTTTAGTGTGAACATTCTCTTTTTAATATACAACATATTTGTAAGAGTTTTTTCATGTATATGCTCTCCAATTTGGCCTATAAGTCAGCAACTGTACATTCTTTTGCCACTTTCCTTATCACTGAATCTACAAGACTAAAGATTACAGTTTCTCTAGCCTTTTTGTCAATCTTAACAGCTGGTTTAGGAGTCTTTGATGAAGATACTTCTTTCCCTTTATTCTTGGTCCCTGGTTGAATTGTATCACTAAGCCTTTAAGTAACTAGCAATGCTTCCATTTTTACCATTGAACTTCTCAAGGTCAATCTTAGGTGTAGCCATACTTGGATCTTGATTTATAAACCTTACTCTAATACCAAGTGTAGTGATTAAAATGCTTCCAAGAACTCAAAGCAATTTAATCGCTACTTAAGATCTAGACCAAGATCAATGTAAGATGTTAATAAGCCAACAAACCCACGTTGATGACTCAATGATTAAGAACCCTTTACAACATAATTAATGAAGATTATGATCATAAAAGATTAATTGAATTAAGAAGCAAAAAACAAAACAATCAAAGACAATAGATTTACGTGGTTCAATTGTGCAAGAGTGCATAATCTATATCCATGGGAGAAGCCATCAGAATGAGATTTATTGATGATTCAAGTCAAGATTATAGAGCATTTACAAAGAAGATTAAAAGGAACAAGATAACACTTTCTCTTTTTAAAAGGCTCTTTAGAATTCTATCAGATGATCTTTGAAGCAGCCCTGTTGATCTGTTTATATAACATCTGATAGCAAACCAATAATGCATAAGATTTTGACATATGGATAATGGTTTGTAACAGCTTATATTCATTCCTAACACACTACATCACATTTCATTTAAGCTTATGGCTTAAACGACTTGAATTTTCACTGTCTTATGAGTTTAAGTTCCTCATGTGTGCTGCCCCATGACCATAAGCCACAAAAAAAGTATAAAAAATGATGTCCTTTCATGTGAACAAGTTTTGCATTCATCATTTAACTCCATATAGTGTTTTTTATGGGAATAATAAAACCTTTCTCCTCTCATACCTAAATTTTGCTAAGTATATAGATTTTTCAGTCTGGGTTGTATAACATCCCTCAAAAGTTCTTTAAAAACACCTCTTTCATGTATCTACATTTTGCTTTAATTAATATTTCATGCATAAGCTCTTACAACATTCTATTATAAGGGGGCTCTATGGGGAAAACTGTCATTTAGAACCACCAGAGTGCAAAAGTAGTGAAGTTAAGCTTGTTCTTGATTGAGAAGCACAAAAGATGATTTGACGTAAGTTTTTTACTAAAGAACTTGGTTCATAGCGCAAATCTCTTCAAACTTTCTACTCATTTCCTATACAAAATAAACTCTTCAGGCAGTTGCAATTTGATAGAAAAATTATTACTTTTTGGTTAACTTTTAGCTCGCATCACTAATCAAATGTGTTTATTAATTGCAAATTAGAAGGAAAATAATTTCTCTACTCATTTACAAACAAGAGTAACAATAAAAAAGAAACTTTCACTAACAAATCATGTGAATTAGTTATGTTAGAGTTTATTTGTTCTTGATTTTCTTTTCAAACGAAAATAGTTTATACATTTATATCATCTTTTATAGGATTCAATTATTGTGCATTTTGGAAAATTTTTTCATTCTTTCTTAATTTTCTTGAGAAGAAAGACTAAAGGGTCACTTATGGATTTACAAAAGAGTAGTGCTCAGTAAAAGAATTAGTTTAATCTCTTTTAAACTAAAGAATTTACAAAAATGAGTTTTATAAGATAATTTAACTCATAATTTTTGTTTGATTGCACTTCTGTTTTAGCCAATTTTTAAGCCTTCCTCTTTTTTATGAAGTATTTCGTTTTGTTTTATTCATTTTAGTTATATATATACACATATATATATTAAGCAAAGAAAAAAATTGAAAATTGAAAACAAAAATTCAAAAAATAGTAACAGAAAGAGAGAAAACAAAACCAAATATAATGTGAAAGAGGAAAGGAAAGGGCAATAAGGAGAAGTGAATAGTTATAATATAATGAGAAGAGAGAAGAAGTGAAGAAATCACTTCAATTGACTCATGCCCTATCTCAGCTAACAGCCTTTGGATTGCCCACCCTATAATCTGACAAATGTCAAAAATTTTATCCCATGAGGTCATGATATTAGTTAGGATATGATTAAATTGCCAACCCAAGTGCTCTTTATAATTTGTCAACATAAAATTCGTATTAAAATAATAAAAATTAATGATGTACAAGTGTCATTACTAATTCATCATCATAAAATACTAAATATATATTTTTAAAAAATTATTATTTTAAAGTAATTAAATATTTAATTAAATGAATTATTTATTTAATGATTATAATATTATAATCCTTTGTTAAATATTAAATAACAAAACAATATTTTGAATAATAATAAAGCAATTTCAAATTTACATACATAGACTTATTTAAAATAAGTTAGCATTATATGAGTAATTTGAAGAAGGGCCGAAACTACAATGCCTCAGGGGTTTCGTGCCACAGTCGTTTGTCAGTTAGCAAGGTGATCGTTGGATTTAATCCCACGGCTGCAGAAGAAAGGTAGACATAAAGGGCAATTACCTGAGGAAAAGGTAAGAGTCGGTCAGGTGGAGAAAAGATGGGTTTGATAAAATAGCATCCACGTGTAATGAACATGTAGTATTTTAGAAAGACACATGTAATGAACGGCAGCAAACAGCAAAATACAGAAACAGGAAAAAGCATATGCAAGTAATGGTTGGAAACAACTTGGTGGAGGCATGCAAGTATTTGTTAAACTAAATGAGATAGGAAAAATGTAATATAGGGACGAGAATTTTTGCAAACAGTGAATTGAAAGCGTCAACAAAAGGTCGAAAAAGAACAGTAACTGCTGAAGTTTAATTATAAACAGCACAAATTTATCCTTAATTTAAATAAAATGATAAATTAGTAATTGTACATAATATAAAGAAAAATTCAGAAAAGAATATATCCAAATATTTGGAAAAAATTTGTTAAAAATTCATAATTTAAAGAAGTATGCATATCATACCATAAGAAAAAAAGAGTTGGAGTTTGGACAAGTAGATCTAAAAAAATGAAGGTTGAATTTTGGAGGAGCTGACGAAGAGATGGAACAACATTATTTATTGTTTATTTAGTCATAGAATAACATCATTGCTTGACATTGATGATGTCGTAGTGTAATAAAGGGACGCCATGTTAATATTTATTGAATATATCGAACGACATGACATTATTGACTAGGTAAATGGGATGACAAGTATATTTCTTTATTAAAGCATCTTCTATCTTAGAAGAGTAGATTACTGAAATGATGTCAACACTTGGAAACGTCAGCTAACCGATTATTGGATAGCTGACACATATTGTAAACTTAGGGTATACAAGTGATACATGGAAAAAAGTAATGTAGTGTACGTGATGTAAGTATCATTTAAGGGTAGATGAGTGAAAAAATTTGATTGTGATATAAGTTGGAAAAAGTTAACATAGTAAGTGCAAAAAAAAAGAAAAAAAAAGGTACTTTCTAAACATTCCCATGTCAAAAACTGTCTTATTTTGAATGTAAATTTATTTATTAAAAAAATCATAGTCTTTTTAGGCAAATAAATTATTGAACAAAGAATAAGGAAAAAAAAGATTGTGGCACGATCTTAAAAGAATTCTATGGGGTTAATGTTTTGTCCCATACAATGATAATAAGGTTGGAGTTGTATGTTAGTGTAAAAAGGAGGATGATCCATAATTAGGGGTTGGTTAATGAAGTTAAAGATGGTGGAAAAGGGTTATATAGAAGTAAAATGTAATTATAGTACAGTGTTTGGTATGAATAAGTAAATGAATAATAATGCAAATTGGGTATACGAACTAAAATGTTATAATAATGGTGTTTCGTAGAAAGACCCATAGGGCAAGATTAAAGACTAAATTGTGCAATTATGTAAATACTTTTATTTTGTAATAAAATAGGAGGGGCTGCAATGTTAGTAGGCAAAAATCAAGTACAAGTTACGACTGCAATAGGTTTTGTAAGTATTGTGTTGAATCTAATGGTTGGATCATAAGAGAGAAAATAATGGCATATGAAATCACAATTGCATGGTAAGTAAACCTCAGTTGTAGTTGGAAAATATTTCCATCAGAAGAGAAAAATTGAATATGAGTTATGTTGTAAAATGTTAATGGGGTGAAGAGTGTGCACAGGTGTAAAGCCCAAGAATCGGTGTTTTGTTGAGGCTCCAACCTTTCCCCTTTGCAATGAGACAACGTTGGAATGTGTTGAAAATGCTGGCCTTTTAACGAAAAATGTAATAAAAATATTTTTTTATTGTTAGAGTGAGAGCGAGTTTGTTGAAGGACGAGTTCAGACTTGATTCGCGAGTAAAATGGAAAAATATATTAGAAATTTGGTTTCTATTTTTTAAAAAAATATAAAGAAAATGTCATCATATCCCCACTAAAATATACTCCACCCCGCAATATATTGAAATTTAAAAACTCACCCCAAGAATTTAAAATACAAATAGAAAGAGTTGGGCTGTTGAAAGTAAAAAAAAAGCATGTAAAAAGAAATATGAATTAAAATTTTGAAATAACACATAAGTTCATTAATTTGTACATTAAGCTAACATATACCAATTTCAACGGCAGTCAGCCTTAGAAAGGTCCTAAACTAAATATGTTTGCAAATTTTTTGTCATATGGAGAAGGCCAAAATTTTGTGAAACGGGGCCCAATTCTTCTTGTCTTCGAGTCCCTAGTCAATGAATATGTCATCTAGTAATCCTTTTGTTGGAGCTTGAGGATTTGCCACCTGGGTGCATGAGGTAAAATATATAAAATCTTATTTGTTGCGGTATGTTTGCTCGGCTCCATTAGGATTTAACGTGAAATACTTGACTTTAGGTATCCATTGTGCCACTGTTTATTGAAACTAGTTTCTTTGATATTCATGAATCACTTTGCTTTAGGTATTCATTGTGGGTTAATGGTTTTACAAATTAGGATTCACCAGAATTTATTTTTATCTTTATGGATGTTTTATTGTTGGACCTTTTACAGTACGGCCCCTTAATGGGAAAGGGAAGGTATTTTAGTTTTGTAGTGGTTATGTAAGTTGAAGGAATAAGGTTTTGCATTAAAAGAATATAGTATATCAAATAATTAATTCGCGTGTTAGTAAAATTGTGAGTTTTCGTTACCCCACTGAATTAAGGTTATACAAAAGAATTGTAAAGGTCTCTTGTTAAGTATCTTGTCTATTGACATAAGAAAAAAGTTTGTAGTATGAATACAATAATAGTGGAGTGAGTAACTAAAATTTGAATTGCTATGTATCCTTCGTCATTTGGACATGACGACATTAATAAAATGCAAATGTGTACACCTGGGTCTGAAAAAGTTAATACCCATTACATTCCATATTGATGCAGCGTGGCAAGCCTGTCATGAGGTTTATAAAGCAGCGGTTATGTATAGCATTGGAAAACTGGAGTTATTAAAGAGCTTGTGTGCTATATTGGCCATTGATTATAGCAACGAAGACATTGACGATGTACTTGAGAAATTTGATGTAGTAGTTGATGGACCAGGTGAGATGGGAATGTCCATTGTTTAGCAGAATGGTAATACATTAAAGGAAGAGTAACAAATTTAGCATCGTCAATTTCCACAGTAGGTCAAAAAGTTATGAAAAATTTGGTGCCATATGATTAACTTTGTCACTTTATTTTAAACATATGCCAAAGCGTACCAGAGGAACACATTCGTTAACCAATTTGTACTTAAAGTCAAGCATCATAGTAGCGGGACCGAACTAACCATTGAAAAAGATATGGTTAATTTACATTGTGCATACAAAAATTGAAAATATGTCAATAAGCATTGTCCAACTCAATTTGGCATGGCAAATCCCTATGACGTCAGTAATAACATGACGGTTTCCATGTAACGAGTTGTTTGCCTGATTCAAAACATTAGGGAGTACGTTTGTACAATGTTAAGCTGATTTACATATGATGTGCCTTAAGTCATGGACGAGCAATAACGGTTCCTTTCATTGACCTGCAATCGGAGCTTTCGCATTTAAAGGCATGCATATACAAAGCTGAATTAGTATTACAGAAAGAAGGAACATTAAAACATAGTTCTTACTAGCTTGTGCTATTGTTGGTCTAGCCGTCTAGGATGTCGCAATCCATCAGAAGTGATTGTCACTGCAACAAGGTAATGATCAGTTAGTGCATACGAAAAATGCAAATGAGATTTGGGTTTCTGTAAGGGTAAAATTTAATAAATCATTGCATAAGTTATAGTTAGGGTGTGATGATTTAAATATTTTGTACCATTTGATTTAGTAGACCATTTCTTTGGTGGCAAAATATTGTCATGTAACTGCCATTTCTATTGCATTGCTTCGGGAAGCATATTCATCCCTGGTCCATAAGCTGATCTGTATTCATCCATTGTCATTAGCTTATGTACGTATGTATCCAACTTGTCACCCCATGTGTCGATGCATCGGCATGCATGTGGGCAAAGAATTCCAGAGAGTTGCTATAATCTACAAGTGTGTGTCATAAGTTCCCTGTTAATTTCATAGGCAAGTCCATCCCTAGTGACAACTGCTATTGCATTGTGCGAAGTGACATCAACAGTCCAACCCTCACCTTCAAACATATTTTGAATGATTTGTTGTCTTATAGTTAGGGTGATTTTGTCAAAAATCCATTCCCAACCAAGTAAATATCATCTCTGAAATATTTCAACAACTTTTTGGGTTATTATTGTATATCTTTGTGTGACATTCAAGTCCAATTGTTTGAGCAACCAAATACAAAGTTGTTCGGTGGCACTGATGGTTATTTTCGTGCTTTTCACCCACTCTGGCATAGAAAATAATGCCCACTTGTGGCAATTAGTGTCTTTCAACTAATTATAACATTCCACACTTATCGTTTCAATGACAGCCATCTAGTTTATGAAACTATTCTCATCGGTGCTCCTATATGCACCCTAAAATGGTGAATGAATTGTGACCCCAAGAAACTCATCTACCATTTTGGTGTAAAGACTGAAACAACACTGCCTATACACAGCAGATGGGAGGAACTCTTCAACTGCCTCGTCAACGCCATTATCCCCATCACCCATTATGCACAATCCTGCTCCAAGTTCCAACAAAAGTCCATAGTTTAAATTTTTGAGAAAAAAAGCCCACAAGTCCAAATGCAATTGGGAGGACAATATCATTCCCGTCAGAACAAACTGCAACTAGCACACTCTTATATGGACTATCAATCTCCCACCCATCAACTGTTAGAAGAATTCGACATCTTGTCTTAAAAGCATATGCGGTGTCATAGAGGGAAACAAACATTCGATAAAATATGTCGGCAGTGAAGTGCTGCTTTGCTTTTTTTTTTTCTATATTGACGATGTTGTGACTGTTTACAATCTCCATCTCTTGTTTGTATTGTAACAGCTGTGCATATCCATCTGCATGATCTATTCTGAGCCAAAATCTCGCCATTCTGTCAATAGCTTCCAACTTTCGTATGGAGCATTTAATCCCATAAGTTGTTACAATTTCATTCCATAATTTGTCAACTTGTCGGTGTTCACTTTGCTTCCATATATGCAGGAACTTAGTTGCAATCCACTTTGTCCCCCTTGCAGTTTGATCGAACGTTGATTGCATGTGTGCATTGGAGTTATGTCGCAGATAACGAAAACATTGCTGCGATGCTCTTTTACTGCTATGATTTTCCAATCACAGTGAAGATTAAAACACTTGCAGTTGACATAGGTACTTGTGTTATGTATTATGCAAAGTTTAAAACCATCCCGAATTGCATTAACCTCCAAGGCTATTCTAAACTCAACGTCATTTTTGAAGTGCTGGCACATCCTCATAATCATTTGGTTATTGGATGCAGGATCAAATAAAAAACTATTCGTTCCTCTGATCCCTTTCTTTCTGTCTATTTCAATTTTAAATAAATCGTCTTCATATCCCACCCACGACTTGTCCAATTCAACATCATCATCATTGCTGTTAGGGAAGTACATTCTCTCATTTGCTAAGTCATCATATGCTTCCCAACTTTTATCAAATGGCCACGAGGCAGCATAATCCTGTGTTTTACCAAATGTGCATAGCTGAATGGCTAAATATTTGTTGTTGCTTCCATTGGTTTCTTCAATAAGAGGAGGATACATTTTGGCAAAAAATCTATGCACTTCAGAATCTGAAATTAATTGTCTCCTATTTGTTGAATCATATTCTTCTACACTTGACGATTTCGATGCTTTGGTATTAATCTGTGCCTCACACGAAATGGTCGGGTCTTCATGGATGTCACTTCCACGATGGTGGCCATGGGAGATTTCATGCCCCTCAGCTGGTTGTTCTATCTTTTGTTTAAACAGCACCCTTGCAACATTCCTTTTTCTCGTATTGTGATCGGACGTTTTCAATTCTTCAGTAGGCAATGTAATATTCACGACTGTCTGTGATATATTCTTGGATGGCCTATTGCAAGCTATGAAATGATTAGGAGTCGTGGGAGTAATTGTCCCCATTGATGTCATTCCGCATTGGCAGCTTCTTAAGGAAGTAGAGAATAGGATACATATTTGTGGGGAGTGCAATCCATTGTCCGCTGAATGTAACCTCTAAAATTTGAACTTGACTACACCATCTCAGAAGTATGGCACTGTTCACATATACGGAACTATTCACATGCATGGGTACTGTCTACGTTACTGTTCACGACACTGTTCATATAGACGGATCGATGACGTGTCAAGATCCTGTTGGACTAAAATTCTTATTTACTGTTGATGGTGACGTGGCAGCATATTACTGGATCAAAAAATGCGCGTGCGGTACATGCAACATATGAGATTATTTACTGTGCAAACCGCGTTACTGTTCAAACCGTGTGCAAACCGTGTTACTGTTGACTTTACTGTTGACTGATGACATGGCGCAATCTTGAGCGTCCAAACTGTTTTTAATCCGATGACCATAATTTACTCGATGTATCTATAAAAAGAGGCCTCCCCCCCCAATTTGGCACCTCTGAATCCATTTTTGGGATCCATTTTCTGTAATTCTCTCTCCATCTTGTATTTTCTACGTATTTTAATAAATTTCTATTTTGCCCCTAGTTCAACTATGAGTGGCTAATTTTCTTTCAAGCTTGGGTTGAAAGTGAAATCTCAACATGTGTCATGGGCTTGATTTGGTAAATTTATTTTCTCTTCCCCTCTAGTTTTTGTGGATGTTTTGACTTTTCGTTGACAAATAATACTAATTTTGTTTAGTACCACCCTAGTTTCACCGGCTCCCTAGTATAAGATTATTATTATTTGGCACGATAAGCCCTTAGCACCATATTTATTAGAGTGTGGTTCATGAGGTGTGGATTTCCCCCTCATGATTTAATTGGTATTAATAAGGAATATTTAGCCCATGGTGTATGTTGATACGGATCCATATACCCAAGTACGTCATTTCAATAGAATTCTCTTCAATTTATTCTTGCCATTTCAATTCCAATTTCAGAATTTGTACTCGTTATTTTAAATTAAGTTTTAGCATATTTCAAATCATTTCCACCACAAATCCAACTACCCATTCACAAAATTAGTCCTATATGTAGTTAAAATCCACCTTCTCGTGAGATCAACACTCGTCACCATTAATCTATATTACAACAGATTCGTGCGCTTGCGAGTTTAATAAAATTTGCACAACAAGTTTTCGGCGCTGTTGCCGCAGAGGTAAGTAATTTTAATTCATAGAATTAATATTTATGAATATTTTTATTTAATTGTTTTCTTTTATTTTTTTTAAAAAAGTGAATCTACATTTAAAGGTTAGTATTTCTTTTCTTTTTCTCTTTTTTCAAATTCTGTAATTTAATTTTTAATTTATTTTTCTTTGTAATTTTTTTGTTTATCTTATTAATTTATTTTTAGTTAATTTATTTTCACGTATTTGTTTTTGTGTATTTTTATAGTAAGGTTGTAATAGCGCAATAAGGTTAGTATCGTAATTTCTCCTTCTTCTTTATTTTATTTGTTTTGTTTCTATTTTTATTTTATTTTATTTGTTTTGTTCCCATTTTTATTTTTATTTTATTTGTTCTTTGCATGCATGGTCGTAGGTCATTATTACCTAAGCTTGAACCTATAGATCTTGAACTTGAGAAAACACTTCGCACAAACAAAAACATTAAAAACAAAATGGATTTACAAGCACCACAGGAGAGGCCATTTAAGGACTACTTCAGTCCTTTAGCCAATTTGAGCACATCATGCATAAGGTATCCAAATGTAGCTGCTAGGAGTTTTGAATTAAAACCTAGTGTGCTAAATTGTCTCCCCACATTCTATGGATTAGAAAATGAGGACCCATATAACCATTTGAATGGTTTTCATGTTATTTATCAAACATTTAAATATGAAATTTTTTCAAACGATGATGTAAAACTTAGATTATTCCCATTTTCTTTACAGGATAGAGTTCGTTCATGGCTTAATACATTACCTGCTAATAGTATTGCATCATTGGAACAAATGGTTACAAAATTTTTGAATAAATATTTCCCAGTGCATAAAACCAATACTATTCGCAAGGAAATCTCAGAGTTTACCCAGAGAGATGACGAGCAGTTTTTCGAAACATGGGAGCGATTCAATGGGCTCCTCTTGAAGTGTCCACATCATGGGTACAAGAAATGGCACCAATGCCAATACTTTTTGGAGGGATTATTGCCGAATGTGCAAGAATGGCTAATGACAACGAGTGGAGGAGAGCTAATGTCAAAAAGTACATCAGAGATTTGGGAATTCTTCCAGCGACAAGTAGATAATTCCCAATAACGGAGTCGATCACTCAGGAATACTAGAAGGATTTAGGGAGTAAATGAGGTTCACATTGGCGAGTCAAATTCAGAAATCAAAGAAGTCAAGAAGATAATTGAAGGCCTCTCTCGACAAATAGCATCGTTATCGACTGCTAAATCAACAGAGCCACATGACCATGACTTATACTTAGATCAAGCCAATGCCATAGGTGTAATGAGAAAATCATCGAATTACAACTCATACTCCAATACATATAACCCTGGATGGAGAGACCTCCCCAATTTTTCATGGTCTTAAGGATTCCAACAGAATGAACCAGCAGCTTCAGCTCCACCAATGCAACCAATTGCTCAAAATCCTTAAGTCTCTCAGCCCCCATTTAGATCATTTAATCAGAACTAGAACTACTCTCAACCCAGACCATGGGAGGATGCATTCCAAAATTTTAGGAATGTTACTCACTCCATGATTGAGCAACAGAACTGCACTATTGATGGACTACGAAATGAGTTGAGAGCGGGCTTCAACTCGCAAGCTCAATCAGTTTCAAGCCTAGAAAAGATGGTGGGACAACTTGCTTCTTCAGTTCAGACCTTGGCAATGACCGTTGAGAAAGGTAAATTTCCAAGTCAACCAGTGCCTAAACTTAAAGGAGTGCATGAATCAAGTACTAGTTCACCACAGCAGCATGGAGAGGTCAAAGCCGTCATGACCTTGCGAAAAGCAAAAGAAGTCGACAATAAAGTGGAAATGCAACATATCAGCTTTTTTGGATTTAGAAGATAGTATAAATTTGTTGCCTTACTTTGTTTTCGTGAAACTTGGACTTGGAGAATTACATCCAACTCCAGTGGTGTTACAACTTGCAGATCGATCCACGAAAATACCTCGTGATGTTGTGGAGGACGTGCTTATCTAGGTAGACAAGTTTTATTTTCCTGTTGACTTTATTATAATTGACACTCAACCAATACAGGATTCAAGCAAGCACATCCCCATTATTCTAGGCCGACCTTTCTTGGCAACTGCGGATGCTTACATTCAATGCAGGACTGAAAATATGCAGTTGTTCTTCGGCAACGTGACTATGGAGTTGAACATCTTCAACATTGCCAAACAACCTCACAATACAGATGATGGAATTGTTGATGTGGATTTAATTGAAGCATTAGTTGATAACACATTTGTTTCAAACTTTAGTGACCCTTTACAAACATGTTTAACTCACTTTGGTTTGGATTTTGATATTGACAAATCGATCGATGAGGTCAACGCCCTACTTGACTCAGCACCATCCATGGACACTAATAAATGGAAGCCAAGAGTTGAACAACTAGCACCATCAGAGAAGAAACTCATCCCATCATCAGAATCACCACCGAAACTCGAGCTCAAACCATTACCTAACACTTTGAAATATGCATTTTTGGGGGAAAAAAATACTCTACCAGTAATCATCTCATCATCCCTAAATGACGAACAAAAAGGTAAGTTGTTGGTTGTTTTAAAAGAGCACAAAGGAGCATTAGGAGGACCATAGCAGACATCGAAGGTATAAATCCAGTAGACTGCATGCATTACATTCACTTTGATGAAAATGCTGAACCTATTAGGGAAATGCAACGTCGGTTAAATCCTAATATGAAAGAAGTGGTTAGAATAGAAGTCCTTAAGCTATTAGACGCATGTATTATTTACCCAATTTCTGATAGTTCATGGGTCAGTCCTGTACAAGTTGTCCCTAAAAAGTTAGGAGTCACTGTAATTACAAATGTCGATAATGAATTGATACCAACTAGAGTAACCATAGGATGGCTTGTATGCATTGATTATAGAAAGTTGAATTTTGTCACACGTAAAGACCATTTTCCTTTACCATTTATCTATCAAATGCTTGATAGATTAGCAGGCCATGAATTTTATTGCTTTCTAGATGGCTACTTATGATATAATCAGATTCTCATAGCTCCAAAAGATCAAGAGAATACCATTTTCACTTGCCCTTTTGGCACTTTTGCATATAAGAGGATGTCATTTGGATTATGTAATGCACCTGCTACATTTCAACGATGCATGTTAAGCATTTTTTCTAATATGGTTGAACGATTTCTTGAAGTCTTTATGGATGATTTTTCTTTCTTTGGTGACTCGTTTGATCAATGTTTACATCATCTAACGCTAGTTCTACAGAGATGTATCGAGAAGAACTTGGTCTTAAATTGGGAGAAGTGTTATTTTATGGTAAAACAAGGTATTGTTCTCGGTCACATCATTTCGAGCAAAGGTATTGAGGTTGACAAAGCCAAGGTGGATCTCATTTCTAATCTTCCTCCACCCAAAACAGTCAGAGAAGTAAGATCTTTCCTTTGGTATGCTGGTTTCTATAGACGTTTCATTAAAGATTTTAGCAAAGTTTCTAGACCTTTATGTAAATTACTTGCTAAGGATGCACCTTTTATCTTTAATGATTCATGTCTTGTGGCTTTTGAAAAATTAAAGCAATTTTTGACATCATCACCCATCATCCAACCCCCAAATTGGAACTTACCATTCGAGCTCATGTGTGATGCATTTGACTATGCAGTAGGAGCAGTATTAGGACAAAGAGTTGATCGGATTCTCCATATTATTTACTATGCTAGTATGACATTGAATGATGCACAGTTAAACTATTTAACTATTGAAAAAATGATAGCAGTAGTGTTTGCATTGGAAAATTTTCAATCTTATCTCATTGGTTGTAAAATAATAGTGTTAATAGATCATGCTGCTATTAAATATCTTCTCACAAAGAAAGATGCAAAAGCTAGACTAATTCGTTGGGTGTTACTATTGCAGGAATTTGACTTGGAATTCAAAGATAAGAAAGGCCAGAAAATGTTGTGGCAGACCTTGGTATGCTGATATTGTTAATTATCTTGTTACAGGTCAACTTCCACAGCATTGGACCAAGCAAGACAAAGCTAAATTCTTTGCAGAAATAAAGAATTTCTTTTGGAATGACTCGTATTTGTTCAAGTATTGTGCAGATCAAATTATCAGACGATGTGTCCTAGAAAGTGAAATTCACAATATCCTTTCATTCTGCAATGAACAAGCTTGTGGAGGCCATTTCAGTACTAAGAAAACAGCTACAAAAGTTTTACAATGTGGTTTCTATTAGCCAATTATATTTCAAGACGCTTACACTTTCTGTTCTTCATGTGATAGGTGTCAACGAATGGGGAGCATTACACGAAGAAACATGATGCCACTAAATCCAATTTTAGTGGTTGAGATTTTTGACGTATGGGGTATCGACTTCATGGGACCCTTTCCTCTTTCTTTTGGCCATCAATTTATATTGGTTGCTGTTGAATATGTATCGAAATGGGTAGAAGCAATTCCATGCAGAACCAATGATCGCAAGGTGGTGATAGAGTTTTTGAAAAGCAATATTGTTTCGCGCTTTGGATTCCCTCGAGCGATAATCAGTGATGGTGGTGCCCACTTTTGTAATAAAGCATTTAAAGCTCTTTTGACAAAATATTCAATCACTTATAAAGTGGCGACCCCATATCATCCACAAACCAGTGGCCAAGTGGAGATCTCCAATCGAGAAATAAAGCACATATTAGAAAAGACGGTGAGGCCGGACAGAAAAGATTGGTCATTAAGACTTGATGATGCATTATAGGCATATAGAACGGCTTTCAAGACCCCGATTGGGATGTCACCCTACAGGCTAGTGTATGGAAAAGCTTGCCACCTACTTGTGGAACTCGAGCATCGTGCATATTGGGCTATCAAGAAATTCAATTTTGACATGCAGCAAGCCAGCTCAGAAAGAAGATTAGAACTGGCAGAACTTGAAAAAATTCACAATGATGCATACGAAAATGCCAAGATTTACAAGCAACGAATGAAAGTCTTCCATGACAAGCATATTATGAGAAAATCTTTCACTTTAGGTCAGAAAGTGCTTTTATTCAACTCTCGCTTGCACCTATTCCCAGGTAAGTTACGCTCTCGTTGGTCTGGTCCATTTATTGTTCATACTGTTTTTCCACATGTGGCAATTGAAATTAAGGACCCAAAGAACGGTGTCACGTTTAAAATTAATGGTCAAAGATTAAAGCCATATTTAGAGTACCAACCACATGGAGAAGACACCGAAATAAATTTGAGTGACCTATCTGATTTGATTTTTTCTTTTCGGTGGTTTGATTTTTCTTTCTTTCTTTTTATCATTCTTTTGCTGATTGAAATTTATTTATTTTTATGCATAAGTGTGTTTGTTTACCAGTCAGTTTTCTCTTATCATTGTTAATCATGAGTCTTGTACGTAGATCGTTCCTCCTGAACATTCTTAAACCACTTCAACGTATCAAAACTCATCTCAAAAGGCAGATTCAATCTTGTAAAAGACATCGCATTTGGGCTCTACAACCACCAGAGTTAGTAGCCTATCTTGAGCATTTAGAAAGCCAACTCAAAAATATTGGGAGAAGTGTTTATAACATCCAGTTGGAGCTTGAGGTAAATTCAATAAGAGGACGATTTTAATTTTCTTTGTGTATTTTTAACTTGTTTTTCTGTTTTGTGCTTTAATTTGTTACCCCGGTGAAGTGGCGGATAACGATACTCCGTGACAATCAAGTTGGTTACTTTAGTTTCCCATAATAACTAATTATTTGAGGTGAAGGAATGGACAGAACCGAGATTCTAGCGAAGCTTTAGAAGCGATTCCATTCACTTCCTCAGAATGCCCTCGTTACGGTCTATAAAGCTCGGTCCGAACGCATGCGATTGCTCATGAGGAATAACATACCTGCTGATATCTGTAAGTTAACTCCAAAATTTATTGCATACATGCCTGGTTGTGGGAAAGGAAATTATGCAAGAAAACGACGATCTCGAAGAATTTCTGTTGCTTGTCATAAGTGTACCAGAATGAGTTGCAATAAAAACCCATGTTCCTTAGGAATGGTGTCTGATAACAGAGAATATAAGATTCAATTCATTAGGGATGGCTTGAATAATGAGTCATTGGATGATATCCTTCTGTCTCTTGAAACGCATTCCAGTTGATATGTGCAAGGAGCGATTCTCCAGCTATGGCCATTATTCCAGAAAGAGCATGCACGATATAGTCTCGGGAATCTGACTATAAACGACCCTATTTGCCTGTTTATAAGAAAACTAGATGGGAAGCCTATCCTCGACCCATCGAGGGCGTTCAAGCCGTTTCTGAACGTAAAACCAGAGGAAGATGTGAGCCACAGTCGCAACTACCTGTAAATATCCTTTTACTTCACTATTATTTTATTTTACTGTTATTTTATCATTTGCATTATTTATTTGACACTGACATGCCACCTCATACACAGTTGTGATCCATTGTCATTAAGATTCTTAAATATGACTTTTTGATAAGCGCTCACAAATTGTTTTTGAGAAATATTCCAATGGCAGCTACTCCCAATAGACAACTCAAGAACATTTGTATGCTTTCTAGATTTACCTATGGTAAACATAAAGAGTTCATTGATGCAGCCATAGATCTTGGTCGAAGCATAGCAGAGAGAAAATTACATTTGGTGTATGGAGGAGGTAAACGAGGGTTATCAAAATTGGTCTCAGAAGCTGCTTTTGTCAGAGGAAACCAAGTGTTAGGCATCATCCCTAGAGTTCTAAAACCTTTAGGCAGTGTGTCTGACTCAACGACTGAAAGAGTTAGTCGTCTAAGGTATGCAAGAACGAATAATTAAAATGCTTAATCATGCTGATGCTTTTATTTTCCTTCTAGGAGATCTTGCAACACTAGAGGCACTTATCACGCTAGCATCTTGGGCCCATCTGCACATTCACCAGAAACCCGTCGGTTTGTTAAATGTCAATAATTTTTATAATGGCTTTTTCGCATTTCTTAACCATGCAATAAAAAACTATTTTATACCTTCTAATACGAAAAAAACTTTTTATTTTTGCTCACACTGCTAATGAGCTATTTGATATGTTACAAGCTTATAAACTGGAGCCAGACCCCTGGAGCTTTGTGTTGGAGCGTTCAAATGATGACGATAATAGTAGCCGCAGTAAGAAGTACAAATTAAATTTAACTCTCCGTCTGTAAATATTTTCTTTTGTGTTACACCACCTAGGTGATGTCTTCTAAACTCTACTTCTTTCCTTTAAAACATTGAGGACAATGTTTCGTTATGGTTGGGGGGAAGGAATAGTTGACAATTGTGGAATATTGGTTAAGTTTTTACTAATTTTTTGTTGTAGAAACTAACTGTTGCTAACTTTTTGTGTTGAAGATGGCTGAATATGGAGTGTAGTGATTCTAGAAACGCATCTTCATCGTTAAAAAAATAAAAAAAATAAAAAATTAAAAAAATTAAAAAAATCAGATATTTTTTTTCTTCATTATGTTTTGATGTTCATTTTTCTTCTTCTTTTTAATTTCTCCTTTATAAATATACATTTTCAAACAAAATTTTTTTTGAGTCGAAGATGGCTGAATATGGAGTGTAGTACCTCTAGAAACGCATCTTCTTAAATTAAAAAAAATTATGTTCCCTATCATTTTCTAATTAGTTTTTCTGTATCATTTTCACATTTCTACATACATATTTCCCTTTCACGTTTAGAATAGGTTGGGGGGGTAGGATGTTGTTAAAAAAAATTGTGTGATTTGTTTTAACATTGGATGACATGATGAATTTCAAATTTTAGTATTTGTATCATCTTTAATCTGAAGTGATGTTACACTATGTTTGTTACTCTACATGTTGATGTCGGAGACAAATATGAGTTGCTTGAAGGAATGAACATGTCATAATAAATACCAAGTGAGTTTTTGAGCCTATCATTTTTTTTGGAGAGTAACCGTTTTTGCCCATTCTTTATACAGCTTAGCAGTTTATTATTGTATACACGATCTCTAGATTTCTTTTGAGTTAACCCTAAAAAAAATAAAAAAAATAAAAGAAAAAAAAGAAAAAAATATGTGTTACTACATTTGGAGGCCCATCTAATTAGTAGATATGAAAGATTATTTAGAACCCTAAAAGATTTGGAAAGGTCATCTTTGATTTGTTTGAGCCTTTTTAACCATCCTTTTTATGAAATATCCATAGTTAATCCTTTTGAGCCTTAAAAAAAAAACTTTTTCTTTGTCAACTTATCATCTTAACCCACTCCGATTTGAAGTATTATCCAATATCTTATAAGATCCATCACCTATTTATGTTTGAGAAAAAATGAAAATAAATATTTTGTATAGTGAAGTTATGCCTAGTTCAAAAAAAAATTATTTCTTAAAAAAAGAAAAAGAAAAAAATTGTTGCCTCAAAGAAAAAAAATAATAATAGGTGAAATCCACCTTGCAACTTCAAAAAAAAAATCCTCTGCATTTTTCTCAAGCATACACTTTGTTTTTCCTATTTCCCTTCTTTGTTAGCCATGTCCCTAACCTACGTTACGTCCTAATAAAAGTTCTTCTTGATTTTAGGGAACTATAGTCTGAAGTATAAGCTAGTTATATGGGCTAAAAAGATGTAGTGATGCATGTATAATAAATAAATAAATAAATTGGGTTGACTAGCATTTTTATTTGACTGGAGATCGTATTATTTGTAAGCTAAGGGCATATTTCTTTCATTTTGGTGAGAGCATATGATATCACTTCTTTTTTATTTTCTCTCAATGACCATTCATTGGAGTGACTATTTTTATTGGGTTTAATTTCTTTGTAAGAGTGTCACTACTTCCGGTGAGATTTTGGGATTTGACATGTCATTCTTAAAGGTAGCTACGACAAAGTCTACCGGGTTGATTCATGTGAATGGTTGATGTGGGTGTGATGTTTTTTTAGACTTGAGATAATGCTTATACTTTTATTTGATTTTTATCATTAGTCTGATTGAATAAATAAGAGTGTTTAAAAAAAATTATTTTTGAATTTTGTTTTCGCTTTATTTGCTAAGGGCTAACAATAAGCTAGTTGGGGGGTGTGTTGAGTGTTAGAAAATGCATATTTATAAAGGAGAAAACCATTATTTTACATTTCAAGTCTTACTAACAATCCTTACTTTTATGTGTTTTACCTTTTTGTAATCTAATTATGTGTGTTTTATTTTAATATAATATTTTATATATTTTAGGGGCATTATAGTTATTTCATAATAAATGAGAGATTAGATGGCAAAACGGACATTATTTTTGAACTCAGGACGATCGAAAACCTTAGGAGAAGCATAAAAAGAAAAATGACACTGTTCATATATACGGCACTATTCACATGTATGGGTACTGTATACGTAACTGTTCACAGCACTGTTCATAAAGACGGATCGATGACGTGGCATTGACTGATGACATGTCAAGATCCTATTGGACTAAAATTCTTATTTACTGTTGATGTTGACGTGGCAGCATATTAGTGGATCAAAAAATGCGCGTACGGTACATGCAACACATGAGATTATTTACTGTGCAAGCCGCGTTACTGTTCAAACTGTGTGCAAACCATGTTACTGTTCAAACCGTGTTACTGTTCATGCGTACTGTTGATAATAAGGAATATTGAGCCCATAGTGCATGTTGATACGGATCTAGATACCCAAGTACGTCATTTCAATAGAATTCTCTTCGATTTATTCTTGCCATTTCAATTCCAATTTCAGAATTTGTACTCGCTATTTTAAATTAAGTTTTAGCATATTTCAAATCATTTCCACCACAAATCCAACCACCCATTCACAAAATTAATCTTATATATAATTAAAATCCACCTCCTCGTGTGATCGACACTCGTCACCATTAATCTATACTAAAATAGATTCGTGCGCTTGCAAGTTCAATAAAATTTGCACAACACTTGGTCATGCTAAATAGTTCATTTGGCTTTACATTAATATGGTAATTTAAAGATAACTCAATCCAGGAGTCCATTTGTTATTACAAAGTTAGTGAGACAAGTCTGATTATTTCCAATATGTTGTGAAATAAGTACAAAACATTGCCCCGATGCTGCATCAGAACCAAAGGGTCTTTCACGTTCAAGTAGCAGACACATCCCAACATGGTACATAGTAACCAGACAAAAAATTTCGGTTTCGCACAGAAGCTTTGCCATAAAACCAAGCAACAATATTTTCATATGAGATTGATGCAGTTGCACAAATGATGATGTCGGGCCAATAATTAAATAAACATGTAACACACTGACATTTTGTCTGCACAATTAGGCACTGTTAAAATAGAAATTTGAATATCCAGGTTTTACATACCTTATGAACAGAAAGTGAATGTGATAGTGCTATTCAATGCACCTCAGCCGTTTGTCTTTGTTTGTTGTAACGATTACTTAACAAGTAATGTTTGCAATTGCCACCCCAAAGATATACAACTTCCACAGCTGAAACAATTGCAGCAAGATCTGTTTTGTAGTATCGTTGGATTGAAGTGTTAGTAGATCAGGTTCGACAACGAATTGACAGCAAAGTGATAATCAAGTCCCTGAAGATTGAACACAAATTATTTGGAAAATGAGAACATATTTTATGCCAGTGTCGTTTGTGGTGCCATAATTCATGAGATGAATTTTTGGAGGTTTATATACGACCACACATTGTTTAACACGTGTAATGTACTGTAGCTTATGAATTTTTACTGCGAGGTCCACGCAACACGCCAATGGAAATGCCAACCAAATTCGGTATCCGCTTTCTAAACTCAAACTAAATGGGGTCTTGCAAACATGGGTGCATTAGTTTGTTGGTTGATTGCAAATAATTGATGGGCTGCTTTGTTTCAGCCTACTTGACAGTTGTAACGATTATGCTTGTACAATATTGTCTCCTCGACGGCCCAATTTATGGACCTACTGCGGTTAACATCCATAACATGTGAACGATCTTATTGCTTTATTATTGGCTGGTTTAGTTAATTTAACATTATCTTAAGAGGAATGATGTTGTAATCGTTAATGGCAAGAATGACACGTGAAATTAATAAACGACAATTTGATGCTTTACTTTACTGAAGCAGGTAACATGGGTATCGTATGAAATGAAAAAAAGTTGTGATATCTTAAATCATTTTAATGTATTAACTAATTAGTCGGTGACAATTTCTCATTTATTTGTTTAATTTATTTTCAATAATAGTAGTGAATAACATTTCGGTTATTGCAAGTGATAATAATGCCCATGACGCCGATGATGGTAACAATAATAATAACATTATTTAATACGTGAATTTTGCAATAATAAGAATAAAGCAAGTATATAATAATACTACATTACTTTATCAAGTAATACTTAATATAATTACTTTACAAAACCTTATAATAGATATATCGTATTGTGTAATGAATATATGAAGTTATTATTTGATGACACTTACTGACTTAATTCATATTCCTGTCTGAAGGTCCAAATGTTATAGCTCACAAATATTTAGATACAACATGATTTCTCGTTCATAATGATAATGTACAAAATAGAGTTGTATTGTGTACAAAATAGACTTGTATTTTATACAAAATTCCGATTCCTTTCCCTTTGACTATTTAGGCATTACAAACATTTTTTGTTCAAGTTTGATATGCAATAAAAAATAAATTATTTCCACTGAAGTGAATTGCAACAATCATCCACGTGTAAGAATGTTGTGGTCCATCCTCGCTTTAAATGAAAGATGGGTACTTTTATTACAGAAAATGAGTGGATTGCTCCCGACATGACAATTATTAGCTGCACTTCACTAGCTTACAAAATCTATAAGCTACAGACTGCAGCATCAACCGTTGGATATGGTTCGATGTGGAGTGAGATACTAAACAATAGATAATTGGATAGTGGAATGATGGGAGATGTTTGTTACAGAATTTGTACCATAGACAGGTCCTTATTAGCTAATTCGTTTACCAATGTCATCATTACTTACTTTACCCATTGATGTAACAATTGTGTCAATCATGCTGCAACTTTTCTTTAGCATCTATTTTTACTATGCACATTAACTCTCGCCCATTTAGTGACACGACTTTCATTGAAGACTTCAACTGGTAGACAAACAAACCGGTAACAATAGCGAACATGTATACATGTCACATGGTCTTTTCACAATTGCTCCACGCCATCCTATAGCATTCATTTTCTACACAGGTGTTGACTTAGAGAACGCATCCTTCAGTTATGACATTTAAAAACTCATTACCGTAAATCCTACATGATTCCGTGGCTATGTAAGAGATTTTATGATGTGGGGAAATGTGTCTGACTTAAGTGTCTGGGTTGCTTACATTGTGTTTGTGGCTCCAAGGCCGAGGCACATGCGAATGGTCATAATCTTTAAAAACTGCACAGGCAACAGTTGGATGGTGGATATTTACAATATCCCAGCATCCCACAATGTTTCTATTCTTTGAAGAACGAAGCCAGTGAATATTATGATATGGCGTAGATTAGTCAACATTTGTTTTGTGTAATCACTTGTGTGGACCAAAACTAATTTCAATAATCGTTAATGTTGCCTAAATTAATATCAACTATAGCTTTCGAAATTTACAGACATGAGGCGTTTATGTTATAATCATGTACATTTGCTCTTCCATGTGGCTATATGTATCCCTCGTATTCATGTACAGAAGGGAGGCTTCAGTGGATGGATATAATTTTCAAATTCTGTAACCATGGAATGGGGATTTTGGAATACGGCCACAATACACACAAGACTTTAGTTTATCTATTTCTGCCGACGCAGATGAGCTGATTACATTTGCATGGACCAGCAGCTGGGAGTTAAAAGTATGCAATTATTCACTTTTATCGTACCCATTGAAGTCGACAAAAAATTATCAAACTTAAAATTCAGCGGCCGTTTCCGGCGATTTGTAATTTGTAATTTTCCTTTCTTGCTCTCTGGCAAAGTAATTGGATGTTTTTGGTTAATCAAAGCAGGGTAGTACCACACTAGTGAGTATGGGTGGCCATCAATTGGGTTCGGTTTGGTTGCGGGAGAAATTTATAGTTTTGGTTCGTTTTGGGTCGTAAATATAACAATTTTTGTTCGTTTTTTTTGGAGTTTAAATATAATACCCGTTCTGGAACCGATAGTTTGGTTTCACTTTATCGGTTCGAATTTGGTTTTCCAGTAAAGATATTAATTTTTCGGTAACGATTTACTTTACGAATCGGATAAACAAATTGCTATTTTTGCTTATCTTACCTTCCACATAAGACCTACTATAATTAATGTATAATGAATTAAAAAAATTATATAATTTGTTGAAGCAAAATAAAAATGGTGCAAAATTTTGTACATTTTTTTATTAATTCATAGATTCATCGTCATTATTTTGAATATTAAAGATTTTGGCTGAAAACGTTAATTAAATTAAATAAGTTTGTATGGCATAACATAACTTATAAAAAAATTAGGGATCATTATCTTATCTTGCATTGTTGAGGTTTGGCTAATGATCCTTTTGAAAAGATGCAAATGGAGATAATACAATTTGTAGATGCAAACATTTTGTGAATATTGCGTCATAATAACATTTAGCAAATATAAAGGACCGAAATGATATTATCGGTTCAGTTTGGAAATTTTTTATTTTGCTCAGAAAACCAAATCGTACAGAAACAAACCCAACGGAATTTTTATATTTCGTTTTTGTAAAGTAAAAATTCAAATCCCAAACCCAATAAACCCGAACCGATCGGAATTTTTTTTTTCAATTTGGTTTTGCCCACCCCTATTAGAAGAGCAACAAGGACAAGTTTAATGTGATTAATTTATTGCTCTTACTATTAACCAGTGTGAGTTTGAGAACAATTACGTCTGCACATCAGTACTGAAACCAAAATGCCAACTAATGTTCACCTCCCTTTCATCAATGT
Source organism: Citrus glauca (assembly GCA_029633175.1). Classification (NCBI taxonomy): domain Eukaryota; kingdom Viridiplantae; phylum Streptophyta; class Magnoliopsida; order Sapindales; family Rutaceae; genus Citrus; species Citrus glauca. The sequence goes on from JAQOOD010000009.1 coordinate 32,089,910, forward strand.
CAACCAATGCATAATTACCATTCAAACTCCATACAAATTTAAAGCAATGCATGATTACCATAGAAGCGCGATACAAATTTCGGGACATATGTTTAGCCCTCGTTTGTTTGGAGGATTAACAGTGGGGATGACATTGTTTTTTGACATTTTATCCTAATCTCATTTGAGGTGCAGTCTAATTATCTTACCAACCAGGGTTACGTAGCCAACACTTGTATTTTCGTCATCTGATGGGCCCAGTCAAGTATTCCATTGCATTTTTTTGTCAATTACTACTAGTTCATCTCAAGTACTCGTTCGTTTGTACTATTCCCGTTAAAATTTAATGTCATTTTCCAAACAAAGACTGTCAAATATGATGCATTGAGTGGACAATGGGCAAAAGTTTGTGGTCCACTTTTGACATGATCTTGCACAGTACGACCGAAATCTTGCAATATATCTGATGCTTCCCCCCTGATGTTTGCAGCATATCAATTCAACTTTGAGACACCATCGAAGGTGCGTTTCATTCACTCTTTGCATATTATGTAGTTTAGCTTCAATCCATTGCCACTTGCATGTGTACACATCCTTTATGGTTTATGCAAAATGCGGAAATCATTGTGTTGATTCCAAATTTTTATCATTGCTTTTTTCTTATGTCATGATTGGCTATATTTTATATTTTGCAATTCCATATTCATCAGGGGTTTTGCAATTCCATTTATTGGTCAGCATAAAACAAGATAGTGTATGGTTTAAGGGTTGTTTGGATGGTCAATGTTTTGTTCAACTATTTTGATTAACTCGAACAACATGTATCCATTTCCCAGGCATTTGGTTTTCCATAATATCCCATAAGTTTGTGACTTGGACAAACGATTTTATTTGTTGCTTGCCAACTAACAATCTTCCTGAAACTTTGTTTTAAATAAATAATTAAGGGAAAGCTGTGTGCCTCTATGTAAATGATGGGAGGCCTAAACCTCTTGCGCTCTTACTATCATGTAACTCATTTGCATGAGCTGTAGTTGGCCCAAGCATGCAATTGCCTTAGTTTATGCTGTCGTCACAACACGATTCAATTTCCACAAGCGTTGATTTAATCTTCGCGCCATTTTGTGAATGAAAACTATTAATAACTATAAAACTTTATACAGGAATGAAATGACATTGTTTCAGCGCCTGGACACAAACCAACAGTCACATTTCTTGCATCCAGTACCCCATGTGCATAGACCCAACACGTTAGATTTGAATGCAGGACCTTCGTCATTCCCACCCACATATTGCAGCATATTCTCACCCCCAACCAAGGATTCTACCAAATCTAAACAACCCTCAGATGAATCTACCAACCATTAATGGGCCAGCACTTAATCTTGAACCTTTCCACCCCTTCAAAATGAACCCACCCGTGATCAGCCACTCAGTTCTGAATCAACCCACTTTCAACCATCCGTCAAGTTTCATCCACCACGCAACGAATTTTGTTGCCTTCACCAGGCAACAGTCACAAGGCCAAACTCTTAATCCACCAAACCTCATTCACCCTTCGCTACTTGAATTTGCATTTGTCCTGGAATACATAGGTGAGAGGATTGGCATCCAGACAGATCAACCAACCCAATTCCAAATATTGTACCTCTGCAATATTGCTTTCTCTACGTTGTACAACGAGTACTCCTCGGCTAATCATATATTCAGGCCAATGGTGGCACCTCAATGGTTGGGCCGTGTCCTTAGAGTCCACAGTGATGCTCTGTTAAGATTATTGTGCACCAATGCATCTCAAGTGGGGAGTTTGGACTTCACATTTGGGTTTACTTTAGTCCAGACAGCCACCGACACCAGTTTGCGGGAAGCTTGGTTAATTTAGGAACTGCTGAGTTCCCTATCATGGTTGACTTTGGTGTTGTGCCGCGCCCCCAAGTTGCGTCAGTTCATCCACAATCTACGCCTCTGCTATTCGTCCAACATGACGCACATGGAGCACTACTCGTGCCTCCTCTTGTACCCAATCCAATTCACCCCCAGCAAGCACAAACTGTGGCCCCAATCATATCCAACCCAGATGACTCACGATTCCTAGGAAGTGCTCCCGGGGGACCTGCAAATGTTGTTAGTATGCCCATCAATATCCCAAGGCTGTGTGTCCCTATAGTTCAAACGGTCTTTGCTAGTGCCCCCGATAGGCGTTCGGGGGTTCAACCCAATGATGCATGTGTTATCTCTACGGTTGGTGGCGATCAGTCCAATGATCGTCGTAAGTACAAGTGCCAAAATTGTGGCTCTGTGGGCCACGACAAGCGTATTTGCAAAGTAGTGAACCCTATTATGAGGAAGTCAACAGTGGTTGTTTCTAGGGAGGTACGAACCCTATTAAAAGCATGAAATAATATTTTCATCCACCATTATAGGTTTGTCATATTTGTATATTCTATCGTTTAATACCTGCGTTTTCTATATGATGAGGATGAGATGGTTGTCTTGCAGTCATCCGATGAAGGGGATTGTGCAAGGCCTAATAGAGATGCAGAAGTCCCAACTGGGATTTTTCAGTGCAAATAGTCTCAGTAGTGGAATGGTCTGACCATGGGATCCTTTACACGATGAAGGCCCGTGGGTGTTGTTGTGCAAATTTTATTGAACTCGCAAGCGCACGAATCTATTGTAGTATAGATCTATGGTGACGAGTGTCGATCCCACGAGGAGGTGGATTTTAATTATATATAGAATTAATTTAGTGAATGGGTGATTGGATTTAAGGTGGAAAATGATTTGGACTATGCTAAAACTTAAATTAAAATATTAAGAATAAATTCTGAGATTGGAATTGAAATGGCAAGAATAAATTGTAGAGAATTCTAATAAAATGACGTACTTGGGTATCTGGATCCATATCAACATGCATCAAAGGCTAAATATTCCATATTAATACCAATTAAATCATGAGAGCGGAATCCACACCTCATGAACCCACGCTCTAATAAATATGGTGCTAAGGGCTTATCGTGCCAAATAATAATAATCCTATACTAGGGTGTCGGTGAAACCAGGGCAGTACTAGACAAGATTAGTATTATTTGTCGACGAGAAGTCAAAACATCCACAAAAACTAGAGGGGGAGAGAAAGTAAATTTACCAAATTAAGCCCATGACACATGTTGAGACTTCACCTTCAACCCAAGCTTGAAAGAAAATTAGCCACTCATAGTTGAACTAAGGGCAAAATGAGAATTTATTAAAATACGTAGAAAGTACAAGATAGAGAGAGAATTACAGAAAATGAACCCCAAAAATGGATTCAGAAGTGCCAAATTAGGGGGGGAGGCCTCCTTTTTATAGTTACATTGAGTAAATCATGGTCATCGGATTAAAAACAGTTTGGACGCTCAGGATTTTTCCATTTGATCTCTCGTTTATTGTGAAATGACTATGATGCCCCTAAAATACATAAAATACTTAATTAAAATAAAACACACATAATTAAAGTATAAGAAACTTAAACACATAAAAGTAACGGTTGTTAGCAATCCTTGATATGTAAAATAACGATTTTCTCCTTTATGAATATGCACTTTCTAACACTCAACAGGTGTAACCTATTCCTTTTGGTTTTTACTTAAGTACCACTTTTGTGCATGGATTTTCTGGTTTGTTCCAATATGATACAGGGGACGTTCCTTCTGACCAGGTCTTTTGGGTTTTTGTTCTTTGTAAAATATTTGAACAAGCTTTGATATAAAATACCAACATATAATCCCTAGTAAGCATTACATATGGCTGTATTGCGTAATTTGAAAATACATGATGTATAGCGTGCTTATTATATTGTGCAATTATCGTATCTCACCCCACAGGTTAGATAGGCAATAAAACAATTTCATCCCTGTTAGTCGTAAAGGTATGACATGTTACAAGTATAATCATTATACGTTACTTAAATTTAATGAAATAGTAGAGCAATTGGTTTGAATGATAGGTCAAACACTGCCAATAATTAGTTGGTGATCTCATCCTTCCATCCACCATTGAAGACAATGGTTGTATAAGCTTATTAACATATTTTGATGACTTTATAAAATCTTTCATTAATTTGTTCTTCCTGTAAGAAATCGCATAATCTGGTTAAACAATTTTGGGCATGGTTTTATACTTTATCTCATAAGCTTCAGACATACAGAAGAATTTTTTTTAGATATTCACGCGCATATACAAAAATGAAATCTATGTTCCTTCTGAATACATGGCCTCAGTGATGCGACTGTGCTTTTTGTTTTTCACATTTAGTATCTTTAATTATAAGAGAGGTTATATGTGATCAATATCTTAAAAGTCTAATAAATTATTAACCTGATGTTACAATTAATAAATCACAAAATGTTAACCCAAACATTTGAACCCGTTCATGTAATCATTATTCATTGATATAGACAAAGAATGAAATAAATTAAGTGTCTATGTAGTTATTGCAAAAAAAATCAGAAATTATTAATTTAACTGAACAAAACACAAAATAAAATATACTGTCACTACTGAACTAAGTATTGCATTTACTAAACGTTAAGATTTCATAAGCCAACATTGATCATTATAATATAGTAAAATAAGGGATAATTAATATAATAATTATATAAGTAATAGATATAATTTGAACCACGTTCAAGATTGAAGTAAATACAATAGAAATTATTTTTCAGTAATTTTGTTGTTAACCCCTTTGCTGCATAACAAAAAAATTCATCTCATTGAAAAAAAAAACAAAGCAAGCGTACATTTTATCACGTGGCTGCATCAAATAGTGTAAAGTCAAACTTGATCAGTTATTGCCCTTTGTAATAAGATTTTCCACCTCGTGTCTGATGTAAATTTGACCAAACAGTGGCTATCGTCATGTCATATGTGGGCCACTGAACTCACATGTTGCAGCAACAAGTGAGCGCCATCACGGTCATGTATCAATTTCTTTACTCACACATGTGAAACACAGCTGCACCCACATGACATGGTCGAATTACAGATATAAAAGTGACTCATTGGGGTAAATTACTCCAACGACGTAACAATTCACTAAAATAGTAATTACACTGTCATTTGCAATATCTTCCTATTGAAGGTTTCTGCAGCAGCTGTAACCGCCGACCATTTGACCACATCGACCATATCCCAAGCGAACGGCCACAGCAGCCATCCAACTTCCAATCTGTGTGAGTTTGTATTACAGTGTGATGAACTAGTTGTGATGAATGTAACTGTTTACATTAAATCTTCTGCTGTCATTTGGAAATTTAACATGTGAGTTGGTTTCTCCCAACGACGATGTTATGGTTTTTATGGCCGTCGTTGCTCTGTTGCATAGATCTAAGTTTGATTTTTTACTACTCCATGTTGTAGGGTTCTGTGATTTTTTAATAATGCACTCTCATCTTATTGATGTTACAATCACATTTCATTGAACTTAGAGAGAAGTTATTCGATTTCCGGGAAATTCTTACCAATCGTACTCAATGAGGGAGGAAGCTGAAGAGGCATTCAAAGCATTTCGTCGTTCGGAGGTGGAAATATTTTTGTTGGGTCTTGAACTGGATCCCGAAAATGGAAATCCTCAATGATCGTTGGAGGGTCAGTTGCAAGAAGCTAGTACTTTAGCTCCTGAGGATAAACTATCGATGCATGGAACTTTAGTTATACTGTTGTTTATAATTATATGTACTGTGGTTATGAAGATACTGTGGTAAGAAAAACTATATGAAATGCCCAAACTATTCGGAACCCTTGTACGGATCAGTGTTAGGTAAAATTAATAATAATAAAAGGTTGCACGTTAGTATTTTGTAAGATAGTATGATCTGAGGTAAAATTTTCGGTTGGTCTTAATTAAATGGCGTTTGGGTTACTAGTTGACTAAGTTAACTTTTTTTACAATCGATGTAATGTGATGCATAACGGTTACAGCTATGTGGCCATCATTTTGTGTATACAAAAAAGTGTTTTATGGACAACTAATTACAAGTGATAATACATATAAACGTATGTACCATACTGGGTTAGATCGGTTACCGTAACTTCCAAAGTTATATCCACCTAAACATAATTCCATATAAAAAAATGTGGTTTAAAAAAAGTGCATATCTATCTACGGTGATTATAAAATGAAATACAGGAACGATACTGTTTGTACATAAATGGTGCGTTTGGCACACTATATTCTATTAAACTATATTGCATAACCACTGTTTTATATTAATATTGTAAAGTGTTTTGTGCTACACTGAACTGTATTAATTATTTTGTAATTAACTTAAATTACAAAAAAAAGTGAAAATAATATTTATTACTACCTACAAAAATTACAAAATAAATTAGTAACAAAATATAAGGAATTTAACATTATTTTATAGTATAAAGACAAAAAAACAATTTTCCCTAAAGATTGAAGCTTATAACCTTATAATTGACAACATGTCATTTATTTTTAATTACTCTAATGTAAATTTATTCATATATAAATATTTTTATTAGTTATATTTAATTTTTATATATTAATTACTATAATATATTTAAATAATGTAATCTCAAGTTATGTTCTTATTTTATATATTATTTAAGTACTTATTAATCAATATGATATATTTGTTATTATATAATTAAATAATACATTATGTAGTGTCCATGTTTTTAATATAATAAAATTAAACATATGAATAATAATTATTTATTTATATTAATAAATATATTATATAAAATTAAAAGGAAAACTAATTTTATATTATGTTATATTAAATTAAAAAGTTATATTATTTATTATTATTAAGAAAAAAAGCAAAAGAACCAAAAAATAAAGAAGCAAATGCTAAAGCACAATCGATAGTGTGGTTTAGCTAATGCGCCAGTTTGCTGCATTAGTAAACCCATTAATCCCTTGTTAAATTTTGTCAAACATGATATTGATATTAAGCTAATGTAAACAGTATTTTAATACCCCCTTAATATTAAAACCAAACATGGCCAAAAGGTCTTACATGGCCTTCAAATGAATCATGTTAAAGTTGGATTACTAGGATTTCGAAAATAAGAACATCCCATGTAATCGTTGTGTAGCTTAAGCCATGAATACTAATTTGATAACGAATGGGAATTGGGGGTCCACCCAAAGTTCAGCTGTTGTTTCAAACCTCGTTTTGTTTTTGGTTTTTTCTGATATGGATCTAACCGAAAATATTCAAGGTAATTGAAATGGCTGGCATGTTAGGATTTGGATATTAACGATGTGATCCCTTCGATTTAATACAAGCATAAGAAAAGTTTATATTTCCTTATTTTTTTAACATTTTGTCCCATTAAATATAACAAGTCCATCTATGATGCAGTTGTCGTATGGTATCGCACATGCACCATAGTATTTAATGAAATATTACATTATGAAACGTAATTTATGATCGAATAAATTCATATATAACAAATATTGATACATTATTTGAACTTGATAAAATACTGTCCACTTGGTTATTTACTTAAAATACCATCAACCTTGTAATTATATAATTTTGTATTTAGGGTAACAAAAAATTGGATAAGTTTGGTAATTAACCTAACATTATTTTTACGTGAATACTATTTCATTCACTCTTTTGGCATTAAAGTTGGTAGCATAAATCGAATCCCACGCGTATTCAATTTTCATGTCCCAAACAGGTAACGACAATAACATTAACAACATAGAATAAGAACTTCAGGATTAATTTTATCTCATTCAAACTGACAACAAAGCTGGTCATCAATCGAGCTCCCAATATAATTGTTATCTGTCCAAATTACGACTATTTTCATAGTTTTTACTATTGTTTACAAAATACTTCCAAAGTATCCCTAAACCTAAACCTCAAACTCGATACTTGATTCTGTACTGGAAGAGGGTATTTATTATTGGATTTCGGTGTATATTGTTTTATGTCACAATGAATATTTTTTTCAATAAACAATTCCGATAGATAAGATTAATATAAAATAATATGTCATTTTTGCTGGTTTTATTTTATTCTAATTTGTATTTAATGATTTGTAATTGGAACAAATTGAGCCACCCATGGATTGGAGGGACAGAATCAGAGAAAAAAATACAATTACAATTGAAATAAAATAATCATTAATTTACGATGGTGGGCCTCGTTTGACCATATAACCTTTTCTTGGAGAAAGACAAACAACCCAAAACGAAGTGGAAGCATCTTCTACGGTACAGTATCCACTCCCAAGGCAGTGCCAATTTCATCTTTTGGCAATTATGACGCTTACCTAAATCAACAATTGACGCTTCTTTAGAGGTCAACAATTTTTGTCCTTGGCTTCAATCGAGATCCTTTATGGCAAAAAGTGAAATCCACTGACTTGGTGTGTACAATTGGTAAGTGACCTATTTCATTCTAGGGTTTCAATTCTACATATATACATCCTGCAACTGGGGTTATTTTTGTAGCCGTTGTTTGTGTGTTAACTCCATGTAATAATAATTTATTTATTTTATGGCCATATTACATGTAGTACATTGTATAAATAATTGACCAACTAAAGTACACTGCTCTTGTTAGCTGAAAAAATTGGTAAATTCCTGCCCTCGACCTTCGTTTCATGTACAGTGACAAAATAAGACCAAATAAATTTCATATTTTCTTTACAATTTATGAACATGCAGTGTAGTTGGATTTTACGAAGGTTCATGTTGTTAGAAGTTGAAAGAACAATGAGTGTATTGTCTAAACTAGACTGGGGGACAGTGCAATAACACAAAGTAACGATACTCTTAATGAGAATTAATTGGTCAAACTGAATGGGTTATGTTTAGAAATACAGAAGTTGATGGCCAATTGCAGAATCTAACTTCTGTTATGCATTGTTGAGAAAGTTATTTTTTCAGAAAACTAAGACATACGGGTATACAATGTACCACACACATGCACCTGCAGGGTTAGTGTTGCATTAGTTCATGCATTAACAATTCTGTCCAAGTATTTCACAGATTCTGTGTTAATGAAAAAACTATAATTAACTAATTTATACCCTGTTATTTCAATAATAAACATCTCCTTGCATGGCAGGCTGGGATACAACTTTGATCATGAGTGATTCAGCATTAAGGGTGCGGAAATCAAATAGAATTATACAAAAACAAACTGATGTTAAAGCAGATAGGATCAGCACTTTACCTGATTTAGTTCTCTGTCACATTCTGTCGTTTCTACCCATAAAAAATGCCATGCCAACTTCCCTTCTGGCACGCAGGTGGAAGCTAGTTTGGACATCACTGCAGAAGCTTTATTTCAATTATAGGCAAAGCCGTAGGCTTCCTGGTATAATGGGTGATCCTATGCCAGGATTTGGGGAATTTGTTGAAATAATGCTTACTGGAACCCACCCGACGAATATCACCACATTTTTTGTGCACTGTTCCAGACTAATTGATTTGTCTAGTTTTCACTTATGGGTTTATTCTGCGGTTAGGCGTAATGCTCGGGAGATTGAACTATGTCTTGACCAGAATCACCGCGTTGAGATGCCAGAAGAACTGTTCGCATCATCATTTTCTGAAGTACTAAAGCTTATGTCAGATTTTTCCGATCAAAGTTCCTGCTAGTGGAACCTGTTTTCCAAATGTGAAGATCCTTAGTATGTAGCTGGAAAGCCCTAAAACACTTTAACCGAAAAGCTCTTTTGCAGTTGCCCTTCGTTGGAAGAGTTGTTGATACAGGCTTATCTAAACGATGAAGGACCCACAACAAAATTTGTCATATCATCCTCTACACTCAAGCGGTACACCTTGTGGGTAGCAACGGAATGGGAAATGTTTACCCAAGCAGAGTACAAGGTTAAAATAACGGCTCTAAGCCTCGAAACGTCTGCATATAATGTCTGACATCTTTGGGAAGTTTTTGGTGCACGATTTCAATTCACTGACGGACGTCATCTTAGACATTGTATATGGGGAATGGTCATGGGCTGATCCAAACCGTGCAATACAACTACTTCAATGCCTTAATAACACAAAGAACCTCACTATTTCCTACGGCGTGCTTTGCATAAGTATTGTCATATTGTTCATGAGGTTTGACAAATAAATTTTGGATTCTCATGGCTTTGCCATCAATTTACCAGTCATAACAACTACATAAAATTGAATATGAAATTAGTTTCAAGCAACCATCCGTCAAGTAAGTTGCAATAAAAAGCTTTTTGATAAACTTCGACACCATAAATGTTTTTAATTTAATTTTTTTTATTCCTAGGAACTTGACCATGCGTATCACAATTAGTTTCCTGCACTTTTACATTTGCACCATTTGAAAGTGGCAATTAGAGCAATTGGATGGGCAGTTCTTCCTGTTATCCTGAGTAGTTTTATCCATTTACAAAGTCTCGTCTTACGGAAGGTGATCATTTCATGAGCTTTTAACTTTTAGTAGATAACAATATTTTCATGTACTCGTTACTGATAATTGTGTTATTTATGTGCAGCAAAGTAGGTTTGAAGTAACCAAAGAACAATTTGGTTGGATTGAAGGAGATATTGTCCCAAGCTGTTTGCTTGAACATGTGAAGAAAATTGAAATTAAGGGAGTCGAGGGTGATGAAGACGAACTCATACTGGTGGAGTAATTGTTAAAGTACAGTTTAGTTCTGCAGTTGATGGTGATCTGCTTCAAGGAGTCTGTTTCAAAACCAAAGTGCAGGGACATTGGAAGGTCAATATTACAGGTACAAAGAGCCTCTAACATATGTAAACTTGAGCTTGTTTGAAAGCTTGTCGGCTAGGTGCATTGCTGGTTTATATTTCATACAGTGTGAAAGTATTTTGGGTGGTCTAGGGGAAAAAATTTTGTACATAGCATTGTCATTGCCATATGAAGACAACATTGTCGAAGGGGTTTCTGTTTTTGGTGTTCATGCATGGTGTGGGTTGCTTTAGGCAATTTCAATTACACTATTGCTTTATCAAACTTCGAAAACCGCATGCTTGTTTACGGTCTTTATGGAATTGTTGTTGCATTTTATATGAAGATGATTGTAACTGACGGTAATGATGTAGACAACATTTTCGTTTTTTCATTGTTTGTACTTTGTACTAAAGTGCGATTATAATAAAACAAGTAATAATTATTAATATATAGTAATTATACTACTCGTAATTATTATTATTAGATAACAATAATAAAAGTGCTGCACAGGCCAAATACATATACAATTGGTTGAACAGTACAATAGTATATAAAACTTTTGTAATCACAATAAATTTTTTATTTATTTCTCCCAAGATATAAATTTATAAAATTTAATATTTTATTTTTGATGGATTGGTTTGATACTTCAGTACAGATATATTATATTACTGTAATTTGTATTCACATTGTTATAATTTATGTTGTAATATGGTTACTATTTTACAACAAAGTTATTGGAAATTCCATTAGTCATAATTTTTGTTCAACAACATTTAATTGTTTTTTTAATTTCAGTTTTTATTAATTATTATTATTATTTGATAAATAAAATATTGTTAATTAATAAAACAATATTTAATTATTAAATTTTAACCAAACCGAAATGGGTTGATTTAGGTTGGGTAAAAAAATTGTGGGTTGGTTTGGGACATTATCTAATTTTTATGGATTGGTTTAAATTTACTTAAAATCCAACCCAAACCAATTCATGGCCAACTCTTTCTGTTAGTAATCACCACTAGCGAACAGCTGGAGATAGAAAATTTTGGAGTTTATGAAACCAAAAACAGATGTATATCAACCATATTATTTCATAGGCCAAAACACTTCTAATTTTTTATGCTTATAATCCATCGTACCACTCAAGTAAGTCAAAATCATACGAATATCAAGTACAATTGGTTAGTTTAGGCACATACATGCAAACTAACGAAAGAAAATTACCATTAACTGCAGCAACCACAACCAACGGAAATGATTATCTTAATAGTTGTTTATATGTTGACATTTAGGAACCACAAGTTAATCTTTTCTGTACGGCCCATGGGGATTATTGTCAAACTGAACACCAAAATGGTGCTACGGCCTCAGGGGAAGTAGTAGTTGTTTAAAAATTTCACATTAAATGCTAGGTAAGCATATTTTTTTTTTTCAATGCAATGCTAGGTACGCATTAAAAGCACAAAATATGTGGCCATCAATGAATTAGATATAATGATTTCAAATTTGGAATGAACCCCAGGCGGGAATTTGGTGCAACTTTATCCCGCTCAAATATTTCAGCCCCTTGAACGAATTAATTTTACTTTTGATGTTCCTTTATAGGGAATCGTTACAAACTTACAACTACCAGTCACAGAAACGGAGAAACTGACACCAATCACCAACGAAGGTTGTTGAAACTTAACAGAAATCAATCGAAGACTTCAAACAATCATGAATATGTGTCCACTACTCCTTTTCGGAAGGTACGATGCATACCCCTTGCATACAAGACAGGTTAAAGTTTTATGTCACAAAAACACTCTGGTATAGATGAAACCAATTATTACAACATTCGACAAATAGTAGTTAACTTTAACAGGGGATGAAAAGAACGTAAGTGAATATGGCGATCAATGTAAAACTTAACTATACAATCATCGTACATGTTGTTGCTACCATTGCCATGCATGAAAATGTTGGATTAACACGAAAAGGACCTATGTTTTTATTTATCAATTATGTCAGGGTTATTTAAAGGGTATGATCTATTTACATGTTGCTGTAAATGCACTGGCAGCAATGGAATTTATTGTAACCAATGCAAGGATTGATGTTTATATTTTATTTATAATATTTTTTTGTTGCAGTCTATCAATTAGATAATGTTGTCTGCTTCAGATTCAGAGACTAAGTTGGTGTTCCGATATGAAATCCATGATGTCCTTGATGACGCCAGGTTTTTCAAATGATAATATAGGTAGGCAGACGATGAAGGAGATGAAGTCGCAACGGTTAATATACCAGTGAATCAGTAAAAAGGCAAACAATGTGACCAATTTCAAGCAGACACACAAATATACATGGCAACAACGGGACCGATCAAGAGGGTACTAAGTACCGAGGTTTGAAATCTATGGATATTGTTGGTAAAGAGTTTGTATATGAGGCTTAAGCAGTGTCTTTTTTTCATTGAATATGCGAGAGTCATGGAATTTAGGGTGAGAAGACACAATAAAAGATGGAATACAAAAGGAACGTTAAATGGAAGGATATGGGTTTGCAGCAGACGGAGGTTTTGTCAGAAGAAGTTTCTAGAAAGAGAAGATCGAAAGCGAAAGGCGAGACCTATTACAATGATAGGTTGCGGGGTTGAGTTTCGTGTTGCTATCAAAGATAATACAAGTTGATGCGTATGCACTCATTTTAACGGCATTCATAATCATAACTTAATGCCTCCACACCATGTACACTATATAAGATCTCATTGGAGGCTATCGAAGGCAGATATAGCTGCAGCCTCTTCACTTAAAGCCGTTGGGGTGAGACCATCACAAATACATGAATATATGGTGTAAAGGTCGGGTGGGTATAGGGATATTGGCTATTTGAGAAAGGAAGTTCAAAATCGTATGGACTATGAGAAGTGGAGACAACTTCAGAAATCTGACGTTGAAGCCTGTATTTCATACCTTAAAGAGAAGAGGAGTGTTGATCCTGCATTCTATTATGACTTCACCATTAACAAGCACAATAGATTAAGAGATCTATTTTGGTGTAATGGAGGACTACGTGCAGATTATGCTATGTTTGGGGATGTATTTGCATTTGATGCAACATATCGTACAAATGCATATCGAAACCTTTTGTTGTATTATTGGGTATCAATCACCATAAAAGGTCCATTGTTTTTAGTTTTGCATTATTATCGGATGAGACAAAGCACACTTACACATGGTTATTACAGACTTTCTTATTAGCAATGAAGGGGAAGCAGTCGAAGACAGTTATTACTGATGGTGACTGTTGAGTGTTATAAAGTGCATATTTATAAAGGAGAAATCGTTATTTTATATATCAAGTATTGCTAACAACCGTTACTTTTATGTGTTTAAATTTCTTGTACTTTAATTATGTGTGTTTTATTTTAATTAAGTATTTGATGTATTTTAGGGGCATCATAGTCATTTCACAATAAACGAGAGATCAAATGGCAAAACGGACATCATTTTTGAACTCAGGACGGTCGAAAACCTTAGGAGGAGTATAAAAGAAAAATGACACTGTTCACACGTACGGTACTGTTCACATGTACGGTACTATTCACATATACGGGTACTGTTGGCGTTACTGTGTAAATAGTGGCGGTTGACTATACTGTGCAAATAGTGGCTGATGACGTGGCGAAATCCTGAGCGTCCAAACTGTTTTTAATCCGATGGCCATGATTTACTCGATGTAACTATAAAAAGGGGGCCTCCCCCCCCTAATTAAGTACCTCTGAATCCATTTTTGGGATTCATTTTCTGTAATTCTCTCTCTATCTTGTATTTTCTTCGTATTTTAATAAATTCCCATTTTGCCCCTAGTTCAACTATGAGTGGCTAATTTTCTTTCAAGCTTGGGTTGAAGGTGAAGTCTCAACATGTGTCATGGGCTTGATTTGGTAAATTTATTTTCTCTTCCCCTCTAGTTTTTGTGGATGTTTTGACTTCTCGTCGACAAATAATACTAATCTTGTCTAGTACTGCCTTGGTTTCACCGGCTCCCTAGTATAAGGTTATTATTATTTGGCACGATAAGCCCTTAGCACCATATTTATTAGAGCGTGGTTCATGAGGTGTGGATTCCCCTCTCATGATTTAATTGGTATTAATAAGGAATATTTAGCCCATGATGCATGTTGATACGGATCCAGATACCCAAGTACGTCATTTAATAGATTTACACTTCAATTTATTTATGTCATTTTATTTCCAATTTCAGAATTTAATCTTGGCATTTTAATTTAAGTTTTAGCATATTTCAAATCATTTCCACCATAAATCCAACCATCCATTTACAGAATTAGTTCTATAAATAATTAAAATCCACCTCCTCGTGGGATCGACACTCGCACCATTAATCTATACTACAACAGATTCGTGCGCTTGCGAGTTCAATAAAATTTGCACAACAAGTTTTTGGCGCCGTTGCCGGGGAGGTAAGTAATTTTAATTCTTAGAATTAATTTTTGTGAATATTTCCATTTAATTTTCTTTTGTATTTTTTTGAATCTACACTTAGAGGTTAGTATTTCTTTTCTTTTTCTCTACTTTAAATTATGTAATTTAATTTTCAAGTTAATTTTTATTTCTTCTTTGTCATTTTTATTTATCTTATTAATTTATTTTTAGTTAGTTTATTTCACGTATTTGTTCTTGTGTTTTTATAGTAAGTTTGTAATAGCGCAACAAGGTTAGTATCATAATTTCTCCTTCTTCTTTATTTGTTTTGCTCTTATTTTTATTTTATTTGTTTTGTTTTCCATTTATTCTTGTATTTCTTGTATGCATGGTCGTAGGTCATTATTACCCAATCTTGAACCTATAGACCTTGAATTAGAGAAAACACTTCGCACACACAAAAACATTAAAAACAAAATGGATTTACAAGCACCACAGGAGAGGCCATTTAAGGACTACTTTAGTCCCTTAGCTAATTTGAGCACATCATGCATACGGTACCCAAATGTAGCTGCTAGGAGTTTTGAATTAAAACCTAGTGTGCTAAATTGTCTCCCCACGTTCTATGGCCTAGAAAATGAGGACCCATACAATCATTTGAATGATTTTCATGCAATTTGTCAAACATTTAAATATGAGAATTTTTCAGATGATGATGTAAAACTTAGATTATTCCCATTTTCTTTAAAGGATAGAGCTCGTTCATGGCTTAATACATTACCTGCTAATAGTATTGCATCATGGGAACAAATGGTTACAAAATTTTTAAATAAATATTTCCCAGTTCATAAAACAAATGCTATTCGCAGGGAAATCTCGGAGTTTACCCAGAGAGATGACGAGCAATTTTTCGAAACATGGGAGCGATTCAATGGGCTACTCTTGAAGTGTCCACATCATGGGTACGAGAAATGGCACCAATGCCAATACTTTTTAGAGGGCTTATTACCAAATGTGCAAGAATGGCTAATGGCGACAAGTGGAGGAGAGCTAATGTCAAAAAGTGCATCAGAAATTTGGGAATTCTTCCAGCGACAAGCAGATAATTCCCAACAACGGAGTCGATCACTCAGGAGTACCAAAAGGGTTAAAGGAGTAAATGAGGTTCAAATTGGCGAGTCAACGTCAGGAATCAAAGAAGTCAAGGAGATGGTTGAAGGTCTTGCTCGACAAATAGCATCATTATCGACTGCTAAATCAACAGAGCCACATGACCATGACTCATATTCAGAACAAGCCAATGCCATAGGAGTAATGAGAAAACCATTGAATTATAACCCATACTCCAACACATACAACCCTGGATGGAGAGACCACCCCAATTTTTCATGGTCTCAAGGATTCCAACAAAATGGACCAGTAGTTCCAGCTCCACCAATGCAACCAATTGCTCAAAATCCTCAAGCCTCTCAGCCACCATTCAGACCATTTAATCAGAATCAGAATTACTCTCAACCCAGACCGTGGGAGGATGCATTCCAGAATTTCAAGAATGTCACTCACTCCACGATTGAGCAACAGAACCGCACCATTGATGGACTACGAAATGAGTTGAGAGCGGGCTTCAACTCACAAGCCCAATCAGTTTCAAGCCTCGAAAAGATGGTGGGACAACTTGCTTCTTCAGTTCAGACCTTGGCAATGACCGTTGAGAAAGGTAAATTTCCAAGTCAACCAGTGCCTAACCCTAAAGGAGTGCATGAAGCGAGTACCAGTTCACCACAGCAGCATGGAGAGATCAAAGCTGTCATGACCTTGCGGAAAGGAAAAGAAGTCGACAATAAAGTGGAGATGCCAAAAGAAAACCAAATTGTACCTGTGAATGTTGATGACTCATCACCGGAGGAGAAAGAAGACACCGGCCCTCGAGAATATATTCCTAAAGCTCCATTTCCTCAGAGGTTAGCTAAAGGGAAAAAGGGAAAATCCACAGGTGAGATTCTCGAAATCTTTAAACAGGTAAGTGTTAACATCCCATTGCTTGATGCTATTAAACAAATTCCATCTTATGCCAAGTTTCTTAAAGACCTGTGCACTAAAAAGAGAAATATGCATGTTCAAAAGAAGGCATTTTTAACAGAAAACGTTAGTTCTATACTCCAACATAAAATTCCTTTAAAATGCAAAGACCCAGGCTCCCCTACTATCTCATGTAGCATAGGGAACCACACAATTGAGAATGCTTTGTTGGATTTAGGAGCTAGTGTAAATTTGTTGCCTTATTCTGTTTTCGTGAAACTTGGATTGGGAGAATTACACCCAACTCCAGTGGTGTTACAGCTTGCAGATCGGTCCACGAAAATACCTCGTGGTATTGTGGAGGACGTGCTTATCCAGGTAGACAAGTTTTATTTTCCTGTTGATTTCATTGTAATTGACACTCAACCAATACAGGATTCACGAAAGCACATCCCCATTATTCTAGGCCGACCTTTCTTGGCAACTGCGGATGCTCATATTCAATGCAGAACTGGAAATATGCAGTTGTCCTTCGGCAACATGACTATGGAGCTGAACATCTTCAATATTGCCAAACAACCTCACAACACAGATGATGGAATTGTTGATGTGGACTTAATTGAAGCATTAGTTGATAACTCTTTTGTTTCAAACCTTAGTGATGATCCTTTACAAACATGTTTAACACACTTTGGTTTGGATTTTGATATTGACAGATCGGTCGATGAGGTCAACGCCCTACTTGACTCAGCACCATCTATGGACACTAATAAATGGAAGCCACGAGTTGAACAACTAGCGCCATCAGAGAAGAAACTCATTCCATCATCAGAATCACCACCGAAACTCGAGCTCAAACCATTACCCAACACTTTGGAATATGCATTTTTGGGGGACGAAAGTACTTTACCGGTAATCATCTCATCATCCCTCAATGACGAACAAAAAGGTAAGTTGTTGGATGTTTTAAAAGAACACAAAGGAGCATTAGGATGGACCATAGCGGATATAAAAGGTATAAATCCAGTAGACTGCATGCATTACATTCACCTTGATGAAAATGCTAAATCTACTAGGGAAATGCAACGTCGGTTGAATCCTAATATGAAAGAAGTTGTTAGAACAGAAGTCCTTAAGCTATTAGACGCAGGTATCATTTACCCAATTTCTGATAGTTCATGGGTCAGTCCTGTACAAGTTGTCCCCAAAAAGTCAGGAGTCACTGTAGTTACTAATGCCGATAATGAATTGATACCAACTAGAGTAACTACAGGATGGCGTGTATGCATTGATTATAGGAAGTTGAATTCTGTCACACGTAAAGACCATTTTCCTTTACCATTCATCGATCAAATGCTTGATAGGTTAGCAGGTCACGAATTTTATTGCTTTCTAGATGGCTACTCAGGATATAATCAGATTCCCATAGCACCAAAAGATCAAGAGAAGACCACTTTCACTTGCCCTTTTGGCACTTTTGCATATAGGAGAATGCCATTTGGATTATGTAATGCACCTGCTACATTTCAACGATGTATGTTAAGCATTTTTTCTGATATGGTTGAACGATTTCTTGAGGTCTTTATGGATGATTTTTCTGTCTTTGGAGATTCATTTGATCAATGTTTACACCATCTAACACTAGTTCTGCAGAGATGTATCGAAAAGAACTTGGTCTTAAATTGGGAGAAGTGCCATTTTATGGTAACACAAGGTATTGTTCTCGGTCACATCATTTCGAGCAAAGGTATTGAGGTTGACAAAGCCAAGGTGGATCTCATTTCCAATCTTCCTCCACCCAAAACAGTCAGAGAAGTAAGATCTTTCCTTGGGCATGCTGGTTTTTACAGACGTTTCATTAAAGATTTTAGCAAAGTTTCTAGACCCTTATGCAATTTACTTGCTAAGGATGCACCTTTTATCTTTAATGATTCATGTCTTGTGGCTTTTGAAAAATTAAAGCAATTGTTGACAACATCACCCATCATTCAGCCCCCAAACTGGAGCTTACCATTTGAACTCATGTGTGATGCATCTGATTATGCAGTAGGAGCAGTGTTAGGACAAAGAGTTGATCGAATTCCCCATGTTATTTATTATGCTAGTATGACATTGAATGATGCACAGTTGAACTATTCAACTACTGAAAAAGAAATGCTAGCAGTAGTGTTTGCATTGGAAAAATTTCGATCTTATCTCATTGGTTGTAAAATAATTGTGTTCACAGATCATGCTGCTTTGAAATATCTTCTCACGAAGAAAGATGCAAAAGCTAGACTAATTCGTTGGGTGTTACTTTTGCAGGAATTTGACTTGGAATTCAAAGATAAGAAAGGCACAGAAAATGTTGTAGCGGACCATCTCTCTCGTCTTCATTTTGACACAATTACAGAGCCACTAACATTGAATGAGTCCTTTCCAGATGAACAATTAATGAGTGTGGAAGTTTTACCTTGGTATGCTGATATAGTTAATTATCTTGTTACAGGCAAACTTCCAGAGCATTGGACTAAGCAAGACAAGGCCAAATTCTTTGCAGAAATAAAGAATTTCTTTTGGGATGACCCATATTTGTTCAAATATTGTGCAGACCAAATTGTCAGACGATGTGTCCCAGAAAATGAAATTCAGAATATCCTTTCATTCTGCCATGAACAAGCTTGTGGAGGCCATTTCAGTGCTAAGAAAACAGCGACTAAAGTTTTACAATGTGGTTTCTATTGGCCAACTATATTTCGAGACGCTTATACTTTTTGTTCTTCATGTGATAGGTGTCAACGGATGGGGAGCATTACACGAAGGAACATGATGCCACTAAATCCAATTTTGGTGGTTGAGATTTTTGACGTATGGGGTATCGACTTCATGGGGCCCTTTCCCCCTTCTTTTGGCCATCAATACATATTGGTAGCTGTTGACTACGTATCGAAATGGGTAGAAGCAATTCCATGCAGAACCAATGATCACAAAGTGGTGATAGGGTTTTTGAAAAGTAACATAGTTTCACGCTTTGGATTCCCTCGAGCGATAATCAGTGATGGTGGTGCCCACTTTTGCAATAAAGCATTCAAAGCTCTTTTGACAAAGTATTCAATCACTCATAAAGTGGCGACCCCGTATCATCCGCAAACCAGTGGCCAAGTGGAGATCTCCAATCGAGAACTAAAGCACATATTAGAAAAGACGGTGAGGCCGGACAGAAAAGATTGGTCATTAAGACTTGATGACGCATTATGGGCATATAGAACGGCTTTCAAGACCCCGATTGGGATGTCACCCTATAGGCTAGTATATGGAAAAGCTTGCCACCTACCTGTGGAACTCGAGCATCGTGCATATTGGGCTATCAAGAAATTCAATTTTGACATGCATCAAGCCAGCTCAGAAAGAAGATTACAACTGGCAGAACTTGAAGAAATTCGCAATGACGCGTACGAAAATGCCAAAATTTACAAGCAACGAATGAAAGTCTTCCATGACAAGCATATTATGAGAAAATCTTTCACTCCAGGTCAGAAAGTGCTTTTATTCAACTCTCGCTTGCACCTATTCCCAGGTAAGTTACGCTCTCGTTGGTCTGGTCCATTTATTGTTCATACTGTTTTTCCACATGGGGCAATTGAAATTAAGGACCCAAAGAACGGTGTCACGTTTAAAGTTAATGGTCAAAGATTAAAGCCATATCTAGAATACCAACCACATGGAGAAGACACCGAAATAAATTTGGGTGACCCACCAGATTTGAATTGATTTTTTCTTTTCGGTGGTTTGATTTTTCTTTCTTTATTTATTTTTATACTTTTGCTAATTGAATTTATTTTTGCATAAGTGTGTTTCTTTTGTCATTAACTTTTCTCTTATCATTGTTAATCATGAGTCTCTTACTTAGACCATTCCTCCTGAACATTCTTAAACCACTTCAACGTGTCAAAATTCATCTCAAAAGACAGATTCACTCTTGTAAAACACATCGCATTTGGGCTCTACAACCACCAGAGTTGGTAGCCTATGTTGAGGGTTTAGAACGCCAACTCAGAGATATTGAGAAAAGTGTTTTTGACATCCAGTTGGAGCTTGAGGTAAATTCAATAAGAGGACGATTTTAATTTTCTTTGTGTGTTTTAATTTGTTTTTCTGTTTGTGTGCTTTAGTTTGTTACCCCGGTGAAATGGCGGATAACGGTACTCCGTGACAATCAAGTCGGTTACTTCAGTTTCCCATAAAAACTGATATTCTGAGGTGAAAGAATGGACATAACCGAGATTCTAGCGAAGCTCCACAAGCGATTCCCTGCACTCCCTCAGAATGCCCTCCTTACGATCTACAAAACTCGGTCCGAACGCATGCGACTGCTCATGAGGAATAACATACCTGCTGACATCCGTTGGTTAATTGAAGCAAAAGTACGATTGGCAGGTGAGTTACCTCCAAAATTTATTGCATACATGCCTGGTTGTGGGAAAGGAAACTATGCAAGAAAACGACGAGCTCGAAGAATTTCTGTTGCTTGTCATAAGTGTGCCAGAATGAATTGCAATAAAAACCGATGTTCTTTAGGAATGGTATCTGATAACAGGGAAGATAAAATTCAATTCATTAGGGATGGCTTGAATAAGGAGTCATTGGATGATATCCTTTTGTCTCTTGAAACGCATCCCAGTGGATATGTGCAAGGAGCGATTCTCCAGTTATGGCCATTATTCCAGAAAGAACATGCATGATATAGTCTCGGGAATCTGACTATAAAAGACCCTGTTTGCCAGTTTATAAGAAAATTGGATGGGAAGCCTATCCTCGACCCATAGAGGGCGTTCAAGCCGTTTCTGAACGTAAAACCAGAGGAAGATGTGAGCCACAGTCGCAACTACCTGTAAATATCCTTTTACTTTACTGTTATTTTATTTTATTTCACTGTTGCTTTATCAGTGCATTATTGTCTTTAATAATTTTCTTACTGTTTGCTTTTTGACTATCGAGCCATGTGCTTTACGCGTTTTTGACATTGACCCGCCACCTCATACACAGTTGTGATCCATTGTCACCAAGAATCTTAAATATGACTTTTTGTTAAGCACTCACAAATTGTTTTTGAGAACTATCCCAATGGCAGCTACTCCCAATAGACAATTCAAGAACATTTGTGTGCTTTCTGGATTTACCTATGGCAAACATAAAGAGTTCGTTGATGTAGCCATAGATCTTGGTCGAAACATAGCAGAGAGAAAATTACACTTAGTGTATGGAGGAGGTAACCGAGGGTTATCAAAATTGGTCTCAGAAGCTGCTCTTGTCAGAGGAAGCCAAGTGTTAGGCATCATCCCTAGAGTCCTAAAACCTTTGGGCAGTGTGTCTGACTCCACGACTGGAGAAAAATTAGTCGTCTCAGGTATGCAAGAACGGATAACTGAAATGCTCGATCATGCTGATGCTTTTATTTTCCTGCCAGGAGATCTTGCAACACTAGAGGCACTTATCACACTAGCATCTTGGGCCCAACTGCACATTCACCAGAAACCCATCGGTTTGTTAAATGTCAATAATTTTTATGATGGCTTTATCGCATTTCTTAACCATGCAATAAAAAACTACTTTATTCCTTCCAGTGCGAAAAAACTTTTTATTTGTGCTCACACTGCTAATGAGCTACTTGACATGTTACAAGCTTATAAACCAGAGCCAGACCCCTGGAGCTTTGTGTTGGAGCGTTCAAATGATGATGGTAACAATAGCCGCAGTAAGAAGTACAAATTAGATTTAACTCTTCGCTTGTAAATATTTTCTTCTGTGTTGCGCCAACCAGGTGATGTCTTCTGAACTCTACTTCTTTTCTTTAAAACATTGAGGACAATGTTTCGTTCTGGTTGGGGGGAGGGAATAATAATGGACAATTGTGGAATCTTGGTTAAGTTTTTACTAATTTTTTGTTGTAGAAACTAACTGTTGCTAACTTTTTGTGTTGAAGATGGCTGAATATGGAGTGTAGTGACTCTAGAAACGCATCTTCATTGTTTAAAAATAAAAAAAATTTCATGTATTTTCTTTTTCTTTGTTATGTTTTGATGTTCATTTTTCTTTTTTTTTTTTTTCTCCTTTATAAATATACATTTTCCAACAAAAATTTTTTGAGTCAAAGATGGCTGAATATAGAGTGTAGTGCCTCTAGAAACGCATCTTCTTAAAAAAAAAAAAATCGTTTTCTATCATTTTCTAATTAAATTTTCTGCATCATTTTCACATTTCTGCATGCATATTTTCTTTTTACGTTTAGAATAGGTTGGGGGGTAGGGTGTTGTTTAAAAAAAAAAAAAAAATTTTTGATTTGTTTTAACATTGGATAACATGATGATTTCAAATTTTAGTATTTGTATTATCTTTAGTCTGAAGTGATGTTACACTATGTTTGCTACTCTACATGTTGATGTCGGAGACAAAAATGAGTTGCTTGAAGGAATGAACATGTCATAATAAATACCAAGTGAGTTTTTGAGCCTATTATTTTTCTTGGAGAGTAACCCTTTTGCCCATTCTTTATATAGCTTAGCAGTTTATTATTGTACACGATCTCTAGATTGCTTTTGAGTTAACCCTAAAAAAAAAAAATTTTAAAAAAAAAAAAAGAAAAAAAAAAGAGTGTGTTGTTACATTTGGAAGCCCATTTAATTAGTAGATATGGAAGATTATTTAGAGTCCTAAAAGATGATGGAAAGGCCCTCTTTGATCCGTTTGAGCCTTTCTAGCCATCCCTTTTATGAATATCCATAGTTAGCCCTTTTGAGCTTTTAAAAAAAAAAAAAAAAACTTTTCTTTCTCAACTAATTATCTTGACCCACTCCGATTTGGAGTATTACCCAATATCTTATAAGATCCATCACCTTTTTATGTTTGAGAAAACTGTAAATAAATATTTTGTATATTAAAGTTATGCCTAGTTCAAAAAAAAAAAAAGAAAAAAAAGAAAAAAAAAAGAGAGAGAAACAAAAATTGTTGCTTCAAAAAAAAAAAAAACAACAATAATAGGTGAAATCCACCTTGTAACTTTCAAAAAAAAAAAAATTCTATGCATTTTTCTCAAACATACATTTTGTCTTCCTTATTTTCCTTCTTTGTTAGCTATGTCCCTAGCCTACGTTACGTCCTAATAAAAGTCCTTCTTGATTTTAGGGAACTATAATCTGAAGTAGAAGCTAGTTATATGGGCTAAAAAAAATGTAGTGATGCATAAAAAAAAATAAATAAATAAATAAAATGGGTTGACTAGCATTTTTATTTGACTAGAGATCGTATTATTTCTAAGTTAAGGGCATATTTCTTTTTGGTGAGAGCATGTGAGACCACTTCTTATTATTTTCTCTCAATTACCATTCATTGGAGTGACTATTTTTATTTGGGTTTAATTTCTTTGTGAGAGTGTCACTACTTCCAGTAAGATTTTGGGGTTTAACATGTCATTCTTAAAGGTAGCTACAACAAAGTCTACTGGGCTGATTCATGTGGATGGTTGATGTGGGTGTGATGTTTCTTTAAACTTGAGATAATGCTTATACTTTTATTTGATTGTTATCATTAATCTGATTGAATAAAAAGAGGTTTAAAAAAAAAAAATCATTTTTTTGAATTTTTGTTTTCGCTTTATTTGCTAGGGACTAGCAATAAGCTGGTTAGGGGGTGTGTTGAGTGTTAGAAAGTGCATATTTATAAAGGAGAAATCGTTATTTTATATATCAAGTATTGCTAACAACCGTTACTTTTATGTGTTTAAATTTCTTGTACTTTAATTATGTGTGTTTTATTTTAATTAAGTATTTGATGTATTTTAGGGGCATCATAGTCATTTCACAATAAACGAGAGATCAAATGGCAAAACGGACATCATTTTTGAACTCAGGACGGTCGAAAACCTTAGGAGGAGTATAAAAGAAAAATGACACTGTTCACACGTACGGTACTGTTCACATGTACGGTACTATTCACATATACGGGTACTGTTGGCGTTACTGTGCAAATAGTGGCGGTTGACTGTACTGTGCAAATAGTGGCGGTTGACTGTACTGTGCAAATAGTGGCGGTTGACTGTACTGTGCAAATAGTGGCGGTTGACTATACTGTGCAAATAGTGGCTGATGACGTGGCGAAATCCTGAGCGTCCAAACTGTTTTTAATCCGATGGCCATGATTTACTCGATGTAACTATAAAAAGGGGGCCTCCCCCCCCTAATTAAGTACCTCTGAATCCATTTTTGGGATTCATTTTCTGTAATTCTCTCTCTATCTTGTATTT
Source organism: Citrus glauca (assembly GCA_029633175.1). Taxonomy (NCBI): domain Eukaryota; kingdom Viridiplantae; phylum Streptophyta; class Magnoliopsida; order Sapindales; family Rutaceae; genus Citrus; species Citrus glauca. The sequence continues at coordinate 32,115,331 of JAQOOD010000009.1, forward strand.
TCTTCGTATTTTAATAAATTCCCATTTTGCCCCTAGTTCAACTATGAGTGGCTAATTTTCTTTCAAGCTTGGGTTGAAGGTGAAGTCTCAACATGTGTCATGGGCTTGATTTGGTAAATTTATTTTCTCTTCCCCTCTAGTTTTTGTGGATGTTTTGACTTCTCGTCGACAAATAATACTAATCTTGTCTAGTACTGCCTTGGTTTCACCGGCTCCCTAGTATAAGGTTATTATTATTTGGCACGATAAGCCCTTAGCACCATATTTATTAGAGCGTGGTTCATGAGGTGTGGATTCCCCTCTCATGATTTAATTGGTATTAATAAGGAATATTTAGCCCATGATGCATGTTGATACGGATCCAGATACCCAAGTACGTCATTTAATAGATTTACACTTCAATTTATTTATGTCATTTTATTTCCAATTTCAGAATTTAATCTTGGCATTTTAATTTAAGTTTTAGCATATTTCAAATCATTTCCACCATAAATCCAACCATCCATTTACAGAATTAGTTCTATAAATAATTAAAATCCACCTCCTCGTGGGATCGACACTCGCACCATTAATCTATACTACAACAGATTCGTGCGCTTGCGAGTTCAATAAAATTTGCACAACAGTGACAAGGCCATGCAGAATGCTATATCATACAAATTTCCAAACGCTCATCATAGGCTTTGTTGTTGGCATCTTGGCTGAAATGCACAAGCTAATGTCAACAAGGACTTTACATAAGACTTTCGACGATGCATGCTGTGACCATACACAGAAGAGTGATTTGAGGTAAAATATAAACAAATTGTTCAGCATCACAATATTGAAAGCCATAAATGGGTTATGACGATGTATAGAGAGAAGGCTATATGGGCTGAGGCCTACTTAAGAGGAAAGTTTTTCGATAGAATGAGAAGCACACAACAATTAAAAGGATTGAATGTGTACAGTAATCATTATGTTAACATCAAATTGCACCTCATAGCATTTGTAAAGCAGATGGATAGGCTAATGATAGACAACGGGGGTAGAAGGCAAAGATGATTATGATAGTAAAGAAGCTCGCCCTGTTCTAATTATTCACATAAAACCGTACGAGGCTGCGGCTACCAAAGCTTATACAAGAGCAATGTGTCGCCTAGTGAGAGATCAAATACTGCAAGAAGGGATGCTTATAGCCGTGGAAATGGCAAGTGAAAATAATTCGAAATCCTTCCAAGTGAAAAAATGGAAAGTTTCAGAAAACAAATGTTGGGTCCACATATAGAGGACATGGGATACCGTTTCATGCACCTATTTGATGATGGAGACTGTAGGAATATATTGTTCACATTTGTTTGTGGTTATGAAGGTGGAAAATCTTGAAGCTATCCCACGTTGCATGATATTACCTTGATGGAAGAAAGAGGCAAAAGTTAGGGTTACTTCGGAAGTGCAGGAAAGGTGCAGCCAGCATTACATGAGTGTCGAGGCACGTATGGGATCCCTCCATACTGCATGTCCAACCTTGCAGAGGTTCGCTTCACAAAGCAGTCCGACTTATGACTAGCAATCGCTGAAATACATAAAGTGAGAATGCAGTTAGAGTCTATGTCCTGCGAAACTGCCAAAGATAAACCAAAACGAAATATGGGGAGATGATTTGAGGTAGAAGATCGGGTGATCGTGTTAACAAAAGGTTGTAGGAAAATGCAAAAAATGGTGCGAGTGTCGATCCCACGAGGAGGTGGATTTTAATTATTTATAGAATTAATTCTGTAAATGGGTGGTTGGATTGATGAAAATGATTTTGATTATCCTAAAATTTAAATTAAAATGACGAGAATAAATTCTAAAATTGGAATTTAAATGGTAATAATAAATTGAAGATAAATCTATTGAGATGACGTACTTGGGTATCTGGATCCGTATCAACATGCATCATGGGCTAAATATTCCATATTAATACCAATTAGATCATGAGAGGGGAATCCACACCTCATGAACCACGCTCTAATAAATATGGTGCTAAGGGCTTATCGTGTCAAATAATAATAATCTTATACTAGGGTGCCGGTGAAACCAGGGCAGTACTAGACAAGATTAGTATTATTTGTCGACGAGAAGTCAAAACATCCACAAAAACTAGAGGGGAAGAGAAAATAAATTTACCAAATCAAGCTCATGACACATGTTGAGACTTCACCTTCAACTCAAGCTTGAAAGAAAATTAGCCACTCATAGTTGAACTAGGGGCAAAATGGAAATTTATTAAAATACGTAGAAACTACAAGATAGAGAGACAATTACAGAAAATGAATCCCAAAAATGGATTCAGAGGTGCCAAATTAGGGGGGGAAGCCCCCTTTTTATAGTTACATCGAGTAAATCATGGTCATCGGATTAAAAACAGTTTGGACGCTCAGGATTTCACCACGTCATCAGCCACTATTTGCACAGTACAGTCAACAGCCACTATTTGCACAGTACAGTCAACAGTACCCGTATATGTGAATAGTACCGTATATGTGAACAATGTCATTTTTCCTTTTATACTCCTCCTAAAGTTTTCGACCATCCTGAGTTCAAAAACTATGTCCGTTTTGCCATTTGATCTCTCGTTTATTATGAAATGACTATGATGCCCCTAAAATACATAAAATACTTAATTAAAATAAAAAATACATAATTAAAGTATAAGAAACTTAAACACATAAAAGTAACGGTTGTTAGCAATACTTGATATGTAAAATAACGATTTCTCCTTTATAAATATGCACTTTCTAACACTCAACACACCCCCCAACCAGCTTATTGCTAGTCCCTAGCAAATAAATCGAAAACAAAAATTCAAAAATGATTTTATTTTAAACCTCTTTTTATTCAATCAGATTAATGATAACAATCAAATAAAACTATAAGCATTATCTCAAGTCTAAAGAAACATCACACCCACATCAACCATCCACATGAATCAGCCCAGTAGACTTTGTTGTAGCTACCTTTAAGAATAACATGTTAAACCCCAAAATCTCACTGGAAGTAGTGACACTCTCACAAAGAAATTAAACCCAAATAAAAATAGTCACTCCAATGAATGGTAATTGAGAGAAAATAATAAGAAGTGATCTCACATGCTCTCACCAAAAAGAAATATGCCCTTAACTTAGAAATAATACGATCTCCAGTCAAATAAAAATGCTAGTCAACCCATTTTATTTATTATTTTTTTTATGCATCACCACATCTTTTTAGCCCATATAACTAGCTTCTACTTCATATTATAGTTCCCTAAAATCAAGAAGGACTTTTATTAGGACGTACCGTAGGCTAGGGACATAGCTAACAAAGAAGGGAAATAAAGAAGACAAAATGTATGTTTGAGAAAAATGCATATAATTTTTTTTTTGAAAGTTGCATTGTGGATTTCACCTATTACTGTTTTTTTTTTTAAGCAACAATTTTTGTTTCTTTCTTTTTTTTTTTTTAACTAGGCATAACTTTAATATACAAAATATTTATTTACAGTTTTCTCAAACATAAAAAGGTGATGGATCTTGTAAGATATTGGGTAATACTTCAAATCGGAGTGGGTCAAGATAATAAATTGAGAAAGAAAATTTTTTTTTTAAAGGCTCAAAAGGGCTAACTATGGATATTCATAAAAGGGATGGCTACAAAGGCTCAAACGGATCAAAGAGGGCCTTTCCATCATCTTTTAGGACTCTAAATAATCTTCCATATCTACTAATTAAATGGGCTTCCAAATGTAGTAACACACGTTTTTTTTTTTTTAAGGGTTAACTCAAAAGCAATCTAGAGATCGTGTACAATAATAAACTGCTAAGCTATATAAAGAATCGGCAAAAGGGTTACTCTCCAAGAAAAATAATAGGCTCAAAAACTCAATTGGTATTTATTATGACATGTTCATTTCTTCAAGCTACTCATTTTTGTCTCCGACATCAACATGTAGAGTAGCAAATATAGTGTAACATCACTTCAGACTAAAGATAATACAAATACTAAAATTTGAAATCATCATGTCATCCAATGTTAAAACAAATCAATTTTTTTTTAAACAACACCCTACCCCCCAACCTATTCTAAACGTAAAAAGAAAATATGCATGCAGAAATGTGAAAATGATGCAGAAAAATTAATTAGAAAATGATAGAAAACGAATTTTTTTTTAAGAAGACGCATTTCTAGAGGCACTACACTCTATATTCAGCCATCTTTGACTCAAAAAAATTTTTGTTTGAAAATTCAGATATGGAGTGTAGTGACTCTGAATATGGAGTGTAGTGACTCTAGAAACGCATGGAGTGTAGTGACTCTGAATATGGAGTGTAGTGACTCTAGAAACGCATCTCCTTTATAAATATACATTTTCAAAAAAAAAAAAATTTGAGTCAAAGATGGCTGAATATAGAGTGTAGTGCCTCTAGAAACGCATCTTCTTAAAAAAAATTCGTTTTCTATCATTTTCTAATTAATTTTTCAGCATCATTTTCACATTTCTGCATGTATATTTTCTTTTTACGTTTAGAATAGGTTGGGGGGTAGGGTGTTGTTTAAAAAAAAATTGATTTGTTTTAACATTGGATGACATGATGATTTCAAATTTTAGTATTTGTATTATCTTTAGTCTGAAGTGATGTTACACTATGTTTGCTACTCTACATGTTGATGTCGGAGACAAAAATGAGTTGCTTGAAGAAATGAACATGTCATAATAAATACCAAGTGAGTTTTTGAGCCTATTATTTTTCTTGGAGAGTAACCCTTTTGCCCATTCTTTATATAGCTTAGCAGTTTATTATTGTACACGATCTCTAGATTGCTTTTGAGTTAAACCTTAAAAAAAAAAAGTGTGTTACTACATTTGGAAGCCCATTTAATTAGTAGATATGGAAGATTATTTAGAGTCCTAAAAGATGATGGAAAGGCCCTCTTTGATCCGTTTGAGCCTTTGTAAACATCCCTTTTATGAATATCCATAGTTAGCCTTTGAGCCTTTAAAAAAAAAATTTTCTTTCTCAATTTATTATCTTGACCCACTCCGAATTGGAGTATTACCCAATATCTTACAAGATCCATCACCTTTTTATGTTTGAGAAAACTGTAAATAAATATTTTGTATATTAAAGTTATGCCTAGTTCAAAAAAAAAAGAAACAAAAATTGTTGCTTAAAAAAAACAGTAATAGGTGAAATCCACCTTGCAACTTTCAAAAAAAAAAATTCTATGCATTTTTCTCAAACATACATTTTGTCTTCCTTATTTCCCTTCTTTGTTAGCTATGTCCCTAGCCTACGTTACGTCCTAATAAAAGTCCTTCTTGATTTTAGGGAACTATAATCTGAAGTAGAAGCTAGTTATATGGGCTAAAAAGATGTGGTGATGCATAAAAAAATAATAATAAATAAAATGGGTTGACTAGCATTTTTATTTGACTGGAGATCGTATTATTTTTAAGTTAAGGGCATATTTCTTTTTGGTGAGAGCATGCGAGATCACTTCTTATTATTTTCTCTCAATTACCATTCATTGGAGTGACTATTTTTATTTGGGTTTAATTTCTTTGTGAGAGTGTCACTACTTCCAGTGAGATTTTGGGGTTTAACATGTCATTCTTAAAGGTAGCTACAACAAAGTCTACTGGGCTGATTCATGTGGATGGTTGATATGGGTGTGATGTTTCTTTAGACTTGAGATAATGCTTATACTTTTATTTGATTGTTATCATTAATCTGATTGAATAAAAAGAGGTTTAAAAAAATCATTTTTGAATTTTTGTTTTCGCTTTATTTGCTAGGGACTAGCAATAAGCTGGTTGGGGGGTGTGTTGAGTGTTAGAAAGTGCATATTTATAAAGGAGAAATCGTTATTTTACATATCAAGTATTGCTAACAACCGTTACTTTTATGTGTTTAAGTTTCTTATACTTTAATTATGTGTGTTTTATTTTAATTAAGTATTTTATGTATTTTAGGGGCATCATAGTCATTTCATAATAAACGAGAGATCAAATGGCAAAACGGACATCATTTTTGAACTCAGGATGGTCGAAAACTTTAGGAGGAGTATAAAAGGAAAATGACACTGTTCACATATACGGTACTATTCACATGTATTGGTACTGTTGACTGTACTGTACAAATAGTGGCTGTTGACTGTACTGTGCAAATAGTGGCTGATGACGTGGCGAAATCCTGAGCGTCCAAACTGTTTTGAATCCGATGGCCATGATTTACTCGATGTAACTATAAAAAGGGGGCTCCCCCCCTAATTTGGCACCACTGAATCCATTTTTGGGATTCATTTTCTGTAATTCTCTCTCTATCTTGTAGTTTCTACGTATTTTAATAAATTCCCATTTTGCCCCTAGTTCAACTATGAGTGGCTAATTTTCTTTCAAGCTTGGGTTGAAGGTGAAGTCTCAACATGTGTCATGGGCTTGATTTGGTAAATTTATTTTCTCTTCCCCTCTAGTTTTTGTGGATGTTTTGACTTCTCGTCGACAAATAATACTAATCTTGTCTAGTACTGCCCTGGTTTCACCGACACCCTAGTATAAGATTATTATTATTTGGCACGATAAGCCCTTAGCACCATATTTATTAGAGCGTGGTTCATGAGGTGTGGATTCCCCTCTCATGATCTAATTGGTATTAATATGGAATATTTACCCCATGATGCATGTTGATACGGATCCAGATACCCAAGTACGTCATCTCAATAGATTTATCTTCAATTTATTATTGCCATTTAAATTCCAATTTTAGAATTTATTCTCGTCATTTTAATTTAAGTTTTAGGATAATCAAAATCATTTTCATTAATCCAACCACCCATTTACAGAATTAATTCTATAAATAATTAAAATCCACCTCCTCGTGGAATCGACACTCGCACCATTAAGCTATACTACAACAGATTCGTGCGCTTGCGAGTTCAATAAAATTTGCACAACACTTACTACAAAGTCTGATCCCCTCATCTATGAAGAGCAATGAAGTCTCAAGATACTTCCTTCTAAACAGAGGTCATTAATGATGAAATGGACTCTATCATGGGTAATAAGACTTGGAATTTAGTTGATTTACCGCCTGGCTCTAATCCTATAGGTTGTAGATGGATCTTCAGAAGGAAGAAGAAAGTTAACTAGTAGCAAATAGCTTTAGACAAAAAAAAAGGTTTAAAGAAAGGCTAGTAGCAAACGGCTTTACACAAAAAGAAGACCTTGATTATTTTGATACATATGCACCTGTAGTAAGAGTTGCTATTATTAGAGTCTTGATTGCTTTGACTTCAATTTATCATTTTAAAATCCATTAAATGGATGTAAAAACAGCTTTGCTAAATGGAGAATTAAATGAAGAAATTTACATGAAATAACCAAAATGGTTTGTTTTGGTAAGACAAGAATATAAAATTTATAAGTTAGTCAAATCTTTATACAGCCTTAAAAAAGCTCCAAAGCGGTGGCATAAAAAGTTTGACAAACTGATTATTTCTAATGAATTTAATATTCATGAATCTAATAAATGTATATATAGCAAAATCAATAAAAATTAAGGTGTGACTATTTGTTTATATGTAGACAACATGCTAATTTTTTATATTGATAATGAGAGAATTACACTCACTAAATCATCATTGTCATCTAATATATAAAAGACTTGGGGCTTATTGATGTGATTTTGGGGATTAAATTATAAAAAAATGATAATGGCGTAATGTTGATGCAATCTCATAATACTGAAAAAATTTTAAAGAAATTTAATTATTATGATTTAAGCCTATGTCAACGCCTTTTGATTCAAATATAAGATTGTATTCTAAGACTGGAAGAGCAATATACCAATTAGAATATCTAGGTGTTATTGGGTGTTTTATGTATGTTATGACTTGTATTAGGCCTGACATTGCTCTCGCTATTGGAAAGTTGAATATATATACTAGTAATCTAAGGCAAGCACATAAGCAAGCAATGTACAGAATTTTAAAATATTTAAAACAGACAACAAATTATGGTATATATTATATTGCATATCCTTCGATCTTGGAAGGATTTTTGGATGCTAGTCGAATTATTGATCAAGGTGATCATACATCCACAAGTGGTTGGATAATTATTCCTGGTGGAGGAGCTATTTTATGGGGCTTAACAAAGTAAACTGTATAATAGACTCCACCATGGCTACAATATTTGTAACTTTGGTTTTATGTAGCAAAGAGGTTGAATGGTTAAGGAATTTGATTATAAAAATTCTTATTTGGTCTATACCAATGCCTCCTGTATCCATTCACTATGATAATGAGGAAACTTTGTCAAGGGTATACAAACAAATCAATAAGTACAGTCCAGGCACATTGATTTAAGAAATAGTTATGTGAGACGATTACCTACAGATGGAGTAATCAAAACTTTTTTTTAATACTAATTACACATCAGATTACTGTATTATTCAAATAGTTACAGCTGCTATTATAACAGACATTATACTAATATTTACAATCAGGTATACATAATTAGGGCTTACATTATTACAAAATTTAATGAAGTACATGCTAAGACAAATAACTCTCACAGACAAGAGATGTCTCTGCTCCACTTACATTTTACAAGTAGAAGGACTTATAAATATTTTAGCCCTCACAATGCTTTTGTGGGTGCTTGAACCGCTACCCTCACGCTTGTGAGTGCAGTAGCCCAACCACTTTGGCCAAAGGCCTAGTGGTGGAGTAATCAAAACTTAACTTGTGAAATCATGCCAAAATGTGGCGTACCCTTTAACTGAAGGTTTTGCAAGGGGTGTTTTATTAAAAGCTTATAAAGGGATAGAACTAAAGCCAGAATCATCTTATCACCAATGATAGAAACTCAACCCAACACTTGAAATATCAAGATCTTGGGCTTAATGAGCAAAGTACATCATATGTTGTGATAGCACGCACTATAACATTTTAAGATGCACCTTAAAGGTGAGTGCTTAATACCTAGAACATATAGAAAAGGAAAAGTTATTTAGATTTTAATAGATCACTTATAAATGTTTTAATTTCAAGGGCATTATAAATAAGTCTACCGAAGTAAGTGTACAAGGTGGTGCCGCTTCCTACATAACTTGGCTAGTTACTAAATTGCTCATGAAAACAGGGTATAAACACAGGGCCAATCCTCTTGTCAGCTAAAGAATACTTGAGAATTTGAAAGCTTATTTGTAAGATATATCTAGTTATTTGAACAAGGTTATCGGTTCAAAGTTTGTCTACTATGCCACCTTCAATAAATTGTAAGAACAAGAAATCCATCACCTATGTTATAGGAATATACACGTTGTATCACTAAGAATCAATAACAAAATTATGTGGAAGCATACCTAAATGCATAATGCTGAATTGTTCTCTAGGGTTGTATGGTTAGCCTTTCAGATCTACACATTCTTTTAGAGAATCCTTTAAGTTTCTCACTGCTCTCTCTGATGATGGGATGTCAGTAGAAAATAGAAAGATACATGTGACCTAGGGACTATAACTACTTATATAGACAACCTTTTCGTTTTCCATTAGATATTCCTAATTATACCCATCATAGAATTAGAATACCATTTATCTCTACACATTCAAGGCCAACATCCTAGTAGATACATTAAAACCCATAATACAAAAAATCTTAATAGATCACTTTTAATAGAACTTAACCTTATATGGACAGTGTGCAACACATAATTATTCACATGTAAGCTCAATGTTAGATTAAGCATCCAACAATGTTAGAGTAAAAATCCAACAATCTCCCACTTGGGCTATATGTATAACCTTATATTTATGTCTTGCAAAAATAACCGTATAAGCTTAACCTTACTGACATTACCAAAATGTATCTATGACCAATTTGATTCATCAATTATAACAACATAGGATCAAAGCGGCCTTTGTTACAACTATCACAACTCGACCCATCAATGGTCACTATGCCAATACAACTTATTAACATGGATCATAATGTAGATGTGTAGCATGAAAATTTCATATAATGTGATCTTAACATGCCTATTTCCAACTGGTGTATCTTAAATCTTAGTGAGATTAAACTATACGAAAATAACTTGAATGGTTGAGCTACTATTGTTATTGGAATACAACACTGTCGACTTATTGTCACAAAATAACTTGAATGGTCTATCAACATCATCTACTATAAGCAGCCCCATGACAAAATTTTGCAGGCATATTCTACAATTAGATGCTTCATAACATGCCATGAAACTCTGTGCCATCGTAGAAGAAGCTATAGGAGATTGTTTAGTGTTGAGTGTTAGAAAATGTATATTTATAAAGGAGAAAATTGTCACTTTACATTTCACGTCTCACTAACAACCCTTACTTTTATGTATTTAATCTTCTTATAATTTAATTATGTGTTTTTTATTTTAATTAAGTATTTTATGTATTTTAAGGGCATCATAGTCATTTCACAATAAACGAGAGATCAAACGGCAAAACGGATATCACTTTTGAACTCAGGACAGTCGAAAAACCTTAGAAGGAGCATAAAAAGAAAAATAGTATTGTTCACATGTAAGGTACTGTCTACGTTTCTGTTCATATAGCCAAATCGATAAGGTGGCATTGACCGATGATGTGGCATTGACTGATGAGGTTTCACGATCCTATTGGGGTAAAATTCTTATGCACTGTTGATTGGTGACGTGGCAGCATATTAGTGGACTAAAAATCGCGCGTACGGTACATGCATTACATAGGATTATTTTCAACCAAATTACATTACTGTTTCAACTTGGGTCAAACCATGTTACTGTTCATCCGCGTGGTCAAACCGTGTATTGTTGATTGATGACGTGACGCAATCCTGAGCGTCCAAACTGTTTTTAATTTGATGGTCATGATTTACTCCATGTATCTATAAAAATGGGACCTCCCCCCCTAATTTGATAGCTTTGAATTTATTTTTGGGATCCATTTTTTGTAATTCTTTCTCCATCTTGCATTTTCTACATATTTTAATAAATTCCCATTTTACCTCTATTTCAATTATGAGTAGCTAATTTCTTTCAAGCTTGGGTTGAAGGTGAAGTCTCAACATGTGTCATGAGCTTTATTTGGTAAATTTACTTTCTCTTTCCCTCTAATTTTTGTGGATACTTTGATTTCTCGTCGACAACTAATACTAATCTTATCTAGTACCGCCTTGGTTTCACCGGCCCCCTAGTACAAGGTTATTATTATTTGGCACGATAAGCTCTTAGCACCATATTGATTAGAGCGTGGTTCATAAGGTGTGGATTCCCTCCTCATGATTTAATTGGCATTAATAAGGATTATTTAGCCCATGATGCATGTTGATATGGATCCAGATACCCAAGTATGTTATCCCAATAGATTTCTCTTCAATTTATTCTCGCCATTTTAATTCCAATTTTAGGATAATCCAAATCATTTTCACCACAAATCCAACCACTCATTTACAAAATTAATTCTACATACAATTAAAATCCACCTCCTCATGGGATGGACACTCGTCACCATAAGTCTATTCTACAATAGATTTGTGCGCTTGCGAGTTCAATAAAATTTGCACAACATTTAGCACTATTCCAGAAGATAGCATCCCCAGTTAGTAAATAAATGTAACCCAAAGTAGATTTCATACTATGTTAGCATCCAGCAAAATCGAATTCAATATACCCAATGATCTCGAGCTGATTCGACCTCCGATATGTGAGCATGTAGTTCTTTATCCTCTGTAAGTAACGTAAGACCTGTTCGGCAACTTTCTAATTACTTAACGAACGCAATATTCACTCACGTACAAACCTAAGCATACATCAAACTTCCTACTGCTAATGCATAAGGAATATTCTGTACTTTTTTCTCAAAACCATTCTTAGGGCACTAATTGAGACTAAAATTGTCTCCCTTAATCACAGGGGTATCACCTGATTTATAATATTGCATGCCATATTTTTTAGGAACCATATCAATATAGCTCCTTTGTGACAATTCAAGAATACTTCAAGAGTGATCCCGATGCATCTATATGCCTAATACAAAAAAAGACGGCACCGAGATCTTTCATCTTAGAATTCTTAACTAGAAATCCTTTGGTGTCGTGTAATAAGCCTGTATCATTTCTGCCAAGTTAAATGTCACCAACATATAAAACCAGAAAATATACTTGCTCCTATAGAACTAATGGTATATGCAATCATTGGCTAAATTCATCTCGAAATCGAATGAGATGATCACTTAATGAAACTTAAAATACCATTGTTGAGATGCTTGTTTAAGTCAATGATAGATGTCTTAAGTTTGAAAACCATATTTTTTGGGTCTCCGGACATAAAGTTTTCTGGTTTCACCATATAGGTCATCTCATTAATGCCACCATTGAGAAATATTGTCTTCATATCCATCTGATGTAACTCAAAATCGAAATGCACCACTGATGCCATTATAATGTTGAAAGAGTTTTTCGAATAAACCAGAGAGAAAGTCTCTTTATAGTCGATGCGACAAGACGCGCCTTTTACCTCTCCACATTGTCTTTTGAGTCCCTCTTAGTCTTAAATGTTCATCTGCAACCAAGATTTTGTACCTTCTAACAATGGGATGAGATCCTATATGTCATTGTCCTTTTTGGACTTCATCTCCTTATTCATGGTATTTAGCCACTTCTGAAAGTTTGAATTTTCCATGGCTTGACGGAAATTGATTGGATCATCTTCCATCACTCTAATGTCTGCCTCATGTTCTTAGAGAAATACAATGCAGTCATCTGGCACTGCACTTCTCTTTTCTCTAATGAATCTCCTTAATGGCATAGGTTCTTGAGGTAATAGATTTTTTTCATTTGGAACAACTTCTTGTATTGGGGGTTTTCCAACATTATCTTGATATGTTGTGTCTTGAACAAAGTCAGGAATGAGACCGTAATCAATGCCAACAACACTTATCGGAATATCAACATATTCATCTTCAAAGACAAAGTCACTAACTATATCTCCCCTCGTAAACTCGACATCCTTAAATAACTAAGCATTTGCCTAATCGAAAATCAACTTAGTCATAGGATCATAAAACTTGTAACCTTGTATATTTCAGAGTATTCAATAAAATAACAATTCATTGTCCTTGAGTCCAATTTCTTCTCTTAGGCTTATAAGGCCTTGCCGCAGCTGAACATCCCCAAACATGCAAGTGTTTTAGACTAGTCTTCTTACTTGTCAAAAGCTAGTAAGCAGTTTTAGCAGTCGCTTTAATTGGAACTCTATTAAGGATATACACTGCAATCTTAAGTGCTTCTCCCTAAAGTGATTCTAGTAAGGTAGAATGACAAATCTTGCTTCTGACTATATCCTTAAACATCTTATATCATTCATAATGGCCGAACTGTTGACTATTGGAGAATGTATATTTGTAAAGAATAAAATTGTCATTTTATGCTCCAGGTTTCACTAAAATTTGTCCTTTTATGTATTTAAATCTTGTAAACTTTTATTAAGTGTATTTTATTATAATTTATGTATTTTATATATTTTAAGGATATTTTGGACATTTCATGACTAATGAGAAGTCGGATAGTAAAATAAATGACATTTTCTAACTCAGAACAGTCGAAAACCTTAGGAGGAACATCAAAACGTATTTGATATTGTCACGTATATGATAATATTCACATATACAACACTATTCACATATACGATACAATAACGTGACATTGATCGATGACGTGGCGGCATTCTATTAGACCAATGATGTAGCATTGACTGATTATGTGGTGTTGATTGATGACGTAGTGGGATCCTATTGGACTCAAATACTGATGCGGTGTTGATCGATGATATGGCAACATTCTATTAGACCGAAATATTGATGTGATGTTGATTGATGATGTGTTCCAACCAATGAAAGCTTGCCATGTGGTGCAATCTTAAGCGTCTGAATTGTTTTCATCCGATGGCATGATGTATCTCTAAATAGAGGGCTTTCCCCTTAATTAAACACCCCTGAATATATTTTTAGGTCCATTTTCTATAATTCTTCCTCCATCTTGTATTTTCTATGTATTTTAATAAAATTATCATTTTACCCCTAGTTTAATTATGAGTCGCTAGTTTAGTTTTAAGCTTGGGTTGAAGGCGAATTCTCAACATGATCTATGGGCTTAATTAGGTAAGTTTATTTTCTTTTTCTCTTTGATTTATGTGATTGTTTTGACTCATTATTAACAGACAATGTATTATGTCTAGAATTTTCACGATATACTAACTCCCTAGTAAAGGATCGTTACTGTCTAGTATAATGAGCACTTAGCCCTATATTAATTAGAGAGAAAATTTTCATTTAGTATTTTACAAGTCATCTTGACTCAGTGTCGACAAAGAGTGTATCCAAGCTATTTAGTGGATAGTCTTGCCACGTTGTCAACAGTAAAATTATTATCGTCTGGCACAACGTGTTCTTGACACCACATTTAGTGGAAGATCATTGGTATCAAACACACTAAGTGCTTGATACCATATTTATTAGAGTGAGGATTATGAAGAATAGAAATACCCCCTCATAAATTAATTAGAACTAAAAAAGAAATATTACGCCTATGGTAAATGTTGAATGTGAACCCAGAGATTCAAGTATTTCATTCATATTGTTTTCGTCTTTAATTCATTCTCGTCATTTTATTTTAAACCTTAAGATAAAAAAATCACTTCCAACCAACTCAATTTACACCAAGAAAATTAATCCCACGCATGATTAAAACTACCTGCTCGTGGGATCGACACTCGTCACCACAAAATCTATTCTATAATAGATTTGTGCACTTACTAGTACAATAAAATTTGCACAACAAGAACCTGACATAGTGTACTGTGGGACGATACCGCATTACTCTAATAATTTAACAAACAACTCTAAATGTTGTTCACCTAAACCATCATATCTGTCATAATATTTGCCACCACGGTCAAATCTAATGCTTTTAATTCTTTTGGCAAGTTGGTTCTCAAATTCAATCTTAAATTTTTTTTAATATATCCAAGGATTGTGACTTTTTATGGAGGAGATATATATAGGTATATCTAGAAAAATCGTCTATGAACGTCATAAAATATTGTTGACCATTCCAAGTAGCCATAAGAAATGTCCCACAAATGTCTGTATGTATGAGTTCTAAGATATCCAAAATCCTCTTGGCTTCAAATCTCCTTTTATTAGTTTGTTTCCCCTTGATACAGTTAACAGAGATATTAAAATCTGTGAAATCCAAAGGGTTAAAAATTTCATCTAACACAAGTCCCTCTATTCTCTGTCTGGAGATATGACCCCATTTCCTGTGCCATAACACATCCAAATTCTTATAGGTTAATTTTCTCTTTAGGTCTCGTGTACTTAGTTACTAGGATTTATTAAATGAAGCAATCACGTCAAGCATATAAAGATTCTCATTGCCTGACAAAGAACCGGAATCAACCAATTTTGGATCATGAACACAAACTGAATTTTTCATGTCCAAATGAAGAAGAATAATCATATTTGGCCAAAATGGAAATAAAAATCAAACTTCGTCTAACAAATAGAACAACAAATGTTCCATCAAGATCCAAATAAAATCTGATCTTTAATAATAATCTAAATTTTCCAATTGCTTCAACTTCAACATTCTTGCCATCACCCACATAGATGTATCTCTTACCATCATTGGGCTTTCGGCAATTTAAGTAAGCTTGCATAGACATACCGATGTGAGTGGTTGCACCAAAATCTATCCACCAAGTATATCTAGGTACCGAAGTTAAATTAACCTCAAAATAAATCAAACCATTCCCTTCGGCTTGGTAAAAGAAACAACCAGTGGCTTTTGGATCATCAAATTTCTTTTGTTGTTTCTTTTGAGGTGTTGTATTTGTAGCTTCCTTATCCTTCTTCCTTTTTTTGCCATTGTTCTTTCCCTTAGAAGTAAAGGTTAGGTGAGCACTTTCTCCTTATCTTTCTTCAGCCTATCCTTTCCTAAACACAATATGATATGAGCTTATTCAGATATGAAGTCTCTTTCTAAATCTTAAACTAGTAAAAGTGTGTTGGTAAAGATATGCCTTTACTGGCATACCTCATTAAAATTAGTTTTTTTCAAGAACGTATGAATTTAAGCCCTTTTATTCTTGACAAACCTCTGTTCAATCTGTACAAGGAACTCCTTAGTCGTAGTTATTTTTTTTAGTCATTGAGCCCCTGAATACTTCTGGAATGGCCTTCTTCATAATCATGATATACATGCGATTTGATTTCTCCCACCTTTCTATTTCCTTTTTATCATCAGAGGTACTATTATTCATAAGACGTGGAGGAGAATCAATCCTTAATGTAAAGTTAAGATCCATGACTACGAGAGCTATTAAGAGGTTCTCTTGCCATGATTTGAAGTTAGATTAATTTAGCATATGAATAGAATTGATGTTGACAGTAATATTAGTAGCAGAGAAACTGAACAAAGAACAACAAACAAACAAAACAAGCTCATATTAGCATAAAACAAAATAAATTCAAATAAAGGTAAACCTCATTTCAAGATATCAGACACTCCATTAATATTCTATCTTTGGACATATAACACATAAAATAATTTTTTAAAAATAAAATTTTAAGTAATTAAATGAATTATTTATTTTTTAAATTTTATAATATTGTAATTCTTCATTAACTAATAAAATAATTTTAAATTTACATATATAAATTTATTTAAAATGAGATAGCATTAAACGAGCAATGTGGACAGAGGGAGAAATCAATAATTATAACGGAATGAGAACAAAGAAACAGTGAATAAATCATTTAAAGCAAATAGCAATCATATCTTCTCTCATAATTGGTGAATTTAACAGCTTTTTTTTTTTTTGAAACTGATTAAGCATCAGTTGGTTAATGTATTACACAGAGATATATACAATTGCTATGACAGCAGGACATTACACTGATAATTACAATCAGATATATATACATGAGACTTATATTATGACATTTATCCTATGAAGTACATGTCCACCCAAATACCCCTCATAGAAGAGGGATGTCTTCACTCCACTCGCATTTCGCAAGGGAGAAAGACGTTGTAAGAATGCTCCGCACAATTAAATTTAATTGAGGGAGTTTTTTGAGTCCGTAGGGACTCGAACCATTGCCCTCATAGTCATGCTTAACTTTAAGGGCAATGGTCCACCACTGGGCTACAAGCCCAAGTGGCGAATTTAACAGCTTTAGGATTGCTTATCCTGCACCCACCATATAATCTTAAAAACATAAAAAAATTTATCCCATTGGATCATAAGATTAGTTCGGATATGATTTAAGTTGTCAAACCAATTACTCTTAATAACTTGTCAACGTAAAAATCATATTAATATAATAAAAAAATTAAATTCAATATTGCAAATGCGAAAGAGTCGTTACAAATTTATCATCACAAAACACATAAAATATTTTGTAAACAATTATTTTTTATTGTAATTAAATATTTAGTTAAATGAATTATTGATTTCTTTAATTTTTATGATATCATAATAATTCATTAAATATTAAAAAATAAAATAATGTTAAATTTATGTATATAAACTTATTTAAAATAAGATAGCATTAAACGAATCATATAGCATTAAACGAATGATTTATTTATATTTTAAAATTAAGTTAGTATTTAAAATTTTTAATTAATTTTCATAAAATATAATTAATATATAATTATAATAGAAATATGGGATAAAAATATATTTCATAAATAAAAGCAATAATTTATTTATATTTTGATTTTATATTTTATTAACATCAATTCATGTGGATTTTAATAATAATTAATATTTAATATTCGCTAGCATTTGGTGGAAATTTTTCATATTTTATTTTGATTGCTAAAACCTAGCTCATGAGTTGAAGATTGCTTCAATTAAACATACATACATACACACACACACACACACATATATATATATATATTGTTAGCTCAACATTTATTTTAGCCATTGTGTGACAATATTCTTAATAAATGTGTCATGTTAGATAAATAATGTCATTTAGTTTTTGTCAGGTCAAAAGATAGTATGGATTTCACTCTTGCATAAGATAGCTCTAAATAAAATGATTTTCTAATGTATCGAATTGAAGTTTTCCCTTGAGGTGGTAAAGAATCAAAATTCTAGCTTAAACTCATCATCTAGCTTGATTCCTTGTTTCTTATATATCGATTTTCTATTTTTCATTTTGAAGAAAACTTTGCTTCGTTCCCAGGAAATTCTGGATACTCTCCCAATCTTGAAAGTCTTATTCATAAGATAAAAGCATAGAGACTTGTTATATTGGAGAGCTGAGGTTTATCAATTCACCTTAGTTGCCTTGAAAAATTTAAGTAGAAAATATAATGGGCCAAGCCTTGAAGACATTAGCTTCTGGTAATTCATTTTGTCCCTCATCTTTCGCTTTGCATTACCATTTTGTTTTTTTTTTTTTCTCTCTCGGAAGGTTTATGAAGCGCATTTTGACTTATTTGATCATGATAAGAGTTTAAAATTTCATTTAAAAAAATATTGTCGGAAACTTATTGATTTATCACATAATATTGCAAAAATTTGTCATCCATTGCCTCATTCTTCATACTGAGAGGGCTTTGATCTTCCAATCCTACTTATCATATAGAATGATGTTATTAGCATTAAAAACTTAAAAGCTGCAGTAGAATAATGTTTTCTAACTAATTGGTATAGTTCTGAAATCCCGTTTCTTCAATTTCGTAAAAATCTATGGCATTAGCATTATATATCTCATTAATGATGATGTAAAAAATTATTTATTATCAAATACTTGGTGTCACGAACTGGTGAGACAACTCCGCTCTCGGGCTCGAGGTTTTAATCTTTTTGCAGTAGGACCCTCGTTTACTTCGGCTTTAATAATGAATAAACTTCCTTCGTTGAAACCCAGACTGTGAACACCATTTGTTGCTGTAAAATAAATAAATTTTGTTCCCAAATTTATGAGTGCATCATTACACTTTATCATTATTCTTAATTTATATATATAATGCTGCATTTTCTTATAATTTACAAAGCTAAGATCTACGTCACACGTTTTTTTTCTTTTTTTAATTTAACGTCTCTCATTTAATTTTGATAGGAAGCGAGGAAAAGAAGGTCAAAGAGATTGGTCCAATAGTAGAACAATGTTATGAAGTTTACATTGCTGGTAGCGAAAAGGCTCTGACCTCAGCAGACTTCTACCAAGCTGTATGCCAAACTATCGAGTATTTTTCTTACACTTCTCTATTCGTCATTTTATTTTTTTATAATTTAGAATTAAAATATTTGAATTTCATATGCCTTTGAAATTAAGAAAGTTAACAATGGATGGAGAAATTAATGCCACAATTTTTATTCTACGCGCAGAGAAATCAACAAAAGTCTTGGCAGCTCACAGTTCCGTGTACCCCAGACTGAAACACTTCAGGAAGCTTATGAGGTAAGCAATTTTCCATCACTTAATTTCTTTAATATATAAAACTGTACTGAGAGAAAATAATCAAAACCCTTTTCTGCTTCAGTAAATTAATCATTTTCCTAAGTCTCCATTAATTTTTAGATTTTGTATCCCTTACTATTTTACTCCTGATGCGGTAGAATTCACAAAATTTATTAATAAAAATGTTGATGAGTTATTTTTTTAAAAGAAAAATAAAGTAAAGTTTGAAAAACCCAATTTACTTTCTTAACCTTTATCGCCCTATTTAAATTGGGTGATCAATTAAGGAAACTTTCTTTTAAAACAATTATAGTGGAGTTTTGATTGTTTTTCCAACATACACATTTTTTTCAAAGAAAAAAAATATAAATGGGATTGAAAAATCTAATCCACTAAATATTAACTTTTGTCTTCATTATTACTGGAATTTCAATAATTACAAGTGCAAAATGTATTTATAATCAATTGAACTATTCTAGCCAAAATTAGTTGGTGTGAGTGATTCAACTCTCACTCTTTAAAAGAGATTAGGGGTTAAAATTCTGCTCTCGCATGAGTCACCACTTTGGTCAATATTTTATTCTTTACGGGTCGACCCAGTACAGATAAAAATTAGTGTTGGTTTTGATACGAACTTAAAGATGCCTTCCATAATTGGAGCCCACTCAGAATCACCTCGTAATTCAGACCAAAAGGAAAAAAAATAATTAAACTATTCTCCAATAACATTTTCCTAAAATACATATGATAAACAAATACTTTACTTTTTTTATTTTTTTATTTTTTACAGAAGCACCACAAAGGGAAAGGAAAATCATTGACGAAGGACGAATTTGAAAAGATAATTAAAGAATTGATAGTTGATACAGGATTAACAGGTTTTGGCGCAAAGGATATAATATTTTACATGTTTGGCGTACCAATAACAGCACTGTTTATAAAGCAAAGGGTAGCGCCAAAAGCAGTTCCTAACGATATCTTTATTCCAGTTGTCACTTCGGCCACTGTCTTCCTTCTCGCCAAACTTAATAAGATATGAAATTATGAAGCATGCGCCGCGTATTGGTTTATTACTGTTCAAACGGTACGATTCTCATTAGTTCCAGTCAGATGACAAATTAATTGGATTTTTTATATATTTATTTATGATTTGGATGCAATGTACAATAAGTACACATGTTGCTTTGTCGATTAACTTTGCCGGAGTTGTGATTTGTGAGAATTTTTTTTTATTGCATGACTCTTAGATGAGATTTTAAATGATATTTATTATTAAGTCCATTATTTATAGAGTTGGTATCTTATAATAAATTTAGTTAAATTAAAATTTTATTTATTGTATATCTTATAATAGAGATTAATTTATTAATTTCCTAATTTAATGATATTCTAATTTATTAAGAATATTTGTTTCCTAATTTAATTAGATGTCTAATTTAAAAAGTCTGTTAATGATGAGATTCTATAATTGGCGCATGAGATCTATTTAGAGCAAGAAATTAGTTCAAACAAGAAGTTCATTAAATGCTCTAGCTATTCTTTAGGAGGCAAGTAAGACAATAAGATTAGATGTATTTCTATTCAAATTCATGAGAATTATAAAAAGAAAGAAACTCTTATTTATAAAGAATTCAAATACTTTAAAACTTACTATTTTGAGGAAACCTTAGTGCCTATATAAAGAGAGGTATTTCACAATTGAAGGCATGCACAACATAAAGCATAAAGTAGAGAAGTAAAATTGAACTTCTTCTCTAGAGAATTCGGATTTGGTGCATAATGTTTTGTTGATTTATTTATTTATCTTCATTTCATCTTTGTGGGGAGTGTATGTGAATGTTGGATTATTAGACGTTGAAAAATTGATGAATTACTATTGATCATTTTGCAAAGTGTCTTAAGGATCGTGGATCAAAAAAGGTAGCAATTATTCAAAAGAAGCATATTCAATTTAAGGTTGAGTAAACTGCATGGTAATAAACTTTAAATGAGAGTCTTAAGTTTGGCAAATTCATAGGTTGTAACATCTCAACTTAGTGAATTACTTTTCATCTGGGCATGGCCTTATGGATGTAGGATTGATTAATCTAAACCACGTAAAAATCTTAGTGTAATTTATTTTCTGAAATTTATTGTATTTTTGGAAAATTAACATTTTTTATGTGGATTGATTAATCTGAACCACGTAAAAATCTTCGTGTCATTTATTTTTCGAAATTTATTGTATTTTTGAAAAATTAACATTTTTTATGTGGATGAATAGAAATCATAAACAGTAACTATGAACAATATTTTTGAAAATTAATTAAGTTTTTTTAATTACCCACATCTATTTGTGATATTTAAATTCCTTTCATTTACAATCAGATAATTACTGAAACTTGTTAAGAAAATTAAACCCCTATAATACTTATGTGCGGATTCAAACTACTATCCTTACAGTTGTAAACAGAGTGGCTCTAGCCACTCAACTTGTGACTTGTGAGATTGATTGCAAAGTCTTTCTAATCTTTCTGGCCTGCTTATGAAGCCCATGGCACGGTCCTAGTATTTTTTAGTCGATTTGAGCTTCTAACATCATTTTAAAACTCTTATCAAATATTTTTTAAATTTATTACTCTTTCTTTGAGAAAAATTATAAAAAAAAGTACAAACAATTATAATAGAGTTTAATTAAGTTTACTATCATCTAGAATAAATAAAACTAAACTATAACCATACATTTTTTTAAAAGAATTCTTTTTATTAAGAGGTTTATTTCATCATTGATTCGGATTATTTTGATTTTGTAAAAAAAAATATTATCATGTATTAAGATTTTAAAATAGTTGGAGTTCAGGATTTAAAATAAAAGTATTTTAACTTTAATTAAATTCATAATAGTCCTTTTGTATAATTTTTTCTAGCTATGTAAGTATTGCAAATATGGCTGCAGAAATGAAATTTTGTAAGGATATTAAAAGGGTGTGAACAGCATTACTCACTTCCGCCTAAATATATAGCCCAAGAGGCCTCGTATTAGATTTTGGAACAGCACGAGCATCAATTGGCATATATGTTATGGAGTCTATTTTATTCTAGGGATTCGAATTTGGTGCAACGCCAAGTTTTTACCCAACTTTTAAGGATCTTATCACACCTGTACACTTACACTACTAACGGTTAGGATTATTTTCCTCTCTTTCTTTTCTTTTACCTAATTTTCTCTTACCTAACTAAACATGCTTTTTATAACTTACCGTTTATTTTCTTGCTCAAAGCACAAAACTTAGGTCCACAAACAAATTGAATGGACATCTTTTTTCTTTTCTAAATTTTTCTTTTCATCAACTCTTTATAGCATTTATATTTTTTTTTTGTTGATCATTTGGTGTTGATGGTACTATCTCGAAATCTCATTGTTCGTTATTTTTCTGTTCAGTTCTTCAATTTAATTATCCATTCATGGTTATGCAACTTTGAAGCTGACTTCATGGTCAATTTTTGTGGTTTTAACATGCATTTGTACAAAAATAATTTTTAGATGTATTTCATGCCTGCTACATGTTTGATAAAAATCCTCATTGAAAAAGAGAGAGAGAGAGAGAGTGAGCCATAATTTTAATACTCATTTTGATTCGGGTCAGATGAAGTGTTGCAAAATGAGATTGTTGACAGAGAGAAGCATTGATGAGGAGATTGTTTTGAATAAAGTAATTGGTACCTCAAATACTACAGAGGTATTTTCAGAGATAGTGAATCCAAAGAGAGGATGACGCATGTCTGTCAAATACTGCTGATGTATTCTTAGTCGCTGTTGGTTTTTGGCTTTGGCTTGGGATGTTATGTACATGCCATGTTTGTCATTCTCATTGTATGAAATACATATAATAAAGGGAAAATGCAATGATTTTTATTGTGTACAATTATAATCTAATAATAAAATTATTTTAGATGTATATTGGCATCTGAAGTTCAATTTCTGTAAAAAGTTTGTTCTGTTTCTTAAATAGCTTTCAATTGAGCTGAGTTCTGCTTGTCCAAAAGAATAAAATGTAAAGTTTCATGAGTGCATCAAATGTAAGAATGCACATCTGATGAAGTTTAAAAACTACTTAAAATTTAACATTTTTCAATCTACATAATACATGAATTCAAGCAAACAAAACTTTAAATCGATTTAACTCATCAATTAAAATATAAAAGGCAGAAAGTGAAACAGGTGCAAAAACTTATCTTGAATACCATACTGCAACAGCAGATGCATTACACATGATAATTTTCTTCAGTTAATCTTTAAGAATAAAAATTTAGCATTAGGAAAAGAAACAATATGTCATTCATTTATGACATTTCATTAAAACAAAGCATTGCTATTTGAAGCTTGAGATTCCTGACATGTAAATGAAAATCTTGTTAAGTTTTAATAAGCAAATCTTGAAAGCTGGTCTGGTCTGCTGAGATTGTTCATAAGGGAGATATGGCACCAAATTTGGCACATCTTCTACTCTGAAATAAATGTCTTATCTAATAAAGTTTAAAAACTAAATAAAATTTAACATATGTCAATCTACATAATATGAAATCAAGCAAAGAAAACTTATCTAGAATATCATTTACAACAGCAGATGCAGTGCTCATAATAATTTTCTTCAGTTAATCTTTAAAAATTAAAATTCAATACCAGGAAAATAAACAATATGTTGTTCATTTATGACATTTCATTAAAACAAAGCATTGCTATTTGAATCTTGAGAGTCTTGAAATGTAAATGAAAATCTTGTTGAGTTTTCATAAAGCAAATCTTGAAAGCTAGTCTGACTGTCTGATGAGATTGTTCACAGGAGAGATATAGCACCAAACTACGCACATTATAACCTTGTGGTGGCTTTTCCAACTAGAAGAACAATATAGAAAACTCTTAAGATGTTACAAAATTAAATAAATATCAATACTGAATATTAAAAAAGGATCAAAAGTACTCACTAAATATGAATGGAGAACCATTGATGAACGAAGAGTGCTATTAACTGCAGGAACAGATTGAATGGGTGCCTGCAAATATTTAATGTAAATTAATCATTTATTTGAATTATTTATTTAAAAAAATTAAACAATTGGTTTGATGAATAAGATAACTACATCACCTGAGACATTTGAGAGTGCAACTGACAATTATATAATTTCTTTTTCTTTGCTAACACAATCTCTAAACCACTTTTAAATGTACATCTTCCTCGAGATGACTCTTTCTCTTCTAGTCCTTTTCCTTTGGCAATAGTAGCATTTTGTTGAACATCCATTTTAGTACTACTTGAGTGTTTAATAGGAGGAGAGTTTTGAATTTTTTTAATTTTATTACCATCCATTTTTAAACACAAAAGGTCTTCAATCAGCCTTGCATGCTCATTCGACAGCTTGTATGTTTTTTCACTCTCAGAAGCTCTACTTGAAATCCTGGTGAAGGTGGAACATAAAGCTCTACATCTACATGTCCGCTGCAACTTTGGATCAGCTTGAATTTCACGCCCGTGCAATCTTGAACAAATTCAGCTCTTGCTTGTTTTGTCTATCTTTTTAAGATATACTGGCTGGGAAGAAATTCTTTGATATCCATCACATCTCTAAGAACCGTAATCATATGACTACATAAAACCCCTTTCTTCTCAAACATCATACAACTACAAGATAATATATCATCAATCTCCCTTTTTACAGATCGCTTTTTAGAGTGCTTGTCCATACTAATTGTGTAACGTAAACATTCTCCTTCTATTACAGAATTTTGTATAGACAAATCAATGGCTACCTTAAGCTTATCTTGAAACTCTTTAAATATTATTTTTGTATAAACTTCTCTTGCTTGTGCAAGTATTTTAACAGACATTTTCATGTTAACTAGCCTGTAGCATAAATCGTACTCTGCTTCCAACTCCTTATACCTTTTATCATTAATTATCCTCTTGAAATGCATAAAAAATTGTGGTACATTGAGGTCTGACTTGAGGTAATCTTTTAAACTAGCATTAAAACTCTGAAATATAATTGGGTACGATTAATTTCAGCTGACCATGCTTTCTTGTTATATGCATAAGCCCATTTCTCCGTTAACTCAAATATAATTTCCAACCAGTTGTTATCACGCACATTACACTCCTCAAGTATTGCATTCCAAGCACTCAAAAACTCATTTTCCTCTTCAGTGGACTTCATGAACATAGATAATGCACTTTTTACCCCTTCCGGACCTTTGAAAACATTATTTACATGCTTCAAGGCATTTTGCATTATATGCCGTGTACAAAGCCTATGGTTTGTGTTAGGCATTACATGAAAATAGCTTTAGCCATCACAGCATCCTAATCTATGAAGATTGTTTTTGGTGATTCCCCAGACATTGCCTTTAAAAATGTTTCCAACAATCATATAAATGAATCAATAGTCTCATCATACATCAAAACTGTCCCAAATATAACTGTCACTCGATGATTATTAAAATTCAACAAAAGTTGCGAATGGTTGATTTTCTTTATTTACTTTGTAAGTTGTATCAAAACTTACAACATCTCCAAATTGGCCATAATCAATAATCATCTTAGCATCTGCCAAAAATATTTTTGTGATTTGCTCCTCATTGTTTAGCTGCATAGAGTAGAAAAATGATGGATTTTTTAAAGTTTCATCCAAAAAATATTTCAATAAATATCCCGCTTCTCTGTATGCTAAGTCTTTCTGTCTCCTTATTCTAGGATAATTCTTTTGATCTAGTTTTTTGAATCCAAGAGATTCTCGCCCTCCTTCTTGCCTGCCGATTAACTCATATGCAGATTTAAGTGAAATTTCGGATTGTTCAGCCAAGTCTACTTCCATTGCTTGCGAAGCTGTTATTTTTCCTTTGAGAAGGTAACATGTGGGCAAACTCTTGCATTACAAGCTGATGGTTATGAGACTCGATAAAAGATTAATAAACCAATTATTCTTCTTCCTATTTAGCTTGATAAATAATCCAGCATTACACCATGTTCTTGTCTCTGCTCTATATTTTACTTTTGGAAGACCTGTTTTGGATTTCGATTGATAACCTTGTTTGCAACAAACAAATACCCTTGATCTAATTTCACCAGTTTGCTTATTCTTAGCGTGGGTATCCTTTAAGGCATACTTATTATAGAATTCATATGCAGTTTCTTCTAAATCAAACTCCATGCCTAGTCTTGGTTTGCAGGATAAATCAATTGAGTTTTTTGAAATAATCTTTATTGCAGGCATTTTAATCAATGGAAAAAATATTCACAAAAAAATAAAACTAATCTTGCCGAATTTTGCTCTTTTCGAAGTGCCTTCAATTAATATCACGATGACGATGGAAGAACTAGTGTTGGTTGAATCACTAAGTTATTGTAGTGTTGGAGTACTCCTATCTCTATTGGTGGTAAAAGAAAGATGACAAAAAAGCTATTTCATCAGTTCTGAAACTTGAAGGCAGAGAAGGAATCGTTGGGAGTCCGTTAATTTGATTCATCTTATAATAAGCATTAAATCCAATTAACGGTAAAGAGGGGTTGAAAGCAAACACAAGGGCAAAGAAAAAGGCGGTATAATTATTCCAAGCAAACACAAGGGGAAAGAAAAAGGCCGTATAATTATTCCAATACGGTGTATTTTTGGAAACGTAGAAAAAATTTAAAAGGGAACAAATCTTAGCCATTAATAGGGAAAGTAGACAGGTGTAATGAGCTCCTTGAGAGCTAAGGCAGAAGTTCAGTACCGGAATCTGAATCCTTATTCTAGAGTCAATTAAAGTTAGGGATGGCAATGGAGAGGGGAGAGGAGGGGAATGATCTCTCTGTATTTATTTTTGATATTTTATATATGTACTTATTTCCTCTTTGTTTTCATCAGAATTATTTAAGAGAATCTCTATTCCTTCTCCGAATAATAACAGGAGATCCCCGAGGGTCCCGGATCCTCAAATAACTAATATATTTTTTTTTATTTTTGATTTTGAGTTAATCATATTAAAATTAAAAATTTAAATAAAAATAAAGTTCGAAATATATTTTACATTAATATCGATTACAAAAGTTACATACATTAAATTAGTAAGCAACATACAAGGGATACAAACTTGTTTTACAAATCATCATGAATAAATTAATAGTCTAATACAAAATTGTTACAAATAAAATCGAATTTAAATTCAAAATTAACTTTTTCAATGGTGGGTGGGCACTTTATAAATGTGGACTATTCTCTTTACAACACAATAGTTAAATGGGAGCAAATCAAGAGTAAATATTAGATTTGATATTAAAATTATGATTTGCTTTGGGCAATTATAACATCTAAAAATAAATTAAAGATAGATTTAAGTTTAAAATATTTAAATAATATTAAAATTAAAAAAATTATTAGGCTAATAGAATATACTCGGTCTTTTTAATGTCCTAAATAAAAATTTAGGACTTCGATTAGTTAATTAGGCCTAAAAATTTAATAATATAAATATTTTGATTTTTTTATTTTTACCAATATTTATAATTTTATAATTTATTTACTAGTAATTTTAAAAAATTAAAATAAAATTAAAAATTAAAATAAGAAAATAGGTAGGGGATGGAGATTCTACCTCATCTCTGTTCCCTCTCCGAATAAAAAATTAAGTATAAAATTATTCCTATAACCTTTTTAAATAGGAAAAAAAATCTAAAAATACCCATCCATATGAGAATTTTTGCCATTCTCAATTAAAGTAACAATATTGCTCGCTTCCATAAATTTAATTAATGGTTTTTCATGAGTTTGAATTTTTGACCGAAAGATAGAGACATGTGTCAGGATATGAACATGGAGCACTAAGCAGAAATGGCACTTAGGCTTCATTAAGGATCCCTGAGGAAGGAGGACTAACCGCGAGGACCAAGTGAATAAAAGCAGGAGACACTAAGGTCAAATTAGAGGTATCAAATCTTAAAGATATTCCCCCTTTTTTTATGCTCTTAATTAACCATCAGACCTTTATGGGATGTGGTAGCGCATCCACTAAAAATCACCCACTTCAAGGAATCAACGAGAAAGAGGGACCCATGAACTTTAACTTGTGTGGTAAGCTTGTCTGACATTGTCCAGCCACTATCATATAAAAATGTGGTACTAGACGTGATTAGCTCACAAGAATTAAAGAGCACCCGACTTATCTGAGGTTCCTCTTTGAGGTTCTTAAGCACCCACTGAAGGTGCACCACCTCTAAAATGATCTCGGTGCTTACCAAACCGATGCAAGCCATTAATCAAGGAGTCACACGTGGCTAGTAGTAAAAAGTATCTCAATGGCTCCAATTAAAATTGATAAAATAGGTCATCGAGTTGTATTTATGTTGTATTAATTTCGTATCGTGTCAAATTTACGTCGACCCAAACTCGATATGAAAAAATAATCGAATTACCTAATAACCCGCTTACTATCTATATATTAAACAAAAATTACATCAAATATTTATACTTTGTCATACATATATATGCACATACATACATACATCTATACATATATACATAATTTATTAGTATTATAAAATATACATATCTACTAAAATGTTACACACACTATTGAGGTTTTAATTATATATATGTAAATAATATTATATATCAATATTATAAAAATACATGTCTACCAATATTTTATACATTTACACTATTAAAGCTCAAATGTATTTAAAATTTTATAAATAAAATATTGTGTCTATATTAATCCTTTTAAAGAATAAAAAAATTATAATATTTGAGTTTTGATGACAAGAATCTATAAATTATTTTAAAATAGAAAAAATAATCAGATCATTGATCGAATAAATGAGTCAAGAATTTTAACCTAAACCTGACACGGAAAAGAATCGTATTGACCCGAACCTGATCTATTTAATAATCGTGTTAAATTCGACAACTCATACCCATTTATTAGTGTCGTGTTCACGTCGAGTAATCGGATCGTGTCAAATTTTGCTAGCTTTAACTCCAATATTTGAACAAGAGGCACAAATACCATTTTGTCTCTACATAAGGAGAGAAGTGCCAATGGGTTCATGCCATGTGTTTGGTTGGACCAAAGATGCCCTTAAGGCCATGTAGTTCTTAATTTATTAAAATCTATTTCCTATCTACCAAGAATACATGATACTAATGGTTAATGATGTTCTATTAGGGATGGCAAAAATCCCCACGGGGACGAGTACTTTCGGAGATTTTTCCCATTCGGAGAGGGTACATGGATAATTTTATACCCAATTTTTTATTCGGGAAGGGGACGGAAAAATTTTTTTACCCAATTTTTTATTTGGGGAGGGGACGGGGATGAGGTGGAATCCCCATCCCCATCCTTACCCATTTCCCATTTTAATTTTAATTTTAATTTTTAAAATTACTAATAAATAACAAAATAATAAATATCAAAATAGTTGTATGTTGGGAAAGTGGTCACCCTTTGCCGAGAATTAGTGGAAGAGTATTAATTGAAGTTTTCACCAACTGTTTATTGCTTTAATTATACTGGTAGTAGTTCTTCTACTAGATCTATAGGGGATTTTTATAAGAAAGCAACCAAATGGATGACAGGTTTTGATGATTATGTAAACAATCGAGATTGTGCAGTTGTTACAGATGAATTAGATTCATATTTGGATGAGAAAGTTATACCCCAGATGAAAGATTTTAATATTTTGAGTTGGTGGAAGACAAATGCTAATAGGTATCCTACATTAGCTCAAATTGCTAGAGATATTTTGGCAATTCTAATTACAACAGTTGCTTCTAAATTAGCTTTTAGCACCAGTGGTAGAGTTGTGAGGCCATACCATAACAAACTTCATCCAAGTACATTGGAGGCCTTAATGTGCTGTCAAAGTTGGGTACGAGCTTACAATAGCAGTATGAGTTTATTTTACATTATAATTATATTATACAGTTATTAATATTTACACTTATAAGTTACGTTACTTATATCATTTTCATTGTTTTAGGTTGAAATATGAGGTTATCTCTCAATTTACCACATTTCTCGAGGAAGAACAAGAGGAGCAGGATGAGCAGGAGGTAAATAATTTTATTAAAAATATTAATTAAGTATCTACATTTATTTCATTTATTTTATTGCCGATATAAAAATAATTTTTTTATTATAGGATTATGAAGATTGAGTCATTGACAAAGATAATTATTTTAATAATTTATATTTTGAATGTGACTTTGTAATAAATCAATATGAATGTAAGATATATTGTGAACTTTATTTTTATCTGAATTTTTATTTTAATATGATTAATTTAAAATCGAAAATAAAAAAAATGTATTAGACTATTAGTTATGTGGGGACTGAGGACTCTTGGGGATCCCCTATTATTATTTGGGGAGGGGATGGGTATTCTCTCAAGCAATTCTGACGGAGACGGGGAGGGGACGGGGACATATGCAAAATATCGGGGATAGGTATAGGAAGATTGGTCCCCTCCCCTCTCCTCCCCATTGCCATCCCTATGTTCAATTGTTATAAATCATGTGAAGCCAAAATTAAAAATATTAAAAGCATAAAGAGCTATTATCCAACGATCAATCTCGTTTTTTTTTAAATGCAAAAATTATTTTTTCTTTACATACTTCTATCGTAGTTGACTTTTTTTTCACTCAACTTCTGTCATCACTTTGTTAAGACCTTATTAATGTCACAAAAGCAAAATTGTCATTTTACCTAAACAACATCGTTTGAATGCGATATACCTTTTTTTTTTTCTTATCTAGAAAGCTCTTGAAAATCTGCATCCATGGCCAAACTGTAGGGTAAAGGATGACCTCTACCAAAATTTGGAGAACGGGGTGTGAACAATCCTACATTAGTTGAAGGACTTACAATGATATTTAATAAAGTTAGAGATGAACAGAAATCAATTGTTGCTAACACTATTGGGGGAGGCAGCCGTCACAGAGGAACGTCACAAGAATACATAATGAACAATATCAACATGCTCTGACTAAAAAATGGTTTTGTTGTTTCTAAATCTACATATGCTAGCGTCTAAGATGGATATGATACGATGGCTAAAATTCATGGGTAAATCTTAAAGTGACAAGATGGAGCAACTTATGATAGTTTTTTTTTATCCCTGCAAATTATATATATATATATATCTTTTATGTTAATTCTATTGCACTATATTGTTCATGTTTTATGTAATCCAGGAGTAAAAAGAAAGATGATAAGCATAAGAAAACTGCTAAAACGTCTCATGTACTTTGTTTAAATATTTTTGATGACTTTGTGAAGTCATAAAGTTTGATTATAATTGTCAAAGGATTGGAGTTTTAAGTGTCAGCTTTGGTCAAAACGAGTGGAAACATATAATGCAATCAAGCGTTTGATAAAATGTTGCAAAGAGTTATTTAAATTTGGTTGTCGTTCTAATAGTTATAAATATGCAAACGATTAAATTGACCATTATTAACATAGTTTGGGGGCAAAAATGTTGTTTTACAAATATGCTGGTGATTTAGATGAAGGTGAGATTAACCTAACTATCCGTTTTAGATGCAGATAAGATTAATCTAGCTATCTCTTGGAAAGAATTGGTTAGATGTGAGTTGGAATTGAGGTGAAAAGAATTGTGAATCAATTTGAAAATGGCTTGCAATTTGCTGTGCTCCGGAATTTGGAAGCTTATAAGAAATGGGCCTGAGTAAGTTAGGCTGTCATGGGTTGGGTGTATGCTGATTCGCTGATGTATTGGATAATGTTGCATTACTGACGTGGCAGATTAATGACATCATGTGGTACTTGGCATGTACATGGTGCTCATGCAATCGTTGACACAAGCAGTTGATATGCTTTAACATCTTGTGACTTGCATATGATGTGACAATACATATGGCAGTAATGTGGGAGGCCCTTAAAAATGTTGGAATAAAATGGAAAATTTACAAAAACAGTCAAAAAATTTATGCATTTTTCTACTTTAACCTCTCTAATTTTTTTTCTTTCAACATTAGTCATATCACTAAATTGTGGATGAAATTGCCTTCCCCATTATCACGTTTCCCTCAAGTAAATTTCTCAATCTGTCACCAAAATCTCATCACCGGAAGTTGTATAAATCGTTGGCGACGGCGTAGATCGACAGTAGAGGAAGTTGTCGGCGGCTGAAAGAAGCTAAATCACGTTGAAAATCTTCAAAAATATCCAAAATCAAAGGAAAAAATTAAAAACCCTAGGTGAATTGTTATTGTCGTTATTTTTGTTGGTTTGGCTTGTTGTTGTTTGGGAAGGGCAGAGAAATAGAAGAGAAAGGGAAAGGGAAGGGAAGAGAAAAAGAAGAGAAAGGGAAGGGGCTGTCGCGTGAGCCTGTCCCACAAACTTGGTGCGACAAGCGCGCGCCTATCGCACCAAATGTTATCGCGATAGGCGTGCCTGTCGCACCAGATTTCGTGCAACAGGCATGCCCGTCGCACTAGATTTTACAGTGGCTTTTGTTTTTACGAGTTAAATTTTTTTAATATAATGTAATAATTTTATAAATATTACAGATACATGGCGAAATCAGAATCACCAGATATCGAAGTAGGCAAGATATATTTTCATTATGCCGATCACTTTTCTGGTCGAATTTTGAGTATGTGTAAGTTATCTTCGGTCGTGAAAGTTATTGAGGAAAAATTAACAAAGCGGCAATTGAATATGTTCAAAAAGGATATATTTGGGCATTTCTTAGAGTGGCGAAGTTTTTCATTTAGTGGGGTAATTTTACACAATCTTTTACTAAGGCAAGTGGCCCATGAAGAAGATTGCCGTGAGGATCAATTATGGTTCCAAATTGGTCAGCATTTGATTCGCTTGTCAATTGTCGAATGATGCTTGGTTACTGGACTTTCATTTGATGTTGATACCACACAAAAAAAATGATGAAATGGGGCAAAGGTTACGGACTACGTATTTTGGCGGTGTGCATCGTAAGGTCAATGTGAACGAATTCGATGCATTATTTTGCTCGTTGAAATTCGAGGAAATAGACGATATGGATGCATTAAAGATTGTGCTGTTTTATTTTGCGAACAGACTACTAAATGAAAGAAAAAATCATTATACTATCAATTTTGATTGGCTTAGCGAAGTTGATGATATAGAATACTTTCGAAAGCGTCCATGGGGTCTATTGTCGTAGGCAATAATTTACGACAGTCTTGACAATGCATTATCCGAGAGAGATGAGAAATTTAAGAGGACTCGGTTGAAAAATCCAGATCATAACATCGAAAAATACAATGTTTACGGCTTTATGTCCAGGGTTCAGGTGCATTTTTTTTTATATTAACAAGTTTTGTAGTATTAAATATTTGATAGTTGTTTTATTTGATTTTTCACTTTCGTTGTTGCAGGCATGGATTTACGAAGCAATCGGAGGTTTGCTATCAACATGGGTTGTCAAAACGAAAAAGAAAATTCCCTGCATTTTGTAATAGAAGCCCATGGCGTCTTTGAGAATCAACTTTGCGGAGGTTTATGCGTTCTTTAACGATAAATCTCATCTTATAAATAATATGTATTAGTTATTTTTTTAACTTTACTAAATTTAAGTTATGTATATTTACTTACTATTTTTAATTGAATTTATGGCAGGGGGACGTTTTACAAACTCTTGAACCAACTTCAAAGGAGAGTAGCCAAAAATATTGGTTCTCTGTGAAGGGTTACAATTTTTTACTTTTAATCGAAATTTTTTACTTTTCATTTATTAATTTTAAATGATACTTTATACAGCACCAACTCTCAATCAATGCGATGCCGTCGGTTATAAGAAAATCAGACGAGCATGACGATCATGATGACATACCAAACCTAATACCAGAGCAGCGTCATGACACTTATGAAGATGAGGTGGAGGTGGTTGTTGATGACCACCATGAGCAAACAGACAACTCTGATGACGCACATGTGATATTTATTATAAATAATATATGATATTTTTCCTTTATAATTCATTATTGTTTTACTATTATTCTAAAGTTTTTCTTTTAATGTTGTGAATTTGTGTATAAAATTTTTCTTTTAAATCATAATGTTTCTGTTTCTCTACAGCACATTCACGAGTATCTTCGCTTGATTAGCGAGAAGTAACACCAGTATCTGAATGCCTTAGTTCAACGTGTCACACATACTGACATATTTTTTTGGGTAATGTTCCGACAAAATTTATAAATACTATTTAATTTTTTTATTTATTACCTTAAAATTTTGTTAATTTATGCATTTCTTAGTTATCTATGTACTAGGTGTTCTTGCATCAGCTATGGAACAACATGAATTGTGTAGTCGATTCATTAGTATTCGATGACCGCTTGAATAGTTATCTTTGTGGGCGACAACACATAATGTCCAAATAAATGACGGATGTTGATATGATATGTATTTTATTACATTTCACATACTCCACTGTCAAAATATTCGAGTTGATGTTTTTTCTTGGTCGTTGTTCAATTTTATATATAACGAATATGTTTTTCAATTTTTATATACAGTTACTTATCCCTGTTAACTTGGACGGCGCGCATTGGGTACTAGCACGAGTTGACTTTCGGAAAAACAAAGTATGGATTTATAACTCATTACTCACATTTCGCGACGACAAAAGGTACATGTTGAAATTCAAGCCACTTGAAGTTATATTCCCTCGATGGTTGGAATATGTTAGCTTTTACAACATTCGACTTGAGTTGCGGAGTGCAGACCCCTGGAAAGTTATGGCAGTTAAGGGCGCACCACAACAAGAGCTCGGAACTGGCGATTGCGGTGTTTTTGTATTGATGGTAACAATGTATTTAATATTTGGGCTTAGATTGGAGTTTAACGTTAGTCACGTGCAGTACTTTAGAAAAACGATTGCGGTTGACATGTTGAATGACGATATTGTATTGTAAATGCTTGTAGTAATTTGAATGTTGAAACTTGAATTTTTAATTTAATTTGCGCACTTAAATTTATATCATTTTAATGCTCACATTTTAATATTTAAAATAAAATAAAGTTGTATGACATATAAGTGTACAATACACAAAAAAATAATAACTGTTTTAACCAATGAAACACTAAAAACAATAAAAGTTATAACCAACGAATAACACAAAATACAGCTAGCTTGGAGTCAACGTAATGGGATTCTTACATCGCTTATGATTATATTCTAGTTCATGACACTGCCCGCATCGTACAGTCCACTGGTTAACGTCCTCGCCAGTCGAGGGTATTTTGAGCTCTTTACGACGGCCAGGTGGTGGTGCCTCAACTGGTGGGTATACTTGCATCTCCTGTATTTCATCTGAAACTTCCCAATCAGCCACATTACTAACTGGCTCCACTGGTTGTGCATAAGCCATCGCCAATGATTCTGTAGTGTAAAAGTCCGAGCAGAGACTAATAAAATCCACCCGGTGTGTTAGACATGCCGCAATTACATGAGCACATACAAGCTGATCAAGCTGAAACACTCTGCAGGTGTAAGTTCTCTTTTGCAAGTTAACCAAACCTTCCTTAAGCCCACCGCCTACAATTTGAAATCGATGTGGAGACACCGGTCAAACTATCATTCTTTCAGCTATAGTTCCCCTTTCAGTGACTATTTCATTTGCCCATACTGTTAGCCGAGTAGTCATTGATTCAGCCACAATTTTTCTATCATAAAATTATTATTGCAGTGTTTTCCTAAAGTGATCAACAAGATGAGTTACAGGAAATTTTCGAGGTTCTCTCATGAAAGAATTAACACTCTCCGCGATGTTGGTGGTAAGTATGCTGTACCTCTTACCTTTAAACTGAGACCTTGCCCAATTACATGTACCCACATTATTTTCTAGGTAATCAACCGCACTCGAGTGGATCATCTACAGCCCTTCAAGTTGTCTCTTAAATTCCTCGTGGCCATATGCTTTTGCTGCATTAATAAAGGTAGGCTCAAATTGATCCCAAAGAGCTTTGGACATTCTAAACTGTGACTTAATGTTACTTTTGATGTGGTAAAAACAAACGCCATGACTTGCATTGTGAAATACTTTAAGAACGGCTCTCCTGATGGTAGTGCATCGATCAGAGATGATTACCAACTCAGATCTATCGCCAATCACTCCGTGTAACTTCATCATAAACTATTCTCAAGCATCATTGTTTTCTAAATCCATGATTCCAATGGCTAACGGATACAATTGATTGTTACCATTAAGACATGTTGCCACGAACATGCTTCCATGATATAGACCTTTTAGATGAGTACTATCTATAGCAATGACAGACCGAATGTATTGTATAAAACCCTTAATGGAAGATCCTATTGCTACAAAATAGTACAAGAAATTACCATCTCCATCCTGCTCGAGGTGACTGATTGTACCCTCATTCGCTGTAGTTAGTACGTGAGAGTATTTAGGGAACAAGTTGTATGACTCTGCAGGGTTGCCTCGAACTATTTCAAGACTAACTTCTCTCGCCCGATATGCCTGTTGATATGTTAACTGAACACCGTATTGCTGTTGCATATCTGGTTTTATGTCATTCGGAGTATAAATCCTCTTGTCTTAAATATATTTATCTGCGATAATATGACCGACAACCCGGCTCCTTACTTAATGACATCCATCAACCAATACCTCATTATGACAAGTGTGTACATTGTCAATTCTTTTCACCACCCAAGGACCATTTTGCTCGTTCGAACACTTAGTTGCTCGAATACACCATTTACATTATTCTGAAGAACAATGAGTCTCAAAACGTGTCGTAGTAGACCATGCAATCTTGAAATCATACTTATCTCTAAAGGCCACCTTACTTAGTTGTAATATAAACTCATTCTTCTCAGTAAATAGCATACCTACACTGATATCATATGAGTCACAGTTGCTAACAAAGCTTGGACCAATCATGTTCGAAGGCAAAATTGGAGCAAGACTTGTAAGGGGGTCAGTTCTCCTTCTCGACCGAACCATAGAAGGAATAGGTCTATTGCCTCTGTTATTCACAGGAGTATTATCTTCACATTTATCCTCATGCTGATTCGACGGAACATTTGAAGGACCGACTCCTCCATCATCACCATCATTATTGAAATGAGTGCCCCTTGTATTATTAGAAGCTTCTGCACAAACATTATCCCCCGATATCTCATCATGAAAATCATCATTGTTCCGAAAATCATTGTTGTGATACGGAGAATACCGTTGCTCCAATGACGTCGTTATTGGGAATACCGTTGCTCTAACATCCTGTAACATAACGTCATTATCATCAATATTGTCATAATTGTCGTGGATTGGAGAGTAATATTGCTACAACGATACTGTCCTTGGCAACACCTCTTCATCATTATCGGGGCCAGACATATTTACTCTAAACAAAGTTTCTGTATCGACATGCGGCTCAATACCTTCGTTCGAAACTCGAGGTGATGTGGTCACGAATATAGGAATGCATTCAAAATTGGCTACGTCGGATGCCATATGCAACACAACCGTCACCATTTCATCATCAAATATACCCATAGGCAGTGCACATATACGATATAATGTGTTACTAGATCTCAAGGTTGTCTTCATTGTGATACTATATTCATTAGGGTTTATTTGTAACACCTCGTATACTCTTGCCAATAACTGATCAAACAGACAATTTTTTCCAACCAAAATAGCTCGATTTTTACCATTCACATACTTCTTATGGCTATCCTCTAATGTCTCCCCCCAACTATCGTAACATAATTCAAGTACAATTGAATCCATTAAGCCTGAAATTATATAAAAAAAATTATTTAAATCTAGATCAAATTAATACAGATTTAATAAATCGCTAGAACTCAGATTCACCTAAACTTTCAGTAAATTGAGAAAATAACTCATACCACTAAGTGATGTCGATTAGTATTGGATCTGGATAGATTATGACATACTTTTACTGTTGATTATTGCCGTCGTTGATGATTCAAGAGTAGAAAGATAAACTGCGTTTTGTTTGACGATATGGGAGAAAAGTTGTTGGTTTTGGTATGTACAGAAGGGTAATTTGAGAAGAAAGGCTTGGATTTGGCTAATGTTGATAGAAAAAAGTTGCTATGGTTAATTGAGAAAATGATAAAATAATTATAGCTATTTTTGTAAATTTCCCGAATAAAATCAACAACATGGATGGTGAAAAATACAAAAATTGAACACTTGGGTGCTAGGTCACAACAATTTGATTTTTTCACAAAATAGTTGTCAGTCTTTAGTAATTTCCGTGAAATTGCGATGAACTTGGCTTGACTTACATGAAGATGATATTAATCAAGTTAATTCTTAGTAATAATTGGTTGGATTTAAATTGGAATTAAAGTGAAAAGAGCTGTGAATCAATTGGAAGATAGCTTGTAATTTGTTGTGCTATTGCATTAGAAAGCTTTAATGAAATGGGCCTGAATAAGTTGGGCTACCATGGACTGGATGTGTACTGATCCACTGATGTCATCCATAAAGCCATGGTGATGCGGCGTGCTGACATGATAGATTGGTAGGGTGAGGTAGGACCTAACGGGTGACATGGTGCTCATATGGCTATTGACACAAGTGGCTGACGTGGCTCATACATGTGACATTGAGGTGGTGGGCTAGTAAATATCTTGGAATAAAATTAGTAGTTTGGATGATGAAAAATACAAAAATTGAACACTCAAATGCTAGCTTGAAAAAAATTAATCCACTTGTAAAGATGAGATTAATCTATTTATATCTTGATAGAGCTCTGAACTAATTTGCAAATAGCTTGCAATTTACTATGCTTCTGAGTTTGGAAGCTTTAAAGAAATGGTCTTGGATAAGTTGGGTTGTCATGGGCTGGATCTGTGCTAATTTACTGATGTTATCAATCGCGTAATGCTGATGCGACAGTGCTGACGTGACAAATTAGTGGCATGATGTATGAGTTGGCAGGTGACATGGCGCTCATGTGGCTGCTGACACAGGCAGCTTACGTGGCTCAATGTCTAGGGACCTCTAGTTGACATGGTAATACATCCAGTAGTGAGGTGATGGGCTATTAGAAACATGTTGGAATAAAATCAGCAGCATGGATAATGAAAAATATAGAAATTGAACACTTGGATGCTAGCTCACAACAATTTGATCTTCTTGTAAAATAATTGTCAATCTTGAATAATTTTAATGAAATTTTGTGATGAACTTCGTTTGATTTAGATGAAGATGAGATTATCTAGTTAAATCTTACTAAGAATTAGTTAGATGTGAGTTTGGAATTGAGGTGAAAAGATTTGTGAATTAATTGCAAAATAGCTTTCAATTTGTTGTGCTCTTACTGATGTGGTTGATTGGTTGCGTGAGGTGGGACTTAGCAGGTGACACGGCACTCATGTGGCTGCTAACACTTGCTCAACATCTTAGGACCCACAAATGACATCATCAGCTGTCCACGATTGAACTCAAGACCTAATGGTTGTAACTTGAACTCTTCGTCGTTGCTCTAAGACCCATTCTTTATATTGTACATAATAAAATATTCTATATTACATCACCAACTATTAATGTCTATTCTAATTCTAATTTATTTTGAAATTACCCTTTCATAACTTTGATCTAATATTACAAAAAAGTTATAATAATTATAATTAATTGCCAGAAAAAAATTGACTAACAAATACAAGTTAATGATTTTAATTATAAAATAAATTATGATCAATATGACACTTCCACATATAAAAAGTCAAAAATAAAAGAAAAATAAAATTTTTTTGCTCATTTTCACCTCTCTCACTATTTGAATTACTTTAAGTCTTCAAGTGTGGTCTTCATCCATTTCAGTCACATCATTGGCTTGACTATCAAAGTATCATCCCAGGCATCATCTCTAACAACTCTCTTCTCCTTTTTAAGTTTTGCGTTTACTAACCTTAATCAAAAACTCAAAGAATCAAAGGAATTCATAATAGTAACCTAAATTATTAGTAATCATATGTCTTTGATGTTGTCCTAATCAACCCAAAGACAAAGCCCTTTCTCTAATGTTTTAGCTTATAAAAAATGGGCTAAAATATTTAGTACCATCTATGGAGATTATGCAAAAAGTCAATGTTCTAATTAGGATTTGTCTTCATATAAGAGCCACGTTTTTCTTGTAATATATCGTGGGAAGCACAAAGTGGTGAGAAAGAACACCAAGAGTAAGTACCCATTAAGTAGGTAAAAGAGTTTTGCGACCACCCAAGCTTTGAAAGAGCCAAAGCCAAAGCTTCGACAAAAGGAGTCTCCACTTACAAGGAAAGATGGTGCGAACATCGTTGTAAAAAATTTCGGTCCATGCTTTAACTAGACCGTGCGGGTGATTCTTGTCAAAATAACACCTTCATTCGAAAGATAGTGAGTCAAAATGTGGCAAGACCAGCTCCTTGCCAAAGCTTTCTAGAAAGGACCAAACTGGAGGTTGTTCCCAGCAAGGAGTTTACTTCCACGGAACGCCAAGATAGTTGTAGTTCTAGGAGTCATGGAAAAGGATAAAAACAGGCAAAATAAGGCTTTCTAAGGAAAAATTAATGGACGTGGTACTTAATCTTAAAAAAGAATTAAAGTGATGAAAGAAGAGAACTACACGCTGAAATTTAAATGAAACACAATTAAAAAGAAAGAGCACGCTATGTACCACTTTATCATCAAAGAAGGCTCCTTGACTTTTTTATTTTACGAACTATGAAGAGCTAAACAACTCTTTAGGGAATATCTTCTACTTGGATATGAACAAAAGGATATTTAGATATCTTGTAAAAATGAAGCAGTTCCTGAAATAATGAAAGAAAAGGAAGAATATTGTGACTTTCACCATGATTGGGGGGCTATAGTACCATTGAGCGTTTTCGACTATATGAAGAGATACAATACCCAATCTATAAAAGGTACTTACGACAGTGCTTCTAGATATAGTAAGGAATTAAAATATCCAAAAGGTGAATGATGAGAATAAGCCCTGCATACCAGAACCCATAGAAGAAGACTTAATAAACAGGTCAAATAACAAACACTTAGTCAATACTATAAATGAATGACCTATTGTAACTGGGGAATTAGGAAAAAACGAAACACTCGCTGCTTATGTCCTTTTTCTGAAGAAGATACCACGGGGGTTAGGCACCTTATAAGGTCATGCTAGAGGTTAATTTGAAAGTTGTGGTAGAAGATATCAATAAGAACCTAATTGACATTATATGCTCTATTAACATAATATCTAAGAGCCTTCTAAACAAAATAGGCCTAAGTTCGTGAACCTAAAGCCTTAACAGATGCCTCTGGTCAGATTTGCTAGAGAAATAATAACTCTTTAAAGGGTCATCTGCTTGCCAATTACTATTAGTGATGAATGTGACAAGATAGCTTACTTAGTTAATCTCCTCGTCATGGATATTAATACTCCTCACAACATAATTATAGGCCAACTATTTGTAGCCACCTCTTAATGAGTAGTATCCATGCATTGCCATAAAGGTCCTAACATCAACCAAAATTATGGCAGTTAAAGAAGATCAGGCGATTGCTTGCAGTTATGATTCAAACTCAGTATAGATGATTTTTTACATCGTATCAATAGTAAAATTTTTAGAGCACACAAGGAAGAATCAGAGGATCTACAAACTGGCTATCATTTCATGCATGGCATGGTCTCTAACTTAGTTGAGGAAAGATAGAAAAAAAGCATGCCTGAGCAATTAATGAAGGGGTTCTAGCTAAACAGAGGGCCTTAAGAAGTTATACTATGTACGAGGAAGGAGACATAAGTTAACTTCTCGGGCAAGAACTATTCCAAGATTACAAGCAACTAGTCATTACGGATGCTCTAATAAATGGATCCACTGGCACATTGTCTAAGAATCATTCAAGTTTTCCTTTAGATCCCCTATTTTCCCTATAAGGAATCAGAGGAATCTTAGTCCTATTTCAAGCATTGAGGAGTAGACCTATTGGAAAGTGCCATATTGGGAACTGCAAAAATAATAGTTATTAACTAGCTACAATTAGTAAACAACTGTTAATTAGCTATTATTAGTAATTAAGTGTTAATAAATAGTTGTTAGATT
Organism: Citrus glauca; assembly: GCA_029633175.1. Taxonomy (NCBI): domain Eukaryota; kingdom Viridiplantae; phylum Streptophyta; class Magnoliopsida; order Sapindales; family Rutaceae; genus Citrus; species Citrus glauca. Next base: position 32,157,951 of record JAQOOD010000009.1, read on the forward strand.
AATTAATAGTAAGGTATTAGTTGTTAAGTTAATTTCTATATTTATTCATGCAATTATTGTAAAAGAGACAGCTAGAGAAATAAAAAGTCCTTTCTTTTTATGATACCAGAGCTTCACATTTTTTGACCAGTGTCATTCATGGCTTTCACAGCCATTTTCTTCTCCAACCTTAATTGCCATTTTCTCCTTGGGCTTCTTTGCCAACTTATGCTTCTTGAGATCATGTCAGAAATCACTAAAGCCAACAACCCTTTCAACCCCATCCATGCTAAGAACCCACCCTTTAGAGTACCATCACTAGACTTGATGGAATGAATTTCGTAGAGAGGTGTCAATCTGGGAAAATCTCCCTGAAAAATAAATGGAGGTTTAAATATATGAATAAAGTACCATCAGATGTGAAGGATCCCAAATTTGAGACGTGGGACATTGAGAATTACATGGTAATGTCTTGGTTGCTTTAACTCCAGTGAATCTAAATTCAAGTAAACCTATAAACAACTTATAACAAAAGAGATTTTGCATGCTATGAATAAAACATACTCTAAGTTCATTTTGTTACATGAATATTTCAAATTAAATGATAGATTTATTTCACAAAGTAAGGGTCTATGAATGTCATAAACTACTACAACACTCTTAAAGGTTTGTCAATTGAATTGGATTTGTACTAGAATGTGGAGCTATAATGTTCTGAAGATACAAAGAAAATAAGAGATCTTATGGAAATAGAGTATAGTTTCTATTAGGACTTAATTCAATGTATGAGCGAGCAAGAGAATGACTCTAGACAAATCCTCCACCTAATCTTGATCGAGCATTCGCTATCATTAAAGAAGAAAATAACAACAAAGAACTAGTGAGTTTTAAAACCATAGAGGGTAGAGATGCAACCTCCAAAATTCTACTTTTGTTGTGACAAAGTCTACTAACAAAAAAAAAATCTTAGGAAAATTTCAAGCTTTGATTTGACTACTGTAATAAATAGAGGTACACGCGGGCCACATGTTAGAAGCTACATGGAAAGTCACAAAATCTGAAGCAACTTGGTAATCAAGGAGGATTTCAACCAACTAGACAAGCCAAACAAATCAAACCTTAATTGTTGGTAGAAGCAATAGGCAATGACTAGATGGATTTAACGAGTAAGATTGAAAAGCTTAGACGATTGTTGAACTAACTTGACAACACTAGGACTAACCATTAACCCACCATTAGAGATTCTTGTTCTATGGCTTCCTTAGGCAAAAAAAGCCTCTTTAATACACTTAAAACTTGATTCTTGTACCTAGATCATTGATGCATGTGCTTTTGATCGTATGATAAGCATGTCTAATAACTTTTGTAGCTATTTACCACGTTTAAGAAAAAAAAAATAAAATAGTTGATGAGAGTTTTTCCTTAGTTGTTGGTCAAGAAACTATCAAAATATCAAACACCATAACCTTACAATATGTTCTTCATATTCCAAACTTGGATGATAATTTGTTTTCTATTGGAAAACTCACAAAAGATCTAAACCATTTAGCTAAATTTAATCCATTTTATTATTGTTTTCTTTCAAGTTTGATCAAGAAAGATGATTGGGGTTGGTAAAACTAAGAGACAAACTTTACTCTTAGATACTGATTAGACGAGTGGTAAAGAAAAGGCTCAATGCCTAGTTTCTCATTAAGACGATTTTGACCAGATTTATCTTTGACTTAATAGTTTAAGACACCCATATTTTACCGTCTTAAAGAAATTATTTTCAAAGTTATTTTAGAAAATAAATGTTAGCAGTTTACATTTTGAATCGTGTATATTTCCTAAACATCATTGCTCTATTTTTTGAATAAAAAAGTCAAATTTCTACACCATTTAATCTAATTCATTATGATATATGGAGCCCATTTTGTATTACTAATATTTTTGGCACTTAGTGGTTTGTCATCTTTATTGACTATTGTATCAGGATAATATGGATCCATCTTAAAAAAAATAAATTCTATAAGTTTATTAAGAAACAGTTTGGGATCTATATCCAAACTTTGATATTTAATAACGGAAAAGAATAGTTTAACTAGAAACTTAAGATATATCTATTTAAAAAAGACATATATGAAATACTAGTTAAGCAATCCAAGAGGGGGTGCATTGAGTTTCTAAAAATTATGGAATAATTAAATCAAAATCCAATGTAAATGTCTAATAAATTAAGCAAATAACAAAAGAAAATAAATAACAACAATCAAAATATAAGAAGAGAAGTGAAAGAGAATCAAATACTAGAATTTTACATGGTTTGACAAACCCCGCATACATCCATGCCTCCAAGCTCACCGGGCTTGAGGATTCCACTAACCAAGCTTTATATCTTAAGGTTTCAAAATCTTTACAATTGACTTCAAAGGTATCAATCAACCATTACATCTAGAGGTTATACCAAACCTCTTAACCTAATTGCCTCTCACACTCTCAAACACTGAATTTTATAAAGATTATAGAAACTTTTCTGCACACAACGCATGTGTTTACAAATGAAAGTTCAAGGTGTGATCTAATAATTTTTAAGCACAAGAAGGATTGAATGCACAATAATAAGCTCAATGTTGATTGTACAATCTATTCTGATTTGAATTTGAATGAGTCTCTTTATGGTTGGAGAAGAAAAATAATTGTTTTTAACTTTCTAGACATAATTAGATCCCTGTTAACCGATATTAGATTGCTATTTTGACCTTGTACAAATGACCATTTTGCAAATGTCAGATCAGCTATTAACTAGATGTCAGTTAGCATTTATTTTCCAATAACCTGCAAAAAGTTGATTGGCTAACCGTTTGCACTAAACAATTCGCATCCACAAAGGAAATTCATCTCTGGAATATCAGCTAGCCATTTTCTCATAAATGTTTTATTGTTATTTTCCAGAATCAAAACAACATTTTGTCTGGAAAAATTACCCTTTCTGGAAATCATCGGTTAGTCATTTTTTTATTAAAGGGTTCATTGTTATTTTCCAAAATCAAAACAACATATTAAATCTTGTGAAACAGTTTGCCATTAATCAGTAGCAGTTATCTAATTTTCTCTAGAAACTTGAACTTTTTAGAAACAATGTACAACTTAAGAAACTTATCCAATTTTAAAAACTCCAACATCTTTAACTAATGACACACATAGTTTATTATCATCAAAATCAATATTATAAGAGTATTTATGTCAACATTCTACATCAATCAACTTGCATCATGCACCTCAACAAAATAGAATTTCTAAAGAAAGAATAAATATTCTCTTGACATTGCTCGAGCTCTTTTGTTTTAGACTAGAGTACCAAAATGCTATTGCGATGATGCTATTCTTATTGAAACTTATCTGATCAATAGATTGCCAACAATGTGTTCTTGACAATCAAAATCCTCTGAAGAAACTCATGGCCTTCTTTTTAGACTTTCAGAAGATTGGATCTTTACTACTGAAAGCATTTGGATGTTCCATATGCTTTTGTTCAACCATGTTTATATAGTAAACTTGATCCTAGGTTGTGAAGTGTGTTTTATTATGCTACTCTCCAAGAAAAATGGGGTACAAATGTTATCATCCTCCTACAAGGAATCTGTTACTATGGATGTGACCTTTGTAGAAAATCAATATTACTTTGGTAAGACTTATCTTCATGAGGAGAATGATTTAACAGAGGAGGAATTCCAAAAATAATAATAAATATCTTTAAATAGTATTAATTGAAATATTAAGAAATTTATCAATAAAATTTCAAAAGAAATGCTAAAAATTCAAATGATTTAGAATTTTCATCTAAAATATGGTATGCCATACATATGACTATTAAGTACTATTATAAAATCATGAAGGGAAAAACTCTATCATGAATGAGTAAAAGTAACATAAACAAGAGATTGATTGATTGTCATACACCCCCTTTATGATAGTTATTTCCCATCATCTATTGTCTGTTTTCTAGTAGTACTCCTCAATTTTACTAATAGGACAACCTACTTTGGCTTATATTTTATCCACTCGGACAAATTAAAACTTTGAATCTGTCACTACCCACCCTTTAAGATTTAGTGGTTGTCAGCCCTATACTTAGAAGAAAATTTGTTAATTTCGTTCATATAAAATATGACCCTATTTTGTATTGTGGTTAACAACTGTAGGCTGTATCCTTAAGCTACAATATTAAAGTATTAGGTAAACACTATTGTTGTAATTTGAACGTTAAGTTGCTATTTTTAATGATGAAAATCGTGTACTACAAGAAATCTAGGAATAGATAACTACAAGAAATCTAGGAATAGATAACAGTCACTTTATGATAAATTTCATTTTATCATGTAAGTATGATGGAGTTATGAAATAATTTTAGTCTACAAAGCTACTAATAGCCTACTTGTGATAGAATGTTTGTCTATAAAGAGCTTATGACTAGGTAGTGATGTAAATTAGCACAATCACAAACTTTGTGATAGAAATTTGATGTTGATCTTTTTTGCCAAATTTAAAATTAATATTTTATTTTTTGAAAATCCAAAATGAGGCATTTAGATTGTCAAATGATTTTTTAAATACGAAGTAAATAGAACAAGACAATGTGTTTAACCTAAATCTGAACAAACAAAAAAATTTCTAAGTCCTAAGCTCAAAACTCATCAACATAATTAATACTCTACACCCACCACAGTCGTCATCACTTTCACTCTCACAAATAGCACTTAAACCATAGTTTAAAGTACTTTTCTCTTACACTCTAATCAATCAGCCACTACTGCCACCCAAACCCTAGCCGGCTGATAGTTCCCTATTCTTATTTCTCCAAACAGTCTGCCATTATGGTTCACGGTGCGATGCAACGTGAACCATCCATCTCCCTAATATCGTAACACAAAAGGATTGTATTCTTAAACCTTTAATTTTAGGTTTAGTTCTTCTTCTTTACGTGTTTGTTCCTTAAGCCAACTATTAAAGTTCTTTACATTTTTAGTTGTGATGCTAGTGATAATTAATTATTGGTAGATAAACAAGTTTTGAAAGATTTATTATTGCTAAGTTTCTTTTGTCTTTAATTGGCCTTCATTTATGATTCTTAATACTTCACATTTGGCCACTTTACGTCTATAATGACATAGATTTATTGCTCATGTTTTGTTAATTTATGGCCCAAAGATTTATTATTCCATATTTAAAATTTCCAAAGTGTATTTTGATTGATTTACCTCTTTTTCAATGGTTCTATTTTCTTTGGCCTTTGTAATATTGATTGTACATGCTCTTACTTATTTGCATAATCAATTTGCTTAATTGAAGATAAAGAAAGAAAGATCAAGAAATTTTGGCAAAGAATAGTGTTCCTTCAGAAAATGTGAGACTAAATTCATTGTTTTCAAACTATATAATTTGGAAACTAAACTATATATTTAAATAGTCACTCTCTTTATGTCTTTAGTACATAGATTTAGACTAATTAGTTTCTCTAATCTAGACGGCACCTGGGCCAAAACAAGAAACACATGCGTGTGCTAGGCACGCGGAGGAAAATCTAATTAATTATGTCGTGTGCATATTCACTTATCTTTATTTCACAAAGCATGAACATGAACCAATGGTTAAAGATTTATTATTGCTCCTCTTTGATATTAACCTGTCGAACTTTAGCTTGAACCCTTAACATTTTCCTTTTCCTTTTCTTTTCCAACATACTGCATTTTTCTTATTTTATAAACAAACAAAAAAATCAACTGTTGTGTGTTAATAGAAAATAACTAAATTTTACATCCTAGTTGTCGCTCTCCAGCACATATACATCTTCGTGTACAAGTCCAATTCCTAGTGAGATTATCTGTTTGTATTACATAATTGCATTAAACGTTTTTCTAACATTTTGATGGTAGAAAAATGCACTTTACAAAACATTAATCATTTTTTAATTATCACTCCTAGAGATTAAAGCTGAATGTATAGAAATTGTAGAATTGCAGTTACATTTTTTTCTTATCATTTACCATCACTATTGCTTATGTTTTTTTGTATTGTGCAATATATTTGTAGCATGCTGATACCGTCTTTGAGATTGTCATGAGAATTGCATATTTGCTTTTTATCTTGATTTATTAGCCTTTAGGATGAAACTTCTTTGAATTCGTACAAATGGACAGTGCTTGAACTCTATTTTGTAGGCTTGTTTTGAGGGAATTCCATTTAAAATAGTTCGATAATTGTCATTGGCATAATGTTTAGGACATCCTTCTACTAAAATTCAATAAGTAATTTCTGAAATAAAAGTCATAGAATTCCCTTTGGAATGTCTTTCATTAAGAGTAAAAGACCATTGGACTTAATTTACTCAGATGTTTGGGTCCTTGCCTTTATTTCTTGTTTTGATAATGTTAATTATTATATAATTTATATGGATTATTTTACAAAATATGTATGGCCTTATCTATTACGTTACAAGTCTAACTTTGTTCTATACTTGTTCAGTTCAAGAATTTTTGAGACATTTTTAAGACCAAAATAAAATGGTGGAGGTGAATTTATTAAGCTTAAATTCTTTTTTAAGAAAACTAGTATCACTCATCTCTTCACTCCAGCTAACACACTTTAACACAATGGCACAGTAGAGCATCACTATCACTGTGTTTTTAAGATAGGTTTAACTTTATGTAACATATGCACTTTGATTTTCGTAATTAAGTATACGATTTAATTTTTCCGCTTCAAATCGAGATAAATTAAGCGCGATTAAAAGCTCAAGTGATCGGATTTATTTTTCGTTACGGGTCCGGTATAAGCTTAATCTGTATTAAACTTGTTAAAAAAAAAAGGAAAAGAACCGGGTTTATATGTTTGAGCGGGTGGAACCATTTGTATTTTTGGAATTTTAGAGAGAGAGAGAGATGACCCGTTTGACCCGACCCGTTGACCCACGACCCGCGACCTTGAGCCGGCCATTTCTCCCGATTCCGGTCACCTCACCGGCCGAGCTTGGTATCGTTTTGAAGCTTGAGAGACGAGCAACGTATCCCTACTGTCCTTGTTCCCGGAAACTGCCTGGAACGCCGCCTGTTGAAGCCCGAAACCCGCGGCCGAAACCCGTTTTCGTCGCCGTCGATTTCGCCGGATTTTTGGCACGCCACCACTTGGATCTTGTTCCTCAGCTCACCAGAGTCATTTTCCGAGCGATCCCGTCACCTGAATCGGCCGGATTGTCGCCGATTTGCTCTTGGAAAACTCGCGGCTTTGGGAGCTCGATCTGCCGCCGTCGCCGCGCGTGGGAGGTCACCGCTGCCACCATTGAACTTAGCGTGGCCGGAGCTATCAGACCTAAGCTCCCCGTCGCCGTTGACTGAAGTCCGGTCACCGTTGACCGGCAGGGGCAATTCGGTAATTTCACAAAACTTTGGGGTGATTTTTGTGTAATTTGTGAAATCTGTGGGTAAATTGGTAATTTGAGGTTAGGGCAGTAAGGTAATTGTGATTTCGAGGATAATTCAGTAATTTAAGTTGTTAAGGGCATTTAGGTAATTTTACGCTCCGAGGGTAATTTTGTAATTTCGGACATTATGATTATTTCTGTGATCCGAATTGAGAAAGATTTAGTAATTGAAGATTTTACGGATATGTTGGTTAAATAATGATGTTGAGGGCATTTTGGTAATTTTGGCATGTAGGGGTATTTTGGTAATTTTGTACATGCGGGAATAATTATTGTTGTTATATATTCGTTTCGAGAAGTATTATGTAATATTAGTTGTTCGGAGAATGATTATGTCGTTTCCTTGTTTAGGAGGATCCGCGAACGAGAATCAACCCGCGGACGTTGTTGATACCGAGTCTGGTCATCATCACTGTGAGTGGAATATACAAAACTTATTTCTATAAGTATATGTTAATTTTATGATACAGTGCAGTATGTTTTGAAAAATAAGTATTTGATGCTTCGATTTAATGATTCTAGAAAAGTGAATTTATTTATATGTGTTGATTTTATTATTATTGAGAAAGAGTTTGCATAATGATTTTATTACCGTTTTTAAATAAATGCTTGATATAGAATTGAATGGATTTGATATATGTTGAAGAAAAAGAGAATGAGATTTCAAATGAGATTATATATTTTCGTACATGTGTATTAAATGTTATTTGAGAAATTATTAAACAGTACCCTTCCCTCCAGATACAGAGAAACAGATACTATGAGATGAATACAGATATACAGATGAGATGAGATGAGATGAGATAGAGGCCTTTGGGGCCCGTCTGAACACATATAGAGGTTTTGGGCCGTGTGTTTGGGCGCTTTTGCCTTTTGGGGGCTTATGCATGCACAGATATTGAGATGTATCAGTTATGAGATGAGATTTTCCCTATCTATCCGTTGTAGCTCCGGGGCGTGGCGGTACCCAGATAGTACGTCATTGCCTGTCCGTCGAGGTCCGGATATGATGAGATCATTCCCCTGGGTACTTGTTTGATGATAATTTTTGATATTCAGTATTTGATATGATAAGTGTTATGATTTCATCGATTTTACGCAGATTTATGTACAATACTATTTCAGTGACTGATTTGAATTAAATATGTATAAATAAGTTCTTACGATATTTTGATGAAATTGATTTTGAGAAAGAGAAATTAGTTTAAATAAATTTATTTTTCAGAAATTAGTATCCACTCATTGAGTTTTATACTCACCACGTTTTGTTCTATTTTATTTTTCCCCCCTCCACAGGAGATTTGCAGGTACATCAGTCGACCCAGCATCGGTAGTTAGATTTGTAATTGTGGCCACGTGATGGTGTTAGGAGTCGTAGATTTTATATTTTGATATTTGGGATTTATGAGTTGTATTTACGGTTATGTTTTTGTATTGAGGATAACCATTGTATTTGTGTTTATATTGAAGTGATTTGTGCGATATTTGAGATGATGATTGGAGAAGTTGGATTTGAAGTTTAGGTGATTATTGAGATGTTATTGGGAGTGTTGTTTTATAAATTGTAGTTTTGGAAATGTTGTATTTATAGGGGAGGTTTTGTCGAATTTTCGGTAGAATCTTTAGATAGTATTATATTATTAGATGTGATTTTACGTGATTAGAAAGACTCGCCCTGAGAGTGCGGGACGGGTCATTTCACTTTAATACATTAAGCCTTCATGCCACCACAATTTTGGACCTTCACCTTTCAAACAGTAGTTTATCTTATAAATAGAATGCCCTTTAAAAAAATTCCATGAAGAATCCATTTTAATTATAATTTAAGGACAACCCCAACTACAGTAAATTGAGAGCTTTTGGCTGCCTTTGTTTTCCATGGCTCAAAGCTTACACAAGTCACAAGCTTGAGCCTCATTCATTTGCTTGTGTTTTTCTTGGCTACTATATTCAATAGAGTGCATATAAATGTCCAGAGCCTAGATTAGGAAAAATTGATATTTCTAGTGATGTTAAATTTGTAGAGTCTCAGTTTCCATATAAAACCCTTACGTCAACACCCTTATTCCATTGCTTTCCAATTTGTCATGGTTTTCATCTATTTTTAAAATTCTAAGTCAATCTCAACCCCACAAGTCTTCAACACTTGGTCATAGTTCTATTAGTTCTATTCTTATAGACTAATCCTTTTGGTGCTCGACTTCTTCACCAACTTCTATTGTTCCTACTCCTTTATGTATGATAATCCAAGATAGCCAAAATATAATCACATCCAACATGCCATGTTCAAACACTGCTCCTACTCAACCTACTTCCACTGAAATTATTTCCACCTCCTTCGAATAAATCCCACACAATAACCAATAACCAACACTTATTCAATGGAATCATGGTGAAAAAACATCTACAAACCTACATAATTCTTCAAGGCTTCCACATTAACTACAACTGCTTCTTCCAAACATAACCTCTATATATCCTATTAACTCTATTATTAAAAAGGCTCTAACTGATCCAAATGATCCGCTGTTGTGTAATTTGAATATAAAGCATTAATAGCCAATAGAACTTGAGACCTTGTGCAAGCTTCCCCCACTCAAAATCTTATTGTTGTAAATGGATGTTTAACGTTAAATATCATCTTAATGGCTCTATTGATCGGTTCAAGGCACGTTTAGTTGCCTAGGGGTTCTACCAAAGACTTAGCATTGACTTTCATCAAGCATTTAGCCTTATAATTAAGCCACTACTCTGTTGGGTTCATTATTTGTTTGGCACTTCAATTTGTTGAAGGTAACTTGACATCAATAATGCTTTTGTAAATGGATATCTCAATGAGAAGGCGTATATAAAGAAACCCTTGGTTTTATTATTTTTAATTACCTCACTTTATCTGCAAGTTATGTAAATATCTTTTTGGCTTAAAGTAGGCTCCACGATCTTGGTTCACTACACTTTATCAATTTTTTCTTCAAAATGGCTGTCACCAAAGTCACTTAAATGCTTTTCTCTTTATTGATCATCATAATAGTATGTCCATATTTTTACCAACTTATGTGGATGATATCATTGTCATTGGAAATTTACATGATATTATTAAATAGTTCATTTGTGCTGTTAAAACAAGGTTTACACTCAAAGACCTTGGGTTTCTACATTATTTTTTAGATTTTGAAATCATTTGGTCCTATTCACGATTTTTCTTATCTCAACTATTCTTGATCATTTTGGTATGATCGATGCCAAACCAGTAGCTACATATCTTTCTACTTCTCCTAGCCGAAGAGCAACAAATGTGTTACTGCTATAGATGTTACTCTCACTGTCCCTTGTCTGGACATATGTTTTGCTATCAACAATTTATTTTAGTTCATGCGACATCCATCTCATACTCATTGGCAAGTTGCTAAGCAGATTTTTATTTACCTCAAGCAAATAACTTTTCACAGCTTCCTTGTATGCCCTTCCACTTTTAAGGCCTTGGTTGCTTATTGTAATTTTAATTAAGGGGTAATCTTGATGATCATAGTTGTACCAATGCTTAAATAATTTATTTGGTGGTACTATAATCTCTTGGTGCTCTAAAAAGCTGCAGTACAATATATAGTTGTACCAGTGCTTACATAATTTGGTTAAGCCGAATTTTGAGTAATAGCTACAACTATGTCTGAATTATGTTAGCTATTTTTGGAGCTTAGAATTCACTTTCCTGAGCTTGAGCTACTCTTTGATAATCTTGAAGCAACCTTTGTGTGTACTAATCCTATGTATCACCCAAAGATGAAACATGTAAAAGTTAATTTCTACTTCATTGTATGAAAAACTAGCCAAGGGTTTATTAACTGTTTCTCACATCCCAATATAACTATAGCTAGCTGACTCCTTAACTAAGCCTATCACTCACACATTCTTTGTCCAAGCTCAGTCTAAGATTAGAGTTCACGATGATATGCCTCTCTTGCAGGGGCATACTAACTTAGTTATGTCTTCATTACATATATACATTACCTTGCCTCTTTGGTTTTATCTTATCTCACTATGGATAATATAGTTATTATCTATTAATTTATGCTTTGTTTATATCTCAATTAAACTTACCTCTATCTTGTAACTTATCTCTAGATTATCTTGTGAATATCTCACGCTATACATTGTAATAAGCTTTTTACATGTCTTTTACTTGAGTGGATAGAAGAACGTGTATTGTTAAAGATAATGTGCATGACAATGGCATTAATTACAAATATGATGATCATAATGACATGTTTGATGTGGTTCTAATCCTGATGTTCTTGTATATAGTATAGGCTTTGACTTTGAAGAAGATGAAGATGGCATGAAAGCTGATACACATGTTTTTTTGTTAGAATTAGACGCTTATGATGGGCTGATTATATCCAATTATCTAGGATTCTTATAGGATTAACATAGTGTTTTATTTGAGTACCAATGACATAAGGTTTAGCTTATTCAAATAAGTCTAGGAAGTGTATTTGAATTAGACTACACTTATTGTACTATTTAATTAAAATGACGGTGAAAGAGAAAGGAAATGAAAGTCATTAGGTCCAAATATTTTCCTTATCTGAGAAACTCTAGCAAGACAAAATTCAATGGAAAAACTTTTCCATGTGTTTTTATATACTATAATTCCTTACGTAAAGGATATAGATGCTTAAATCCCGTGACTAAAAGAGTTTATATTTCTTAGCATGTTATTTTTAATGAAACCATTTTTCCATCTTCTAACAAAGATAAGTTTGTTGATTGCATGTAGGAATCAAGTCAACTTACAATGTTTTCACTTTAGATGAATGGCTAAGTTGTCCTGCCTTAATAGAAACTAAAGATGTTGATCTTGCTTTTAGTCAAAAGCCACTTCCATCTTTGAAGTCACAAGAAAACCATATGATGCCCACTCAAATGCAAATTCTTTTGTCCAATTATGACGCTAATATTGTTCACACACTAGCTACATTAGAGGAACAACAGAAAGCTACTACTGATGTGGAAGCACAAAGTAACAACAACATGAATGCCTCATTAAATGAATCACTTTTAACAGAATAAAAAATAACATCACTACCTGTCATGACCCAACTCAGACCTGACAAGATATTGTCCGTTTTGGGCTTTAACAAGGTCGGCACGGTTTTGTTCCTAGAGTGTATGGGGGCCCCAGGAACAAAATCATGCGGGCTTTGTTAAGGCCCAAAGCAGACAATATCTTTCTAGGTCTGGGTTAGGTCATGAAATTATGGAATCAGAGTAGCTCCGCATGTCCTCTTGAGCGATGGTGGGGCAAATCTCAGCGAGGACGTTGAGTCCCTAAAGGGGGGTGTATGTGACACCTTAGGCGAATCCCACAATGACAAAGCACAGGAAAGATGCTAGGTATATAAGCGGTGATCTACACCTTAATTGGCAAGACGCATTTTGGGGTGTATGGGTATCCTAGGAGCAAAATCGTGCGGGCTTTATTAAGGCTCAAAGCGGACAATATCTTGCCAGGTCTGGGTTGGGCATGACACTACCACTTCATCTACATTGACCAAAGTGACCAATTGAGATAAAATTAAATCCGATAACTCTTTATCAACTGAGAATCTATTTTTAAAAAATCAACAACATTATCCTAATATCACTAGTAAATTGTTAGTTAATTTTGTTAACATATATGTATCTATAATATTAATTTTGATCATAACAAGCATGATTAGGAATGATTAAATTTTTTAAAAATCAAATTATTTTTCATACATTTTAAATAAATCATTATTTTCATAATATAAAGGTTTTATGCTTAATGGAAAAATGATTTTATGAACTTGGTTATTTTCAAGTTAATGGTAAATTGAAAAAGTTATGATTTCTTTAAAATCAACAAGTATTGTTTTGAAATTCTAGAAATGAACTTATTTGAAATATTTAAAAAGTTTTGGGTCATAATATAATTTTAATTTTTTTTGGAAATCAATAAGTATTATTTCAAAGCTTTGGAAATTGACATATTTGTAAAGTTTTATGAAGATTTGGGCCATAGTATAATTATAGAAAGTTTTAGAATAGAATTATAAGTTTAGAAAATAATGTCACTGTAGCAAACGACTAACTATTTTGGAGATAACAACTGACTGACATCAAACAAAATTAGAGTTTAGTTTTTAGAAACTAACGGTGATCCAACGTCTGAAAAACGAAGATCAGACGATTTGAAATTATAGTATAAGAGTAATTTGCTAAAGTCAAAACAGTGATCCGACTAGGATTAACGGCGATACGACTTTGTGCAAAAAGTCAATAACGACTTGTTTTCAGCTCCAACTATAAAAAGGCTGCATTAGATACAAATTAAAGTGAATCCAACGAATATCAGAGAGCATATTACTGAGAATAAAATATTTATTGAGCTTTAATTTGTTCATTTATTCTTTAAATCACACCTTGGGCATGTATTTGTAAACATATAGATTGTGTGTGAGAAAAATCTTGTATTTGAGAAAGTGTAAGTGTGTGAAACACTTGGGTTAAGAGATTTGAGATAATCTCTTATTATAAAGGTTGATTCACACTTGTAAAATTAATTGTAAAAGTTCTTGAAACCTTGGAGGCTTGAATTGTGGAATTCTCAAGCTCGATAAGCTTAGAGGCGTGGATGTAGGCGGGGTTGGCCGAACCACGTAAACATCTTTGTGTTTGAATCTCTCTTCCCTTATCTCTTTACATTTTAATTGGGTTATTTATTATTGTTTCAAATTTGTTTAAGATTTGAATTAAGTTTTGTTCAAGTATTGTATAATTTTTAGAAGCCCAATTCACCCCTCTCTTGGGTTGCATAACTAGTATTTTAAATTTTTCGAGTTACACTTAAGATGAACCAACCACCTATCTGACACTTAAGGTAGTTTGGTAGTTGATCTTAAGGGCCCACAATAGGTACAAAGGAATCCATCATCGTCTGGAAATACTCATTCCATGATAATCCGATAAAAAGTCAAACTCAATCCTAACCTCGTGTTACAAGCCTTTCAAAACCAGTTAGTTGAGCCAAAAGCCTTAAAATCTACTCTTAAGAATCCCATATAGGTTACAACAATACAAGAAGCAATTAAGGCCTTGCACGTTAAGCACATTTGGCATCTTTTCCTTATACTGCTAACGATTATTTCACAAGATCATACAAGTTTACCGAATCAAATACAAGGAAGATGGGACAACTAAGAGATATAAGGTATGTCTCGTTGGCAAAGGATTCACACAAATTTTAGGATTGGATTGTGATGACATCTTCAGTCCCATCATAAGACCAGCCATCATTTGTCTCATTGTGGCAACTGTATTGAGTTCAAAATAGCCAATGAAGCAATTAATGTGAAGAATGCTTTTCTTCATGGCAAATTAAAGTAATAAGGCACATGGAGCAGCCCTAGGTTTCAAAAATCCCAACCTTCCATCCTTTGTATATAAACTAAACAAGTTCATTTATGGGACCTAAACAAGCTCCACGTGCCTGGTTTGAATGTCTTTCCAAAGCATTACTTAACAAGGCTTTGAATAGTAAAACTAACTCATTTTTGCTTAATTTTCTAGGACAAGGGAATACTTATTCTACTTTTTATATATCATCTCAACGCTAAGTACAAATGTTATATTAAAAAGCCTTCGGATGCTCTGGTATTTTTTTATATTATAAGATAACTAGCAATAGATGATAGACACTTTGTGGTAAATTCTAAGAAAAAAGGGTATAAATCATAAAAACATGATAGACTCATGACATATTTTGTTTCTATCAAGAATTCATGACAAACTTGTGATAGAAAAAGATTATGTCAAGGATTTATGACAACTATGTGTTTGTACAAATTTTATTACACTCTTAAGCTATTATAGTATAGATTAATGATGATGAGTGTCGATCCCATGAGGATGCAAATTTAATTATGTGTAAGGTTAATTTTCCAAGTTTATATTGCTTGGATATGATTTCTAAGCAGTATTGAAGTTTAAATTGAAAAGATAACGGGAATAAATTATGGATGAAATAATTCAAATGAAACATTTGAGTTTTTTGATTCACATTCAACACTTTACCATAAGGTTAATATTTCTTTTTACTTCTCTTTAATTTATGAGGGGATGTTTCCACTTCCCACAGTCCTCATTCCCGTGGAAATAGAATCAAGCACTCGTTATGCTAGGGGAAAATATTCTTCTATTAAATTTTGTGTCAAATACATGTAGTGCTAGGTGATAATAATCTTATTGTCGATAATGTGGCAAGATTGTCTAGTAAAAAGTTTAGATGCATTCTCTGTCAATATTAAGTCAAGATGAACTACTAATACTAAAAGGGAGTTTCTCATTAATAAATATAGTGTAAAGTGTGTTGAGAAAGGGACTTACACAAGTAGTTGCAAATTAAGCAGAAACAAACTTTTTTTCCTTTTTATGTGATTAAAATAGAATGTGTATCACAAATAAAGAGGCAGCAAAGAACGTAATAGAATCCAAAGTAGTAAACCAACCACAAGAGACATGGATTTTTACGTGGAAAGCTCAAAAGGGGAAAAGTCACGGGATTGTAGTATGATATAACCTTCCATTATATTAATAGGATTACAATACAGATTCTTTAGTAGGTAATGGTAGAGGCTAATAACATCAAGAATTCCATTATTCTTGGCTTACATCAATAGCATAATATTTGTCTCTCTAACAAGTGGGTATCTCAGATAACAACCAATAAGAAGATAAAACAAAAATTAAGACCAACGCAATTATAGAGGGCGATGCCAGGAACTTAACCTCTAAATTTGGAAGAAATTAGAGTTAGATTTGCCTTAAGATTGTCGAATCAAAAATTAAAAATCCTTGCCCCCAAAACCAAAAATAGGCATTGTCTTTCTCTCCCTTTCTTGTCCTTTTGCAATTGTGAATCATACTACCGCCTCTACTTTCCCTTCTTTATATAGCCACATTTTCTAAACCTAATTTTAATAGAACAATTCATCTAGGCCTCTTAATCTTCTTTAATTACAATTTATGTAGGCTTTGGGCCAGCTACATGAGTTAAACCCAACAAAGGGCTTATTGTTTTAAATAGTAATGATCTTGCACTAGCGAGCAGCTATACCAAGTAAAATCTAGATAAGATTATTATTATCTATCAACAATAAGTCAAAACAAACAACATAAATAAGAGAGAGTTAATAAACTTACTAAATTATGCCCATGGATCATGTCGATCCTTCAACTTGAACTCAAGTTTGAAACTGAATAAGCCACTCATATTGAATTGGAGGTCATAATTTTATATTAGAATACGTAAAAAATACAAGAGTAAGATAGAATTACAGAAAATTGAGCTTCGATTTAGATTAAGAGCTGTTGAATTAAGAGGGAGTCCCTATTTATAGATACAATGGGCAGATCATGACCATTGGATGAAAAAATTCAGACATTCAAGATTGCACCATATTTCAAGCTCTAAAACATGCCATTAAGGTTGTAATTCGGTCCAATAATCTGCTAATATATCATCCTTAATGCCACATCAACATTTTGTTGTCCAATAGGATATTGTCACGTCATCAGTCAATGACTCATCATCATTTTTTGGCCCACTCGAATATTACCACTTCATAGGTTAATGCCACGACAGTTGGACAATACCATGTCAGCTAAGCCCGACAAAAGTAAAAAAATTATGATTTTAGCCTTTGAAAGGTTTTCAGCATTTTGCAATCCAACTTCTCATTAATCATGAAGTAACGAAAATACTCCTGAAATACATAAATTACTCAAATTATAATAAAACATACACAATCAAAGTTCAAAAGTCTTAAACACATAAAAGTAAAAATGTTAATGACACTTAGAAGGAAAAATGATAATTTTACCCTTTATAAATATGCATTCTCAAGCATTCATCATGCCCTTAACCGATTTATTGCTAGTCCCTAGTAAATTAAACGATAATATCTAGAAAAATCCAAATTGACATATCTTTTTTTGGGCAATTGTATTTATTTCTGTAGTCAGATTAATGACAACAATCAAATAAAAGTATAAGCATTATCTCCTGCTTTGAAAAGTCACTCCTACATGAACCATTCACACAAATTAGTTAGGTAAATTATCAAAATAATTAATTATAAAAGCTACATTAATCAAGTCACTTTCAAGAATGACATGTCAAACCTCAAAATCTCACTAATAAGAATGACACTCTTAAAAGAAAATAAATCCAATAAAAGCAGTCATTCCAAGGAATGGTAGATTGAGAGAAAATAATAAAAAACAGTATCGCATCACCTAGATGAAGGAATAATATTTATAGCTTAAAAAAGAATATGATCTCAATATTTATAGCTTAAACCAATATTATTAGTATGCTTTTTTTAATGCATCACTATATCTTTTAGTCCATATTATCAACATCTACTTCAAATTATAGTTTCATAAAACCAATGGCTTTTATTAGGACGTAACATTTCTAGGAAAATCACTAACAAAGAAAGAATAATAGAAAGAACAAAAATATATATTTGAGAAAAAATAGAGATATTGTAGAAATTGCAAGGTGTTTTTATTTATTTATTATTTATTATTCTCTTTTTTATCCTTTTTTTAAGGAAAATTATCATTTGTATATCTTTAATTTATTCCATTATAAAAAATACTACAACACTTTAAGGGTATATCAATTGTCAACCTTAAGTTGACAAAATGTATCAGCTGACCACCAAACTGTTAGTTGCCGTTTAAATATGATGACGTTAGAAGTGTAATTTGGTCTTTTCAATGATACAAGTGATAATTTAAGGGTATACAAGTGATAAAAAGAGAATTTAAGGGTATACAAGTGATAATTTTTAAAGATATAATCGTCAATTCACTGTAATTCCACTAACTTTCAAACGGCAACTAATGGTTGGTGGTCGACTGATACATTTTGTCAACTAAGGATGGACGATTGATACACCCTCAAAATGTTGTAGTATTTTTGATAACAAAGTAAATATAGGGTATACAAATGATAATTTCTCTTTTTTTTATTAACATGTGTGTGTGTGCGCGCACACACTACTTTTCTAAAAAGGAAAAATCATCCATATTTTTATCAAACATAAATAGGTGATAAAAAAAATAAAAATTAAGGGTAATACTCTAAATTGGAGTGGGATAGGATGAAAAATTAATAAAAAAAGTTTTATTTTTAGTATAGGCTCAAAAGGGGTAACTATAGACACTACACAATAAGGATGACTATAAAAGGCTCAAATGAATTAAAGATGACATTTCTTTCATTTTTCAGAACTCTAAATAGTCTTTCATATCCACTAGCTCAATGGTCTTTCAGATGTAGCAACACACAATTTTTTTTTAATTGGTCAACTCAAACAAAAAGATACAAATAGTATATAAAACAATAATCTATTCAACTATGAAAAATTGTTGCTCTCTAAGAAAAATATAGGCTTAAAAACGCATTTGAAACTTATTACAATATGTACATTCCTTGAAATCAATTTCACCTATTAAATTTCTCAATTCACACTTGTCACTAACATCGATATGCAAAGTGGCAAATATGGTGGAATATAACTTAAAGCCAAGATTATACAAATACTAAATTGAGAAGTCATCATATCATCTAATGCCAAATCACACAAAATGTCTTAAATTTTATTATTTTATTATTATTTTAAACTAAATTGTAAGACAAGAAATATGTGTTTCTAGAGTAATTAAAACTCCATATTCAGACATTTCAACTAAAAAATTTAGAAAAGGTTAGCAAAAGTACAACACAACTATTAGTTACTCCACAACCATTAACTATTCTTCGCCCTAACCAGGATGAGACGTTATCCTTAGTATTTGAAAAGAAAGAAGTAGTGTTTAGAAGACATCACCTAAATATTACAACCCAAGAATAAATTTTCAAATGGAGTGTTAAATCCAATTTGTTTAGAAGACAAGTCTTAATAATTCTCAGTCATCTCTTTTATATACTAGGTGTGTTTTTCTCTATGGTTGCTTGAACAAACTCTTTGTATTTTCCAATAACGAAAGCCATAAAGCACACAAACGTTCTTGAATTGTCTATTTGAAGTTGCTTTCATTGAGAAAATTCTCAACAACAAAGTATGAGTGTTTAAAAATAAGCTCATACTTAAAGATTTTGGTGACAAACATAATGACGCACAACTATAAATTGAGGGTGTGTTTGTTAAATGAAGTATGAAGTTTGTGGCTTAATAGTCAACAGTAAAAACCAAAGAAAACAAACAATAAAAAAAGATAAATTACACCATTAAAAGTAATAATGCAAATGATAAATGAATAGTAAAATAAAAGTATATATATTGGTAGTTGTGACTGTGAATTACGTCTTCCGCTAGTTTTACGGCCAATATGAGTTAAATGCCTTCCATGGGTCAATGATAGACTTTCCATCTAATTTTATTATAAACTAGCAAACAAGATTGTTTATAATCAAACTATATTGTGATAATCTTTCTAGAATCATGGCTATACTAAAAAACTACTCACTATAAATATCCACTAGGATGCATTTCAAGAGTAGAAAGGATGTCATCCAATAACTTTTTATTCAAATCATTCCTAATAGACTAAATCTTGTCTTCCTTGTTATTCAACGCTATTGCCAAAGATTTACAAGGACGTCTATTGCAATTTGTCAAGCACACTTATGATAAGAAACTTGGAGTGCTCTAGCTTTCAATTTTCTTGAATAGTTTCCTTTCTTACGACCAAGTATGTAAGTAATAAATGTGGGATGCAATTGCCTTGCCAATCATGTAACTCCCTTGCCAATTGTACTTTAACTTCAATTACCCAACGGATGTCAACATGGATGTTATTTCCCATAAGCAGTTGTAAGCATTCGGATAGACCTTTTTAGATCACGAGGAGTGATTTTCAGGGAGAGAGGGAAATCACTTGTAAAGATTTATAGGGAAATCACTTGTAAAGATTCATACCTTGGTTGGAGAATGTTAGTTATTATGGGAAACTGATAGAACAGACGTTAATAGTTATGGAGTACCGTTATCCACCACTTGACCGGGGTAACAAATGACAACACACCAATAAAAAGAATCAATCTAGCAAAAACAAGACACACGTGAAGGCAAACAACAAAATAAAAGCACACAATATAAAAAGTGGGATGTTAACTCACCATCTTTTCTTTATTCAAGTGGATATCATTTATACCATCGTCTATTTCCCTAAGTTGTTTTTCTAACTCTTTAAAATAGGATAGTAACATTGGTGGTCATCGATCTAAAGTAAGATGTAATTTATAAATTTAAAATGGGCTGCTTAGGTAACGCTTCATATTTAGATGTTTATTAAGGTAGTTGACATATAATACAAATAAATAAATAAAATACAATTATTAATCAAAAGCACTCAAGTGAGAAACAATCAAATAATTTTAATTAGGAAAATGAAATGACAAAAGATTAAATCACCCAAAGAAAGGACTTAATGAAGATGTGATGAGTCACTCATATTTATTTTGGTGTCTTCTTCATATTATTAGTGCCAAAGATATAGCTTTAATCTTTGACAATTAACTTTAAAAATTACACCAGTCCTTGGATTCTTAATTTCAGTGGCCCTATGTAGAAGAATAATATGAACAATAAATAAACTAGACCATCGAGAGTGTAATTTACCTGGAATAAATGCAAGTGAGAATCGAATAAAATCATTTTCTGATTGGGAGTAAAAGATTTTCTCAGGACATGTTTGTCAGAAAAGATTTTCTTAGGACATGTTTGTCATGAAAGACTTTCATCCATTGCTTGTAATTTTGGGCATTTTATACACATCATTGTGAATTTCCTCAAGTTTTGCCAACTGTAATATTCTTTTCAAACCCACATGTTGCATGTCAAAGTTGAATTTCTTGATGGCCTAGTATGCACGATGCTCAAGTTCCATAGGTAGGTGATAAGCTTTCCCATAACACTAGCCTATAGTGTGGCATCCCTACAGAGGTCTTAAACTTCATTCGATGTGTCCATAATGCATCATTAAGTCTCATTGCCTAGTCATTTCTCTTTAGTCTTACCATTTTTCTAATATGTGCTTTATTTTTCGATTGGAGATCTCAACTCGGCCACTGGTTCGTGGATGATATACGACAATCATTTTGTATGTGATGGAGTATTTTGTCAAAAGAGTTTTGAATAATTTGTTGTGAAAATAGGCACCACTATCGCTATTTATCACCCAAGGGAATCTAAAGCCCAAAATAATGTTGCTCTTTAAAAATCCCATCACCACCTTGTGATCATTGCTTCTGTATGAAATTGCTTTTACCCACTTTGTTAGAAAGTCAACAACAACTAGTAGGTAGTGGACCAAAAGAAAGAGGAAAATGTCCCATAAAATCGATGCCTTACACATAAAATATCTCGACCATTAAAATATAGTTTAATGGCATCATGTTCCTTTGTGTAATGCTTTCCACATACTAGTAGTTGTCACATGATGAACAAAAAGTATAAGCATCTCTAAATAAAGTTGGCCAATAAAAACCACATCATAAAACTTTAGCAACTGTCTTTTTATTATTGAAATGACCTCTACAAGCTTGTTGGTTGCAGAATAAAAAGGTGTTTTGAAATTCTCTCTCTAGGACTTATCATGTGATAATTCGATTTGCGCAATACTTGAATAAATATGGATCATCCCAAAAGAAATTCTTTATTTCTTCAAACATTTGGCTTTCTCCTGTTTACTCTGATACTCTAGAAGTTGACTCATAACAAGATAGTTAACTAAATTAGTATATTAATGTATTACTTCTACACTAATTAATTGTTCATTTAGAAATGATTCACACATAGCAATGGTTCTTTGATTGTGTCAAAATTAAGGTAATCTGGCACTATATTTTCTATGCCTTTCTTATTTTTGAACTCAAGGTTGAATTTCTACGAAAGTAATTCCTAGCAAATTAATCTAGCCTTTATATCTTTCTTTGTTAGGAGATATTTAAGATCAGTATAATCTGTGAATACAAATATTTTGCATCCTATAAGATAAGATCGAAATTTTTTTAATGCAAACACTACTGCTAACATTTTTTCTTAGTGGTTAGGTAATTCAACTATACATCATTTAATGTCATACTAGTGTAGTGAATGACATAAGGAATTCGGTCAATTATCTGCTTTAATGCTACTCCTATTTTATAATAAGATGCATAACATATGAGCTCAAAAAGCAAGTTCCAGTTTGGAGCTGAATTATGAGTGATGAGGTCAATAACTACTTTAATTTTTCAAATACTTAAGAAAAAAATCATCAATAAAAGGTACATCCTTAGCAAGCAAATTACATAAGGGTTTAGAAATTTTACTAAAATCTTCATTGAAATGTTTATAAAAACTAGCATGTCAAAGGAAAGATCTTACTTTTCTGACTGTTTTAGGTAGAGGAAGATTAAAAACGAGAACTATCTTGGTTTTGTCAACTTTAATACCTTTGTTCAAAATGATGTGACCCAAAATAATTCCTTATTTTACCATAAAGTGGCACTTCTTTAGTTCAAGACCAAATTCTTCTCTATATATCTCTATAGAACTAAAGTTAGATGATGCGAACACGAATCAAATAAATCACCAAAAGTAGAAAAATCATTCATAAAGACTTCAAGGAAGCATTAAATCATACTAGAAAAATGCTTAACATGCATCATTGAAATGTAGTTGGTGCATTACGTAATCCAAAAGACATTCTCTAATATGCAAAAGTACTAAAAAAACAAGTAAAAGTAGCTTTCTCTTGGTCTTTTGGTATTATAAGAATTTGGTTATATCTCGAGTAGCCGTTTAAAAAGTAAAAAAATGTATGACCCACCAATTTATCAAGCATTTAATTGAGAAATAGTAGAAATTATTTTTTTTGTATGTGAGAAAATTCAATTTCCTATAATCAATGCATATCCGCCACCCTGTAGTCACTCTAATAAGTTATTCAGTGTTTACATTGGTAAGTATTATGACTTCTGACTTTTTGGGTACAACTTGTATAAGATGACCCATGAACTATTAGAAATATGCTAAATGATACTTGCATAAAATAGTTTAAGAATTTTAACTCTAACAATGTTTTTCATGTTGAGGTTAAATCGACTTTATATTTTCCTAGTAGGTTTAGCATTTTCGTCAAGATGAATGTAATACATGCAATCTACTGGGTTTATACATTTTATGTCAGTTATATTCCATCATAATGCCTCTTTATGCTATTTTAAAATACCAATAATTCACTCTTTTGCTTATCATCAAGAGAATATGAGATGACCACTGGCAAAATATTTTCATCTCCCAAGAATGCATACTCTAAAGTGTCGAGTTCCAATTTGAGCTAATGGTGATTCTGATGATAGACTGAGTTTCTTCCCTGATAGTGCCAGTTACTATATTATTTCTTTCCATTTATTGGTATCCATAGGTAATTACGAATCAAGTAAGGCATTGATCTCGTCAATTGATCGTCGATAACAAAATCTAAATCAAAGTGATTTAAATGTGTTTGTAAAAGATCATCACTAATGTCAGGTGGAAAAGTATAGTCAAATAATTCTTCACTTCAATCAACGTCAACAATTCTATTGTCTCTATTTTGAGGTTGTCTAGCAATGTTAAAGATATTCAACTCTATAGTCATGTTGCCAACAAACAATTGCATATTTTCAATATTACATTCACTGTAGGTATCAACAGTTGCCCAGAATAGTCGACCTAGAATAATGAGAATATGCTTCTTTGAATTTTGTATTTGTTGAGTGTCAATCACAATAAAGTCAACAAGAAAACTTGTCTACTTAGATAAGCACATCTTCCACAATACTACAAGGTATTTTCATAGATCGATCTATAACTTGTAACAAAGTTAGAGTTAGGTGTAATTCTCCAATTCAAATTTCAAAAATATTGAGTAAGGAAAAAGATTTACACTAGTTTTTAAGTCCAACAAAGTATTCTCAATTATATGGTTCCCTATACTATATGCGATGATAAGGGAGCTTGGATCCTTGAATTTTGGAGAAATTTTTCGTTAAAGTATGTGACTAATGCTCTCTATTAAAAAGATCTTCTTTTAGACATGAATACTTCCTTTTTAATGTAAAGGTCTTTAAGAAATTTAGTATAAGAAGTCACTTGTTTTATAGTGTTACGCAAAAGGATGTTAACACACACCTGTTTAAAGATTTCTCTAATTCCACCTATAGAATTTCTCTTCTTTGTTTTAGCTAACCTTTAGAGAAAAGAGCTTTGGATATATATTCTTGTAGGCCTCTTTCTTTTTTCTCATTTGGTGATGAGTTCTCAGAGTGTAAGAGTGCAACTTGAGTTATCTTTTTCACCAGCATCTCTACTTTTTTATCGACTTTTTTGCCTTTTTGCAAGGTCGTGATGGCTTTGACCTCTTCATGCTGTTGGGGCAAACTGACATTCACTTCATGTACACCCTTAGGATCGAGTTTTGACAGGCTTGGAAATTTTCCTTTCTCAATAGTTATTGCCAAAGATTGAGCTGAAGAAGCAAATTAACCGACCATCTTCTTCAGGTTTGAGATCGATTGAGCTTATGAATTTATGCCAGCTTTAATCTTATTCACAACTCATCAATGGTGCAATTATATTATTCCAATGTAGAATTAGTCAAATTCTTGAAATTTTAGAGTGCCTCTTCCCATGGTCTAGTTTGCGAGTAACTTCACTTGTGATTGTATTGTCCAAATGGTGACTGAGATATTTGAGGAGCTTGATAAAATGGTTGCAATAGTGGAGATAGAGCTACTGTTCCATTCTGTTAGAATCTATAAAACCATGAAACTAAGGATAATCTCTTCATCCAGGGTTGTAAGTATCAAAATAAAAGTTGTAATTCAATTGCTTGCTCATCAAATAAATGACATTGCCTTGATCTCGATATGAATCATGGTTAAATTGATTGTAAACATGTAGCTCTATTAATTTGGCAGCTGTTAATGATGGTGTTTGTCGAGAAAGTCCTTCAACTATTTCTTGATTCGCCAATATGGACTTCATTTACTCTCTTGATTTTTCTCACATTCTTGAATGATTGGGTTCGTTGTTGGGAATTATTCACTTGTTACTAGAAGAAATCCTAAATTTCTAATATACTTTTAGGCATTAGCTCACAGCCACTTCACAATTAGTCGTTGTTGAGTATGTGGCAATAATCCCTCAAACTATTTCTTGACTCACCAATATAGACTTCATTTACTTACTTAATTTTTCTTACATTCCTGAATGATCGACTTTAATATTGGGAACTATCCGCTTGTCACAGGAAGAAATGCTAAATTTCTAGTATGCTTTTAGGATTTAGCTCATTGCCACTTGTCATCATTAGTTGTTTTTGCACATGTGCAATAGTCCCTCAAACTATTTCTTGACTCGCCAACATGGACTTCATTTACTTCTTTGATTTTTCTTGCATTGTTGAATGATCGGCTTCAATATTGGGAATTATGCACTTGTCACTGGAAGAAATCCTAAATTTCTAATGTGCTTTTAGGATTTAGCTCATTGCCACGTATCATCATTAGTTATTCTTGCACATGCAATAGTCCCTCCAAAAAGTATTGAAATTGGTGCAATTTCTTATACCCACGATGTGAACACTTCAAGAGTAGCCTATTAAATTACTCTTATGCTTCGCAAAATTACTCGTTTCTTTCTAAGTAAACTCTAAGATTTCCTTATGAATAATTTTAGTTTTATACACTAGGAAGTATTTATTTAACAATTTAGTTATCATTTGTTCCCATGATGTAATACTATTAGTAGCCAATGTTTTGAACAAAGAATGAGATCTAACCTTTAGAGAAAATGAAAACAATCTAAGCTTAACATCTTCATCTTACAATTTTTTTTTATATTTAAGAGTTTGGAAAATAGCAAGAAAATCATTCAAATGATTATATGGTCTTCGTTTTCTATGTCATAAAATGATGAAAGACAATTTAGCACACTAGGTTTTAACTTGAAACTTCTAGCAGCTACATTTGGGTATCTTATGTATAAGGTGCTTAAATTAGCTAAGGGACTAAAGTAATCCTTAAATGACCTCTCTTGTGGTGCTTGTGGTTGTTGTTCCAAATCTATTTTAATTTTATCTTAAATTTTAACCTTTGATGCAATGTATCTATCTGTGCGAAGTGTTTTTTTCCAATTCAAGATCTATAAGTTCTAGATCATATGATTGTAACCTTCGACCGTGCATGTAAAAAGCATGTAAAATTAAATACAAAACTGCTGAAAATAAAGAGAGAAGAGAAGTTACGATATTGACCTTATCGCGTTATTACACACTTACTACAGAAACACACTCAAAACCTGCACACAAATTTACTTATACAATATTTACAAAGAAAATTGACTCTATAAATTAAAATGACTTATATCCTCAGCAATGGCACCAAAAATTTGTTATGTAAATTTTATTGAACTCACAAATATATTGTAGTATAGGTTTATAGTCACAAGTGTCGAT
This sequence comes from Citrus glauca, assembly GCA_029633175.1. Taxonomy (NCBI): domain Eukaryota; kingdom Viridiplantae; phylum Streptophyta; class Magnoliopsida; order Sapindales; family Rutaceae; genus Citrus; species Citrus glauca. The sequence goes on from JAQOOD010000009.1 coordinate 32,184,970, forward strand.
CCCACAAGTAGGTAGCTTTAATGATGTGCAAGGTTAATTTTCCAAGTTTGTTTGTGAATTAGTTGGATGTGGTTTTTTTAGCAGTATTTAAAAAATGGCAGAAATAAATTAAAGACACAACAATGCTAACAGAGCACTTAAGTCTCTGGATTCACACTCAATACTTCACCAAAGGCTTAATATTCATTTTTAGTTCCAATTAATTTATGAGAGACTATTTCCACTCCTCATAGTTGCCATTTGGTTGCAATGTGTGGACCAGGTTGATAATGACCATCTTTAATCACCATGTCAAGAAAGTGAATTGATTCCTGTTTTAGACACTCCACGACTTTCCTACACTGCTATGATTACGGCAATTCAAACTGGGCAGGACCCAGCGCACCCAAGCAATGTGGGATTTACAACAACTACCTGCCCACCCACCCGCCAAACTCTGGTTGAGAGCTTTGAGTTTTCTGATCTCTACTTCTTTTTTATTAAACTTTGGTCCCCAAATGTGGTTGTTGATCATTCGTCTGTTAGGGGAAAATAATCTTCTACTAAATATGGTGTCAAGTACTTGGTGGTTCAGGTGATAATTATCTTATTATCGACAATATGGCAAGATTATCTACTAAGTAGCTTAGATGCATTCTCTGTAAATAGTGAGTCAAGATAAACCACTAACATTATAAGGAAGTTTCTCGCTAATAAATATAGAGTAAAGTGTTCATCATGCTAAATAGTAATGATCTTAGACTAGGGAGCCAATATATTGTGTAAAATCTAGACAAGATTAGTATTTTCTTTCAATGATAAGTCAGAACAAACACAGAAATCAAAAAGAAAGAGTTAATAAACTTTCCAACACTACTACAAAAATGAATTTGACTGACACTTTGTAAAAAGTATCAGTAGTTGTACACATGTGCACCATTTTCCACTTTTAAGAAATAGACATTACAAATTATTGATACTACTGTGTCAGCAAATTAAACATTAGTCATTATTGACACTAAAGTATAAGAGATTAAAAAAATAACATTAAAATTTGTTATAATTCTAGCTTGAACCTGAGACTTGTAAAATTCAAAATTTTAATATTTAGAGTTTAAGTTAACACAACAGTCACTGCATTAACACAATCCCCAAGACCAATTCCAATGAGCCTCCATCAATTCCCAAAATATGAGTGGTTTAATTTAATGCTTGGCCCACACCTAATCTATGTAATACCACACACCAAACATACCCTAAATGTATGAATTATCATTTCATACACCTAAGGTTATTCGTGAACTGTATTTTCATGGTTTTGATGTTTCTTACACAATTTGGAGTTGGCATGGGGAAAATGTCCATGATATACCACTTCCTAATGTAGATTAGATGTTCCATTTGAGTTTACGGACTATGATAATAGTAACATAGTAGATATGGTTAACGATGATTGTAAGGATTATACTACAGAACCTAAAGCATTTAAAGAACTTCTAGAATAGGTTGAGAAGCTTTTGTACCCGAGATGCATAAATTTCACTAAGTTAGGCACTTTGGTTAGCTTGTTCAATATAAAGGTAAATTTTGGTGGCCTGACACAAATCTTACCGAGTTATTGGGTCTTCTCGCCAAGTTGCTTTCTGAAAGTAATAAAATTCCTATGTCTATATATGAGGCCAAAAAACCAATGTCCATTTTAGGCTTACAATATGTGAAAATACATTATTGCCCAAATGATTGAATACTCTGTAGGAGCCAAATAATTTGGGTAAGTCAATAAGAATCACTATTGCTATCATTTTGAGAAAAATTCCAAGACTCAATCCTTCAGTTCCAAAAGATTATACAAATTATCAGAGCAAAAGAATTGGAAGTACTTAAAAGCAATTGGACTTTGACTATGCTGATGGTATATATTAGATTTATCCTGATAGCCAAACAAAAAAGGCACTTTTGAAAATGGATAAAACCAAAAAAAAAAAATACATTACAACATATGAGGAATACATTGAGTACAATAGCAAAGCACCAAAATAGCCATCCGATGTTGCAGCTATTTGGAAAATTGTGTGATAAATATTTGCCCGGTGAAAATAATGGTGTTCTGACATAGATAATTGATAATAATATATTCCAAAGATATTCTTGTGCTTATATTGGGAAGAAACATTGTGTGAATTGTTGTCAACATAAGCACTTAAGAGTAAATGCTATTCAAGTATATATCATGTAAGTTGTTTTATTATTTTTCTTTACATTATTTTATATCAATTTGGGGTACTTGTTTTGTTGATGCACTTATTCTCTATTCAGGATGTTGGATTTTACTATTCCACCACCCAGAAATGGAAAAAAAAAAACCGTTCGGATTCATGTGTCCAAATTTGGTTTGCCCAATAAATTCGAAGGCTACATAAAGATTTCTTTTACAACTATTTCTTAATTAATGGTTATGTTTTTTGCATTTTTTTTCTTATTGCCTTCTCCTATTGTAGCTCCCATTGGGCAATAATTGTGTTTGATATGGTGAAAAAGGAAGTATTTGATATCGATCCTATGTAGTCCAGTCATGAAACTGATTTTCGAACAGCAGCTTAAAATGTATGTATGTCAATCCATTTCCTGAAATTGATATTTTAAGTTTCTTCAATATGATTAAGAGATAATAGTTTAGTTTTTCATATAGCACTGGGACAATCTTCACAACGGAGAATGATAAGGAAAAATGGAGTTACAATATTAAGATGAGATTTGTGAAGGTAAAAATAAAAAAAGTAACCCTACAAAAACCATATATGCCTGTCGATTACCTTAACTAAAATGGATGGGTTTTGCAAGATAATTTTTCTTTTTCTTTTCTTGCATAAACATGATTCGAAACAAAATATGGCAAATTTGGAGTGTGGTTGTATGTGTTAAGATACATGAAGGAAAATATAGCAAAAGTTAGTTTGTCAATGAACAATGCAAATTAATTATGAGATATCTTAACTTTCTTTTTATTTCATACGTGTGACAATATTTATGAAGTTTGACGATATTAATCTTGTGAATGACGATATAATGGAAAGAAAGTATACGCTCATGATGAATTAGCAGAGGTTCGTTTGGAGTGGACTAATCATTTTTCAAACATCCTTATTGCATTAGCAAAATGGTTAGTATGAGTATGAAACTATAAGTATTATTTGTGAGAAATTATTGAAATTAAAGTTGTAGTATCAAATTATAATGGTTATTGTTAAGGATTGTATAAATGTTATGCATTTGATAATAATGGGTATTTTGATTGATTCTACATAGAGTGGTTTGTTGAGTTTGGGTTGGAATGTTTCTGAGTATATCCCTAGTATTAGAGTGTTGTTGGAGGATTGTAGGTTGGTGGGTATGTGACTGGAATTAAAGTGTTGTTGGAAGATGGTATTGCTGCTGGAAGTCTTGCTAGAAGTCATGTTGTTGAATAATTGCATTAATTTTTTAAAATTCTATTGGGTAACTTGGCTTGGTGGTTGGAATTTTAATTGCTTTTCTTGGAACTTAATTGTTGTTTTATACTTTTATTTTATTTTATTTTTCAATTAGGGATGTTTTATCATGTGTTGGTGGTGATCATGTTGGATACAAATGTATTTTTGAAATTAATTTGTTGGATTGAATGGATTTTAATTAATATTAATTGCTTTTGGTTATTGTAATGATATTTGTTTTATTAATTAACTAAATTCATCAATAGGAATTCATCAAAGAATTATAATTACAATATAACTTTTTAAAAAAATCATAACTAGATCTTCTATATAAGGGCTAAAAATGAGGTCTTGTTCAATGAAGTAAATTATTTTTTATTCAATTAATTCCCTATATGTATGATATAACGCTAACGGTTCTTGTTTCACATGTTTAGCTGAATATAGTTATATCATGCATTATTAATTGTTAGTATTGATAGTTGACTAATCTATAAAGTTTATATATGATTATCTTTGATTCTATGTCTTTCATTAAATTGTTTACATAGAGTACTAAGGAAAACTTTGACTTTTTATTTTCAATGTTATTTTAATGGGTTTGCTTAAACATCATAATTTAAGGTGAAAAAAACCTAAATAAGATTAATTTTAATTGTGCTTGATATTTTATATTCATGTGTAGACATAGATTGATTTCTAATTTTTACTTAAAAATTAGGAATTGGTTGGTAATACAATAATTGTTAAGTTGGAGTATGGTAGATTCTGAGACCTCAATAGCTTCAATTTCTTGAGTTCTTATGTTAATTTACTCGTTTTAATTTTAAGTACATCTTTAATTTAAATCTATTCAAGCAAAATGTTATATTTTCTAACTATTATAGAGTTCTAATTAGCTTTGATTAGACTTAAATTTCCTAACAATTGACAGTCCTTGTGGGGTCGACTTCATTATTTGTGGTTTACACTTCAATAAACTCATACACTTGTGAATACATTAAAATTTGCACAAACATATTGGGTCCGAATTTGAAATGATTATGTTGCATCTAAAACTTAGAGCTTTACTTTGATAGATAATTCTTTATAATGACAGTGTTGGGTATATTCATTGGCATTGCACATGCATATTGATTTACTGTTGGACTTTGGAGTTTTGCTTGGTATTTGTTAAGAGTAGGCGTTCTACTGGGAATTTTTCTGAAATTATGCGAGGAGTTCTTCCATTGGAAGAAAATTGCTAATTTGATGGCTTAACTCGTAAAATTTGAATCATTCACTCTTGTTGCTTGAATTTATCTTGTGAACTTCGTATTGCTTTAGTTGGGCATAGCTTTTAGATTCGAATTAGATTTAAGGTTTGTTACATGATTAGTAGTTTAGTACTAGTATGATTTAACTCATGTATTGGTAATCAGAAACTTGATCTACCTATGGAACTTGTCCTATAAATTGTTATGTGGATGCTATTAATATTAAGTTTTTTTGGACTTTATAAAATGTACAATTTAATTTCTGGTCCACATTAAATTTATAAACGAATTTCAAATAAAGGAATGCACTAATTTTAAATAAAAAATCATTATTCTATCAAGATGCATCTATATATATATATATATATCAATCATAAGTTTTGTCAGAAAAAAATAATTTACCTGCTAAAATCAACCTAATAATACTTTTTGCACCAAAATCAATTTTCTCGCCAAAAATTCAAATTAAAAATATAATTTTTGTAACATATGCACTTTGATTTCCTAATTAAGTGTACGATTTAATTTTTCGTCTTCGAATCAAGATATTGAGCGCAATGAAAAACTCAAGTGGTCAGATTTTATTTTTCGTTACGGATCCGGTATAAGCTTAAACTATATTAAGCTTAAGTAAAAAACAAGGGGGGGAATGTCGGGCTCTATATATTTGGATGGGGGGAACTATTTTCATTTTTGGATTTTTGGTTAGAAGAGGGAGAAAGAGACAGAAGAGAGAGAGAGGTTTGACTCGATTTTGACCCGTTGACCCGACCCGGACCCGCAAATTGACCCGATCGGATCTCCCATCTCCGGCCACCTCACTGGCCGTGCTTGGTACCGATCTGAAGCTTGGAAGCCGGCCGTCATATCCCTGCCGTCCTCGTCGCCGAAAAATGCCTGGAGCGCCACCGGTTGGAGCTTGAAACCCGTGGCCAAGACCCGTTTCTGTCGCCGTCGATTTCGCTAGATTTTTGGCACGCCACCACTTGGATCTTGTTTCTCAGCTCACTAGCATCATTTTCCGACCGACCCCATCAACTGAATCGGCTGGATTGTCGTCGATTACCTCTTGGAAAGTCACGGTTTTCGGGAGCTCGATCCGCCGCCGTCGCCGCGCGTGGGAGGTCACCGCCGCCACCATTGGACTTAGCGTGGCCGGAACTGTCAGACCTAAGCTCCCCGTTATCGTTGACTAAAGTCCAGTCACTGTTGACCGACAAGGGCAATTCAGTAATTTCATAAAACTTTAGGGGTGATTTTGTAATTTGTGAAATCAGTGGGTAATTTGGTAATTTGAGGTTAGGGCAGTAAGGTAATTTGTGATTTTGAGGATAATTCGGTAATTTAAGTTGTTAAGGACATTTCAATAATTTTACGCTCTGAGGGTAATTTCGTAATTTCTAGCATTGTGATTATTCCCTTGATCCGAATTGAGAAAAATTTGGTAATTGAAGATTCTACGGATATGTTGGTTAAATAATGATGTTGAGGGCATTTTGATAATTTTGACGTGTAGGGGTATTTTGGTAATTTTGTACATGCGGGAATAGTTATTGTTGATATATATTTGTTTCGAGAATTATTATGTTATATTAGTTGTACAGAGAATGATTATGTCGTTTCCTTGATTAAGAGGATCCGCGAACGAGAATCAACCCACGGACGTTGTTGATACCGAGTCTGGACATCGTTACTATGAGTGGAATATACAAAACTTATTTTTATAAGTATATGCCGATTTTATGATACAGTGCAGTATGTTTGAAAAATAAGTATTTGATGCTTTAATTTAATGATTTTCAAGAAATTGAGATTTATTTATGTGTTGAGATTTATTGTTATTAAAATGAGTTGAATAATGATTTTTAGTGTCGCATTTAAGTAAAAGCATGATATTAGAATCGAGTGGATTTGAAATATGTTGAAGAAAAAGGAAATAAGATTTCAAATGAGACTATATGTTTATGTACATGTGCATTAAATGTTATTTTAAGAAATCATTAAACAGTACCCTCCCCTCTAGATACAGAGAAACAAATAATATGAGATGAATACAGAGATACAGATGAGATGAGATGAGATAGAGGCCTTTGGGGCCCGTCTGAACACACATAGAGACTTTGGGCCGTGTGTTTGGGCGCTTTTGCCTTTTGGGGGCTTATGCATGCAGTATGAAAGTTACAGAGATACAGATAATGAGATATATGAGTTATGAGATGAGATTTTCCCTGTCTATCCGTTAAGCTCCGGGGCGTGGCGGTACCCAGATAGTACGTCATTGCCTGTCCGTTGAGGTTCGGATATGATGAGATAATTCCCCTGGGTACTTGTTTGATGATAGCTTTTGATATGCAGTATTTGATATGACAAGTATTATGGTTTTATGCAGATTTATGTAAAGTGGTATTTCAGTGAATGGTTTGAATTAAATACGTTTATATAAGCTATTATTATAGTTTGATGAATTTGATTTGAGAAAGAGTAAATCATTTTTAAATAAATTTATTTTTTCGGAAACTAGTATCCACTCACTGAGTTTTATACTAACCACGTTTTTATCATATTATTTCTTCCTACAGGAGATTTGCAGGTACATCAGTCGACTCAGTATCGATAGTTAGATTTGAAATTGTGGGCACATGATGGTGCTTAGGGTCATAGTTTGAATATTTTGAGATTTGAGATTTGTGAGTTATATTTATGGTTATGTTTTGTATTTAAAGATAATCATTGTATTTGTTTTTATATTGGAGTGATTTGGGTGATATTTCAGATGTTGACTTGAGAAGTTGGTTATGAAGGTTGGATGATTATTGAGATATTATTGGGAGTGTTGTTTTGTAAATTGTAGGTTCGGGAATGTTGTATTTATTATTATTATCGATCCGATTTTACGAATTTAGACAGACTCGCCTTGGGGATACGAGGCGGGTCGTTTCAATTTTCTTGTCAAAAAAGTAATTAAAATATTCATTTCCTATAATGTGTGACAGAAATATGACTTTTAAAAAATATCATAAGTTGATGACAATTTTTTTTCCTCGCGATAGGTACGTATATTCTCTATCATCCACCCCCATTTATGACATTTTTTTGGTGTCATCTATTACTAGTTTTTTATAGTATTTTTATTAATTTTTATCAAAATTATTATTTAAAAGTCATGTTTCATACACTATTAACCTTTTTATTTTACAGTCATACTTTTTTTTTTTAACAATAGGAGTCACTTTTAACCCAAAACACCTCAATATCATATAGGTGCCAAAACTATTTAGAAGCCATGACACATTAACAATCAACTGTTTAATCAAATTTAGGGACATTAACAAATTACTGGCCATCACTTTCAAAAAGAAAAAAAAATAATGGACCGTTAGATGAAATCTACGATCTATAATAATTAAATAAAATAAACAAAAAATTCAAGTTTATCATTTATTTAATCGTTTACCAATTAAAACTAGATAAAGTATAAAAATTATAGTAGGAAAATAGGATAGTGCAAGATTAACAACTTGAAAATAAGAAGAAGAAAAAATTCAGACACAATAATTAAAGGCCACAAAATCTTATGATTTAATGATTTATAGTACATACATTATATAAATTATTTCTTATAAATTACTTGATAAATAAATTTTATTATTTACCAACAAAAATTTTGTATTTTTATCTTTTTATATCGCAGAATTATAATTACATTACTTGGATTGATATAACTTTCACAAAACATGTATTGTGAAATTTACACATTATATAATGTTTTGTGTCTTATAATTGAAAAAAATATACTAGTGAAAGTCACCGTCATTGATTCTAATATATACAAATGCTCAATTTATACAATGAATGAATAAATTAAATGAAAATGATATTATTGTTATGGTATGTGAAAATTTTGACTGATTAATAAAATTTAAGTCCATCAATTTTTATGTTGATTGACAATCAATCTTTGTATTGATTAATAGAGACAGTGACTGTTAATTATTTTGTTTCCTTTATTATTTTTTTCTCAATAATAATTTTAAAATTTTTTGATATGTTGTATGGGTGATTTTATGATTTTAATCCTATATTATTATTATTTTATAATATATCATTGGCCATATACAGATATACTAAGTCTAACATTTATCAAAATGCCTTAAAACAAAAAATTATCATTCATGGGCAGTATCAATAACTTTATAATTCAATTAGAGATGGCAAAAAAAGGGGACCATCTCGGATCCAGACCACACCTAGCGTTTGCGATCCGGGTAAAATCAGGTTCAAATTTATAAATAAAACAGTCCCGAATATTGAAAATATATTGCTAATTATTTTCAGGCATGTGTCCGAGCGTGCATCCAAATGACCCAGAACTCGAATTCATGTCCGATTATATTTTTTAATTTTAAAAAAATAAAAAAATATATAAATAACTCCTTTATCCATTTACTGACTTACTAACACAAAACCTAAACTCTCTTCATAACACAATAACTCAACACACATTGCTGCTAGCTCCAGCTTTCTAAGCAGCCGTAACCCTTTGACCACTGTGTGCCGCACCTCTATGGCTCCACAAACCATCATGCAAAAAACCTCCAGCACCGCAAGTCTAGCACCAGTCGCTGCACCGTACAGCACACACCGCGCCGCATGCATTGCTCCGCTGACATTGCTGGTCTTAGCGCACTGCACCTGGATCCGTACCTGTCGCCATTGTTCCAGAATCATAGTTGTGGACCATAGTCTTTTGACTTTTTAATTATTTTTATTTTCATTTGGATATTTTATACAGTTACGCGCAAGCAGGCTTTTATATGAAAGAAGTGCTTTTACATATATAAAATTAATTGAGCAAGCCTCGAGTGATGATCAGCCCGCGATAATGATTCAAGAAGGGTCTGATGATGAAGTGCAGGGGTCTCTATATGAGCTTACATAGTTACATTTGCTTCTAATTGATTTCATGGCAAGACTCTCCTTGAATCATTATTTTTATTAGTACGTGTTATGTATTTATTTTATTTTATTCGAATTTTGATTGGGCGTTCGGGTCAGGTTAGTCCAAACAAACCAAACTTGAGATTTTATTCGGTTTTCGACTTAGTTCGAATTAACCCTAAAACTCGAATGGATCACATATTCGAAATTGATCACATTAAACGCATAAAAAGAAGAAAACATTTCACAAAACATTTTGAGAAAACAACGCCCCAAACACAATGGTGATCAAATGATCCCTAACTTCAAATTCAAACCTTAATAGCCACATCCTCTCTCATTTGGTCATCCCTCTTGCCGGGCAGTTCCTCAACGATACACCACGTCTCACTTTATTCAACGACTTCAATCCCCAAATTCTCAATTTCATAAAATGAAACAGCACTTAACAACCACATCCTCTCTCATCTGGTCATCTCTCTCGGTTCCGTTGCCCGTCAGCACAGCTCGCCATCACAGCCAATGACTTCAGGTCACAACTCTGTTTCTCTCTCTTCCTCTCTCTCAAATCATCGTCGCAGTTATCAGAAGCACAACCTTTAGTTTCACCCCAAGTCTCGAAGCCGAGTAATCCTAACAGCACTACCAACACTCCAGCGGCTTGGTATTTTTGTTTTTAACTCTTTTTTAGTTAATTAGATTTTCAACTTAATATTTATTATCGGTCAATTTTTATAATTTTATTAGTTATTAGAGTTAATTGACGAGTGTTTTACTTGTGGGCTATTTGACTGAGACCCGGAGAGATAAAAGTCTTTAATCAAAATTTAAAATTTGATTAAAAATGGCTGAGAATGGTGAATTTGTTAATTATATGGACACTTTGGTCATCCTGATCTATGAAACTAATTTTTTTTTTTTTTGGATGATAGTTAAGGTCGGTAGACTTCTTAGTTATTCAGGTACTTTGCAAATTTACAGATTGCTTATTGTGTATTAAAGGGTAAGTAATCTTTGAGTGTCAAACATGACGGTGGATTTGTATCACATTGAACTGTTGTTACTTTGATAATGAGATGGTTTAATGGTAACGTGAATTATTAACCCAAACCGTATTGCAGCTTGAGCTGAATTACGAAACTGAACCAAATTGAAATAATTTTTCAATCTGTTTGGGTTGAATTGTTAAATCTAAACAATTTGTAAACTGAATTCAAAATATATAATTTTGAAAATTTTAAATTATATATTTATAATTTGTTATGTAATATTTATAATTATGTAATATATAAGTTTTTGATAGAGAATGAATGAACATAGGCATTCGTTTGTTGTTTACTTTAAATTTAATGATACAATTGTTTTCTTTTTAAATTCATTTCATCTAGGCAGCTATCGGATTAAATACCGGGCATAAACTCAGGTCCGGGCATTTGTTGTAGTAATCCAGGTCGGACCTGGGCAGGACCAAAGCCGAGTTGGACTCGGTGTTTTGCCAACTGTGATTCAATTCTTAAGTTGAAGTGTGTGATTCAGACAACATTTATATGTTTACATTTTATATGTTTATATGTTAATATTTTACATGTTCAAGACTAGTTGTAAACGACAGAATAAAATGGTGCATCTAAATATGCATCTAATTAAAATTCTTATGACATAATTTTGTAATGACTTTATGTTTACTATATATACACTTATTAAAAAAAGTGCAATTTAATTTTTTATCTTTTATCGTGAAACAATGATTGAAAATTATATAAAACAAATATTTGTAATGTAACGCTCAATTTTATTATATTTTCTCTTTTACCCTTAATAAATTGAGTAGGATAATTATTATTGAGTGTTTGTGTGTAAGTAAAATTTATCGGATTGTTTTAAACAAGTTACGTAAGTTATTAGTTTTTTTAAATATTTATAAATTACCAAGTATTTAAGAGAAAACCATCTTTTTAAGAAGCCATCTTTTATTTTTACACCGTTACAAATCCTAGAAAGAAAAGAAGGAAATATAAGTCTTTGGAGAAGGAAAAGAAAGTTTTATCACTTCTTTTCTTAGTGTATGCCTTAAGGTATTAAGTATTTCTTCGACTTATATGATTTACTTTTATGGAATTGTTTGCCTTTAATTACTTGTAGTATGATTTGGGTAATATATGTGTGCTTGTAATGTTGTGATAATATGAACAGTCTCTATTCCTTGCTTGAAATCGTTTTCTTTATTTAGAATCACGTGAATATCTTACATATCATGGAACTAGACATCCTAGGCTTTCCATTGATAGGTTTTGTGTTGAAATCATCTGCGTATGCAAATTGTTATGGGTTTTCGAATTTGGGTTACTGGTGTTGGAAAATTCCGATTTTCAGCAGCGGTTCTCGACTCTGGAAATTCTTCTATAAGGTTACACATCCTTTAAAAATTATGCAGATTTTTGTGCCAACAGATCTATGTCTCTTATGCTTGCATGTTTAATTTTGTAGTTTTATTCTTTATGGTTGAATTACTAAAAATCGTAACATATGGCTGCTGCAAATCTGGAAACTGGTTTCCAGAATTTCAGAAGCTAAAACGTGTAACAGTTGGGCTAGTTTATGAATATTACAGGCCATGCTAGGATTTTATAATGAAATTTCAATCTTTCCTCTGTCTTTAAAAACTGGAATCATGATTTTTGGGCATGTAAAATAAAAGATATGAAATTTTGAAATTCCGTTTTCAAATCTGTAATTTTTTGGACCGGTTAGATGTTCTCGGAAATAAAACGTTTTAAAATAGTTTTGAGGAGTTCAAAAATTATGAATTTTAATTATATGCTTTTTGAATGTGTCTTCTGTAATTAGAAAAAAGAAGCATATTATTTCGAGTGCCAAAGAATATTTTATGAATTTTCTAAGTGGAAAAAGTCTGTTTTGGTCAGTTCTGGACAGATTTTGTTACTTTGGTGAAAGGTTAATATTCTGACTCGATTTTGACTTGTTTTGATTTTTGTGAAATATTGTATGCAATGCTATGCATGTTCACAGTGCCTCTGTAAATTTTCATGGTTTCTGACATGTGTATAGGTTATTGAAAAATCAGCATGTGCAGGATACTCATAAGTATAGGATATGTTTAAAATATGTATAAGTATTAAGGTAATATTAGTGTCTATGATTTAAGGATGACTGGGATATGTTTAAGGTTATAGATGATATTGATAAGAATATTTTTTTATGATGATTATAGGACGAGGGTGAGCTCGTTGGTTATTCTTGAGGTATTGAATTGATTGCTACGGATCGAGGTAAATAGATTCACGCATGATGTGCTTTACAATAAATGCAATTTACATTGCAAAAATTATGTTTAAATGAAAATTTTTACAAAACTGATTTCTAAAATATTTAAATAATTTTTGTAAAATAAAAACACTTTTAAATGAATTTATATAAAATTATTTTAAAATAATTTTTTCTTAAGAAATTAGTTTTCTTAAACAAAATGTTTTCTTAAAGAATTTTCTAAAAGAATTAAATGATCAAAGAAAGGTTCTTAAATGTTTTTGAAGACTTTAACTGCTATTTATGAAAGAATGTATCTGGATTCAAAAATGTTTTGGCTCATAGTCCATAGTAATGTATATGATTTTAATGTTATGATGTTATAAAATGTTATGGCCAGCTTGTTGGTATGATTATGATCTTGTGCACAAGGATATTACGAATAATGTGGGGTATAGTACCCTGAATGAGGACAATGTAAGGTACAATACCCTGAATGAGGAACAATGCGGGGTACAACACCCTAAATGATGAATGATGAATGACGATGACTACGAGACATGAGTTACCAATGTTTACGTTTTAATTTTTTTTATAAATGTTTTAATGTTTTTATATGAATCCACCCCTTATGCTAAATGAAGATGTTGCTATAAAATGTTTAACGATACATGACAAAGGTTTTCAAATATTGTGCATGGATTTACTTAACGAGTTGACAGCTCACCCCTCGTCTTTAATATTTTGCAAAATGATTAGAAATGTGGCTTGGATGCTTAGATGGAGAATTTGTCTTAGTGGATCTTTGGAGTTGCTTTAAAGATTAAATTTGGCTAGACTTTTGTATTTTGGATTAGAGACTTACTTTGGAGACTTTATTTCATATATTTTATGTAAGGATTCAGTTAGAATATGAATAATAATTGTTTATCTTGAAATTTATTAATAAGAATAAATGATGTGAGATTTCATTCCAATTTTACCCTTGAGTTTTCATAGGTAATTTTTGGGGTGTTACATGTAATAATAGGATATAAGCTAGGCTTAAATCAAATTAAGAATAATTAAAAAAATATAATTTAAATAACTGACAACTATTTCTTGAAGTTAAATTAAGATTGGAGATGATTTTGTTTTAAATCAATGGTCCATAATAATTCCACTGTTGATGCCATAATATTTTGAACAACATCACATAAGATCCTAAATAAATCCTCGTAATCTCATTTTTTTTTTCACAGGCAGCAAAATGTTCAAAATTTAAGTGAGAATTAAAATTCATTATCATGTATATAAAAAATAATTATAGAAGAACAAAGCACTTATTGTAACGAAAATAAATCAATAATTCCTAATACTAATAATAAAAATAAAATCCAGAAAGTTGTTATCTATTTTTTTTAGGCCTGCACACACTAAGAATAGCAAAATGCACCTTGATTTCGCTTATCCCTCCAAGTGTCAGGGCTGTTGGACATTGGAGAGATGAACAAGTCTCTCATTTCACTAAGAAATTAAGCATGTGAGAGAGAAATGCTCTTCTTACTTCTAGAGCCATGAAATTTTCCTAGTTTCGCTTAACCTAGCTCACAAAGGACACATATTCCACTTGTATCGTGATTGAATGAACAAACCTTGAGTAAAAGATAGCACAATCTTTAGAATTGAAGAAATAAAAAAAAAAATTGAGATGCAAAAGGATTCGACTAAAACGCTAACGTTTGTTTGGTTCCAAAAGAAAAACGGTACTTTTTGGTTCAATCGCCCTTTTCGCTTTGTTCACATAAACTAAAAAAAAAAAACAGAGAGAGAAGAAAGATTGAAAGATACATTTGACCGTTACGTGGTTGCTGCATTGTTGAAAAATTTTGTTTTAAAGCACATAAATCCTTAATTAGTTTATGTAAAAATCACTTTGATTGATTGAGGCCAATATTCTTTTATTTGTTATGTTGTTTTCAAAACTTTACTTGAAGGAGGCATGGCATAGTGTTAACGCGGAAACAAAGATAGTAAAGAAGTACAATGAGCAAAGAGCAGAGCAGCGTGGCAAAGGCATGGGAGGCTACGATACGCAAAACACAAGCAGCAAGACGGCGAGCAAACAGCATATTTGGGACAATGTCTATAGCCCATGCGGATGATGACAATGAGGTAGATACTGAACACAACAATAACAAGCCTGCCTCCTTAGGAGAGACATACCTTGCGGATAAAATTTTGCCAAATGGAGATTATTACACGGGACAATGGTACGAAAATTTTCCCAATGGACTTGGAAAATATTTATGGACGGATGGGTGTATGTATGTAGGCGAATGGCATCGTGGCAAAACGATGGGGAAAGGAAGGTTTAGTTGGCCATCTGGGGCTACGTACGAAGGCGAGTTCAAAAGTGGATTCATGGATGGTATTGGCACTTATACAGGATCTAATGGGGATACTTATAGGGGGCAATGGGTAATGAACTTGAAACATGGACATGGTGTAAAAAGTTATGCCAATGGAGATTGTTACGATGGAGAATGGAGATGCGGGATGCAAGAAGGGCAAGGGAAATATAATTGGAAAAATGGGAATTATTATATTGGGGAATGGAGAAAAGGAGGGATTTGTGGGAAGGGTACATTTGTTTGGAGTAATGGGAATACATATGATGGGTATTGGGAAGATGGTATGCCTAAAGGAAACGGAACTTTTAAATGGCCAGATGATAGTTTTTATGTGGGAAATTGGAGCAAGGATCCTAATGAACAAAATGGGACTTATTTTCCATCGGAGACGTCAGCGGAGGAGAATCAAGATTGGGATCCCCGGAGTGTTTATGATGTTGATTTATCAGGTTGTGAGGTAAATGATGTGGATGGAGAGAAACTGTCAGTATTGCCATCACAGAAAAGACTTGCTATGTGGTCTTCTTCTAAAAATGATGACAAGGCTAGGAGAATGTCAGTTGATGGGAGAGTGAGTGTGGGTATTGAAAGGCCATTTGACAAGCTGCAAATATGGGATAATGCTACGGGAGGCGCTGTCATCGGCGATGGTTGTGATGTTAATGTTGTTGGTGATCGGGAGAACATAGGGAGAATTTCGG
This sequence comes from Citrus glauca, assembly GCA_029633175.1. Lineage (NCBI taxonomy): Eukaryota > Viridiplantae > Streptophyta > Magnoliopsida > Sapindales > Rutaceae > Citrus > Citrus glauca. The sequence goes on from JAQOOD010000009.1 coordinate 32,200,974, forward strand.
ATGATGGTGATTTATTGGCATCAGTTGATGATGGGAATCCCAAATGGAGTCCTTTGCAATCATTAAAACTACCAAGGCCCGGGAAAAGGCAAGGAGAAACAATAAATAAAGATCATAAAAACTATGAGCTTATGCTTAATCTACAATTGGGAATCAGGTACTACATCAAAATTTTTTAACCCATTCTATGATTCAATTTTAGGTGGCCAGCTTAAAAAAATACTGCTTAAAAACTACTTGAAACGACTCTTTACAATGTTATGGAGTTTTTAATTTTCTCTCAAGATTTTTCCATCAAACAATCAATGCATCGGGCATTTAGGATTTGATAGCTTTTAATTCAAATATGTTGATTAAATTTATACATCTATCACATATATGTTGTGTTAATCTTTGGACAACCATGTTTGGTGCTCTATATTTGAAAATTTTGAGGCCTCTGTCAACCTCTAAATTTTTGTAAAGAAATACATACACGCATATATGTATACATAGGCACTTATATATACAAAATAATTTCATCCAAAGATTTGATCATATAAAAGTCAGGTATAAATTAATAGACAAAAATTTTGACTTCAATACAATATATTTTATCTTGTAATATATTGAAATTTATGATTGTTAGTTTTTAGCTTATCCATATGGTTAGAGATAATTATAACCATAACTATAACTCTACACACACATACATGTATGTATGGTGGACCTTCATTCCTTACAAAATGATGTAAGTTATATTAATTACAGAGTTATTCCAATCAAGTTAAGTGTAGTTTACTTGATACAACTCTATGCATGTCTAGCAGAAATCCTGTAGTTGATATAACTTATATCATTATGTCAGAGATCTCTTGTAATATATATATTTGAAAATTTCAATTATGCACACTTGTGCAGGTATACTATTACATCATATGATGCAATAGTGTAATAGGCTATATAAATGAGATTTAGAGATGTCAATAAGTTGCGAAGTAGAATTTTGACATAATTATTAATATTAAAAAAATTATATGGTATTTTGACATATTTTAATTGTTTCAATTTCTCAGTAATTTTCTAAATGTTATTAAGTCATTTTATTCGGTGCAAAATGCAAATCCCTCTAATTTACACAGGCATTCAGTGGCAAGACCTGGTCCAGCTGCATCTCTTGATCTGAAGGCTTCAGCATTTGATCCCAAGGAAAAAGTATGGACAAAATTTCCACCAGAAGGATCCAAACATACTCCGCCACACCCATCCGGTGAATTTAAATGGAAGGATTACTGCCCATTAGTTTTTAGGTAATTTAACTAAATAAATATTAATTTAAATAGAATTTGCAATCTTCATAGTCCGTTAAATTTCTAATTAATTAATTTGTAATTGTTCGATTAGGACATTAAGAAAACTGTTCAAGGTAGATTCAGCTGATTACATGTTATCTATATGCGGGAACGATGCACTTAGAGAGCTTTCATCTCCTGGTAAAAGCGGTAGCTTCTTTTACTTGACCAATGACGATCGCTACATGATTAAAACTATTAAGAAGTCTGAAGTTAAAGTAAGTTTGCACTAAATAGTAAATATATTTTCCTAGGTAATTAACCAGTGCTAGCTACCATTTAATTTTAATTTGCGTTGGTTAATCATCAGTTGATTATTTGTACCACATGGTCAGGTTCTTATAAGGATGCTTCCAGCTTATTATAATCATGTTCGAGCACACGAGAACACTCTGGTGATCAAATTTTTTGGTCTACACTGTGTCAAATTAACCGGCCCAATTCAGAGGAAGGTAAGTATAAAGAAAACGTGCATGCGAATGATAAAATTAATGCTATGAGTATTACTCTTAATATTCTAATTTTAATAAAAAAATATTACAAAATTACCTGCCATATGAATTATTATTAAGCACAATTTATTATAATTAAATATTATATAATTACATTGAATACCTATATAGCACACTCATTATTTAATACATAATTTTCATCGCTAAAATCCTGAAACTTTTATTTCCAACATTTTAATCAATATATGGATGAACAATAAGAAAATCCTTATTTAAAAAAAAATTGATTACAAAGTATGTGCAATCATTTTTATTTTTCAAAAATAAAATAAACATAAGTACTGTAAAATAACCAACTTTTTTTTTGGCTTTCGGCTATTCTTCTTCTTCTACTTCCTCTTCTTTTGCTTCTTTGCTACTTTTTTTTAGTATTTACATAATATTTTTTTTATTATGTTCTCATTGCAAGTTGTTTCGGATTCAAAATTCAATACTGAACATAAAACTTAACAACAAAAATAATGTTACAACTTGATTTGATTTTGTTGTCAATGTATGTTAGATTTGTTAAAATTGGGTTTGTTGAATAACTTTATTGGTCTTTTAATTAGTAAATAAAATTAAATGATTTAAATTGTAAAGTAAGGAATTTTTTTTTCAAATTTTACAGAGTTTACAAAGTAATATTTATTTTTTAAAAATTAATATATGAGTTAAGAATGGCAATGGGCATCACTCGTTGTCAGTTTGTTATTGCTAAATTGCCAGTTTTAAAAATCCGCACACTAAGAGTTTCAATAATTAACAAACCCACTTGCAACCTACAACAAATTTTTGTTTTGCGATTTTTCTCATTTAAAATTACAAATATTTAAAAATACTTTTTATAATACATAAAACTTAAATTATATCATTCAAATTATAAATTTGTCACAATAATCTAAAAAGTCTGCAAAAAATACTAAATTCTAAATTTTATGAATGTAAATAAGAAATTAAATTTTTAACATTAAAAAAATCAAAAAAATGTTTAGTTCAACACAAAGCTTTTCTGTTGTAGGTAAATTATCCTAACTAATATCAATGGCTCCATCTTTTTAAGTTAAAGCAGACATTGATAAGTAAATTTTATAAAGCTATTGTTAACAATTAATTAAATAAATAAAAACCCAATATTAGTAAGCAATCATTAGGTTCAAGTTATTAAAGCAAACAAAAAAAATGTCAAATTAAAATGAAATATTAGTAATACTAAACTTGAAAATTATAAAATTTCTACTTATTAAATTATAGTGTCTATGTTGATACATACATACATACATACATAGGTTACATTTAGGAATAAGGACCTTTAATTTACATATATTTATGATTATATTTTTTTATGATTAAAATTAAAAATATAAATAATTAAAATGAAAAATACGGATTGGTGGATACTTATTAGTACCCAGTGGATTATTGCTGAATACAACCCCACTTGCAATTCGCAGTGGGGCTTACTTGTAGTGGGCAGAATTTTACAATCAGGTCTGCGAGTTGGTCAGTAATTTTGTCATTCCTAATATGAGTGTATTCATTAATAAAGTATTCAAAGTAACTGTAGAGTACTACTATCCCCACCCTAATTCTATTAGTTTGAAAATGATAGAAGCGTCCTACTAGTATCCGGTGCTTGGTTCAGTTTTAATTGAGTCAAACCAAATTTCCTTTTTGGGTTTAGGTTCAATTTGCATTTGTTAAGTTAAACAGATTTAGGTGTTAGTTGGGTACAATTTTTTTGAAAACTGAATCGAAACAATGAAAAATACAAAATAAACCGATTTATCAAACCAAATCAAAATTTTGGTTTCAGGTCAATGCTCACTCCTTGATCCTACTAGCGAATGTAAATAATAGTACGTAAATAATAACCATCACAGTTTTTCGCTATTTACTCATATTCTGTTTTTTTTTTTGTTGATGTTAAGGTTGATATTACAGCAGATGTTCAATAACACACTTTTTTTTTCAATACATAAATTGTGCATAAAAATTAAAGATTGTTCTCAATACCAACGTGTGATAAATGTTTCTTGTTGATGCTGCAACCTTATCACACTCGTAAATTAACGAGTGTCTTAATTTGGTTTTTCTGCTGTAGGTGCGCTTCATCATAATGGGAAATCTCTTTTGCTCGGAGTTTACAATTCATAGACGTTACGACCTGAAAGGATCGTCTCTTGGTAGATTAACAGACAAGCCTGAGGCAGAAATTGATGAAACCACTATTCTTAAAGATCTTGATCTCAATTTCATATTTAAGCTACAAAAGTCTTGGTTTCAAGAATTTTGCAGGTCTATATATCAATAATTACATATATGGTTAATAACTGGTACTCAGGTTTGAATGTTCGGATATTTTGGATTTGAACTAAAATTAAAGTTGTACAAGGATGTAAAGTAACCTTTACAACTCAGATTCTGACTCAATTTGAATTTATAAAATCTGAACATCCAAAGCTTGAACATAACTATATGGTTAGCAAAATCCCTTTGTTTACATGTTGGAAGTTAGTTGATTGTTTTGCTTGTTTGCTTTAGGCAAATAGATAGAGATTGCGATTTTCTTGAGCAAGAGAGGATTATGGACTATAGTCTTCTAGTGGGTCTTCACTTTAGACAAGTTTCTGGAGACAGAGAATTGATTCCTTGTGGTGCTGACCCAGGTTAGTCAATAAAACTAATTAATTAATTAGTTTTGATTTAATTAACATCACTCACTTTGATTTAATAATGTATTATAGACTCTCTTGCAAGAAATTATACCTAACTACATATAATTTTGTGCAGGTGACTCCGAGATTGCTGTCGTTACTCGACTATCTAGAGTAGATATAGATCACCTACTTCTCGACCCAGATAGGTAATATACACATCTTTTAATCTTTTACAATTAATGCTAGATCACTTGACTATTTATACAAATTATTTTAGGGGAAATGATTGATGTGCCCTTTTGTTTTCAAAAGTAACTGAAACAGAACTCAAGTTCTAAAATCCTCTGTGTTAAAGTTTTAACAGGTAAATCACTTTTTCTAATTACGGCGCAATTCTATCTTTTAAAAAATTTAATTTGACAATAAAATATAATTTTATCAAGTTTGAAAGACAAAATTGCCTATAGAAAAATGATTTGAAAGTTAATCTTTTAAATTTAGATGGATGTCAATGGATTTTAAAATTTTGAAGCGGTTTTGATAACTTTTGAAAACTAACAAAGGAAGTTTCAATTATTTTTCCACTGTTATCTATGTACACTTACATGCATAATTTGTATTATAAATAATATGACATGACGTATGATTCATTAATTAGTAAAATATACCAACTATTTAACCTGACTGACACCATATTATTCTTTAATTAAACAAAAGTAGTATGACTATCATTATCGTGTCACTATAATTTCTAAATAATAGTTTCTTGAAAGAGTATGTGATCGTGGAATTAGCAAAAAACTGGCAAATATTAATCAATAAACAATACATTGCAGAAGGGATAGTATTAGATTAGGCGGGAACATGCCAGCACGTGTTGAAAGAACAGTGAGAAGAGGTGAATTTGAGCTGCAACTGATAGGAGAACCAACTGGAGAATGTTATGAAGTTATAATGTTCTTTGGAATTATCGACATACTTCAAGACTATGACATTACCAAGAAGCTTGAGCATGCTTATAAATCTATTCAATATGATCCCACTTCAATATCAGCCGTCGATCCAAGGCAGTATTCAAAGCGGTTTCGTGATTTCATTTTCAATGTCTTCTCTGAAGATATTCAACTCTAAACCGACACCCAGCGGCAAGTTTTTGAAGTATAATGCATGACATATACCACACTAGAGATTGAGTCCCGATGAAATGATTAGGAATCATTTTTCTTTCTTGATTTATTATGGAGTTATACATGATTATATACTATGTTAGCGACGTCAATTTGTCAAAATTTATAAAAGTTGTAGCCTGGAGCTAGTGTCTACCATAATACAAATGTAAAAGTATATTGTATGTAGTGCTAGAATGAATTCTTTATGCAATCATTATTTTGTCTCGAGAGAAGGAGAAGTGTCCCTTGGAATTTTTGTCATTTTTTTGTTGAATTCAAAATATATATATATATGGGTCTAACTATAGTGCCACAGTTGTATGGTACCATAGCTGAATCCAACCATTAAATTCAGTTATAGTGACAACTGTGGGTTATATCCAATAATTGGATTTAGCTGTGGTACCATACAACTGTGGTACCATAGCTTTGCCCCATATATATATATATATATATATATAGAAAGAGAGAGAGGATTATATGTGAAATGGAGTTGGATAAATCTATTTTACTGAAGAAATGAGCTCAGGTTTTTACACAAAAAATTTGTATTTGTTTGTGAGAAAATTTAGGTATTTGTTTGGACAAATAAACTATTGACATGTGGAAACAAAAAGTCAATAAGAAGAAAAGTTAACTGATTGACTAGATACGAGGATAGCTCAGACAGACAAGAGATATAATCCTTATAGAAGGACATTTTCAGAAATATTTCCTCTTAAGAGGCATAACTGGAACTCAAATGTAGTAGCTACAGCTCACATGTGAATAGAAGCATGATATCCGAAAATATATATTAGGCTGCAAACAAGAGTCCAATGGAGGAAAGGGCTTCGCTAAGCAAAGTACTAAGAGATAGCCACGTCAGTAATCCTCAATTGTCTCTTGAAAACTAATAGGACACTACACCAGTGTCTGCAATGTCGCAAGAGGCAAAGGATGAATGAGCGCCAAAGGCTTGCTTGCTCTCAAAACTCATAAAAGTCACCATCAAGTGAGCTAAGTGAAAAGAAGAAAATAGCTCCATATGTGGGAGACAGGCCAATGAGAATACTCTTCGTATCAGGATTTATTTAAAATAAAATACCAAGCACACTCTAATATAAAGCTCGTAAGTTTTCTATATTTGTTAACTTCAGCAATTTTAACTAAACATGACAAAAAAGTTTGGGCCCTTTTTTAGTGGCTTGGCCAAAGCCATAAAGGTCTCGTCCAGACTCACGAGCTTTACGCCTAATCCACAGTGAATGAGTCTAGTAATGGGTTAAAAATTTAAAAGCCCACAATAGATTGGGCCTAGATATAAGCCTAAATATGGGCTCATAGGCTCAAGCTTCATATTTTATAAATAATTTTTTCTTTATTTTATATACTATAGATTTTATATTTTAAATTTTATATATTATATATTATATATTTTGTGTATTTGAATATTAGTCTATTATATATTGTATAATCAATTAATCATCTTTAATTTAAGTTTGTCTTTATAGTTTTTCTATTTTAAACTGGATTAAAAATTTATTTTAAAAATTTTATCTAAACCCTCGGCTTGGGCTTGTGGGCTTTAGGCCCAAGATCGCTCTGTCTAAATATGGTGGACTTTTGGAGGGCTTGGGCCTAGGCTTGGACTTCAAAAAGCCTGGCCCAAGCTGTTTAATATCTTTAACCTTTGAATCTTGCTACATTTGCCATTAACAAAACTTGAGGGTTTCACATTCGTTGGGCTATTGGAATATCAAAGAAAACTTAAAGGGTTTTACATGTTAAAAGATCCAAGCTTTATTCCTCACTCTACTCACCTTCTTTCATCGCCAAACTCACCTAATTAACTGAATCAAATTTACTGATGCAGCTACACTCTCTAATACAAATTAATTTATTTAATCATATTTGGCCAAAATTCGGTTAAAAGAATTAGCATTGTCTGATTGGGGAGTGCAAAGAAAAGCCTCTACTGGTGGTTGCCAAGTTGGTTTTGATTTGTGTTTAAACAAAATGGAAGATTGATTCTCTAGTGACAATCTCACCAGGGTCAAGGAACATGAGCATGACCGCACAACTGAGATAATAAAAAAGCTGACAAGGAACAAGCAAAGGACATCTGTGAAGATTGGTTGATGAGTTCGACGAAAAAATTTATGGTGTAATTGGTTTGCAATCACCATGTCTAGAAGTTGGGTTGAGAAAACATGTTAATCCACAATCTCCTAAGTACAAGCAAGATGGCCAACAATCATAGGCACCTAAAGGGAGTAAATAGGCAAACGTTTTGGCGACTAAATGAAAGTTACACTAACCATATTCACAAAATAAGTGATCAATTGCCATTACTAGATCTGTGGGGAGTATGCAATGAAAGCATAGAATAAAAATGATAAAAGACCTGAGGGATAAACTCAATGCTAAGACATCTCCTCAAAATAAAGATGATTCATTTAGGAACTAGGGTGTGCTTTAGGAGATCCTAAACAACATTACTTTCATAAAGGATCAGGTGTATAAACTCTAAAAGAAAGATAGCTCCGTCACTAAAGATCAAGTACTAATAATTTACCATGAAAATTCACAAAGCAATTCTCCCACTGATTTTAGCATGCCTCAGATCCCATAATATGGGTGTGACTCTAACTTTATTGAGCATGCTAAGTTGTATCGGGACTCAATACTTATCAAAAGGAGTGGAAGAAAATGTTGTATGCAACGTAATTAGACATACTCTCATAAGGCTAGCCAACTCTGAAGTCTGGTAGTATAGCCGCTAAGCATCAAATTTAAAGGAGAATTTAAGCCTATAGTGTCGTCTGTAAATCATTTTTGCTAAAAGATTCTAAGTACTTGTGCCTTTAGAAAGAAAAAATAACTTTTGGGGAGAGAAATTGTGGATTTTATTTCAAAAGGTTGAACCATCAACATATGGAGAAATTGGAACCAGAGATTTGCAACAGATTGAGTACGAGGAAAAGTGTCATTCGAAGCACCAAAAGAATATGATCACATCAAGGAAAGGTAGGGAACAATCTTGAAATCCTAATATACCCCTAGATTAGCAAGTTTGAAAATATTTATAGTGCTTGCTCGACTATGAAACCTTAAGCCGTTGTAACTTCTTAGTAGAATTCACCAATGACCCAGGTGAAGAATAAACTCTAGGAGAACTAAGTAAATACCTAACTAAGGTTCTTAACAAAATTCACCAATCACTTAGGTGAAGAAAGAACTCTAGGGGAGCTAAGCAAGTACCTAAATAATCGTGGGAAATTTATGTGGATTGATCTTTAACTTCATCTGGAATGCAATAATGCTAAGAAAATACTACTAGAACTCCGTTTTGGACATTCTTCTTTATCTTTTTTGTTTACATCTTATATATGTTTGTAATGACGTATGCAGGACTAGTGGGTGCCTTAGTGATTCACCATAATACTTAGTTGTTCCTTTTAATCCTTAAAAGTCTTTATGACAGAATTAAAAGGCCTATGAGTCTCAACTTACTCAGGTTCACTTATGTTGTGTTATATAATAACTAGAGATATCATTACCTAAAGGAAATTTATCTATAACTGCATGTTTTTTGCCTCTCAAATTGAGTGCATCTCTTTTAAGTCTCCTTAGGGTTTGAATGAATTGCTGAATCTCTGATTATAAATGCCACTGGGTTAACTAAGGATAGCCTGATGATTAATGATTTACACATTTTCGTATGATTGATTACATATAGATAATCTCCACTATTATTTGCAACATTTGATATTTTGGATTTTTTTAAACTCAGCATAGTGTTACAAATAATATCATCACGATATTTGAACGAGGAGAAAAATTAGAACTCCTGACCTGAACCTATTGAAAAGATCATCTCCAGTTCAAAAATGGAACATATGAACGCAATAAAATAAAGATAAAAAAATAATGAAAAACACAACATTTAAGGTAAGATCTAATGAAAAAATAAGTGGTCGGTGGATAATTTATCTTTTACATTTGAGGATAAAAAAGTTATTTATACAATATTTCGTTAGTTCTCTTACCAGTTTGAAGACGGAAGTGGATGAATGCAAAATAATGTAACTTCAAGTGGAATTAAAAAAAATGTGTATTTTTTAAAATGCTCAAAAAAACAGGTAGTCGGTGGATAATTTTCCAAAATTTAACTAAGCAGTCACTAACTTTGATGGATTTAAATGTGTATATGAGTTAGCTAGCTAAGAAAAGCAACTAGATTTGAAAGAAGAAAACAAGTGTTATTAATTTTAGACCTGTTTATGAAAACTTGTTGGGACAAGAAAACATTTGGCGAAAACCATTACCTATAAACCCAGGAACATTCATGTTGTATTACTATGAATAAATAACAAAATTATACGAAAGCGTACCTGAATTCATAATGCTAAATTGCTGTCTAGGGTTGTGTGGTTGACCTTCCAGATCTACATGTTCTCCTAGAAAATCCTTTAAGTTTTCTCAAGGTCTCTCTCTAACGATGGGATTTAAGAAAGAATAGAAAGAAATATGTGACTTGGGAAACATAACCACATATATAGACAATCTTTTTCTGTTGTTATTGGGTATTTCTAATTCTGCCTATCATAGAATTGAAATATTATTAGGTTTCTACACATTAAAGGCCCGCTCCCTATTAGATACATTAAAGTCTATAATACTGAAAATCTAAATAGATTACTTTTTATTGGGTTTAACCTTATATGACAGTTCGTAATACATAATTATTCACGTAGAAGCCCAACGTTGGATTAAGGATCCAACAATATTGGATTAAAAATCCAATAATCTCCCACTTAGGCTATATGTGTAACCTTCTAATTAGCTTTGCAAAAATAACTATATGAGCTCAACCTTACTGTCATTACAGAAATGTATCTATAACCAATCTGGTCTATCAATCATACTGACATAGGATCAAATCCACCTTTGTTATAATTATCGTAACTCGACCCATCAATGGTCACTACGCCAATACGATTGAATGACATAGATCATGATGTGCATGTGTAGCATGGAAATTTCATCCAATGCGATCTTAAAATGCCTATTTCCAACTGGTCCATCTTAAACCTTAATGAGATTAAACCATATAAAAATAAGAGTGTAAATGAACCAAAAGTTTTATTTCTACATAAAATAACATGAAATATCCATAAATTGAAATATCCATAAAAAATGTCTATATTGCAACAACATCTAAAAATCACAAATTCCTACTAAAACTGAATAATCACAAATTCCTACTAAAACTAAATATTCGTTAATAACACGACACTCATACGAGTAGTGTGCTCATGAACGTCTTGGGTGGCAATCCCTTAGTAAACGGATCTGTAATCACGGAGTTTGTACTGATATACTCAATAGACAATTGTCCACTCTGGAACTCTTTCTTTAATAACCAGGAACTTGATGTCTATATACTTCGGCTTCGTCGAGCTCCTATTATTATTGGAATATAGCATTGCCGACTTATTGTCATAAAATAACTTGAGTGGTTTATCAACACCATCTACTATGCATAGCCCTTTGACAAAATTCGGTAGCTATATTTTGTGATTGGATGCCTCATAACATGCTATAAACTCCGCTGCCATTATATAAGAGGATATACGAGACTCTTTAGCACTCTTCCAAGAAACAACACCCCAACCAGTTGATAGATGTAACCCGAAGTGGATTTCATACTATCTTGGCATCCAACAAAATCGGAGTCAGTATATCCAAGATTCCAAGTTGATCTGATCTTCTATATGTAAGCATGTAATCTTTTGTTCTCTATAAGTACCATAAGATCCGTTTGGTTGCTTTTCAATGGTTTATTCCTGGATTACTTAAAATCTACCCAATATTCCAGTCATGTATGCAATATCCGATTGTGTACAAGCCTAAGCATACATTAGATTTCCTACTACTGATGAATAATGAATCTTTTACATTGTTTTTCCTTAAAATCATTCTTAGGGCACTAATTGAGACTAAACTTGTCTCCCTTAGCCACAAGGGTATCACTTGGTTTGCAATCCTCAATGCCATATCTTTTGAGAACTGTTTCAATATAGCTCTTTTGTGATAACCCAACAAGAATACCCTAGGAGCGATCCTAGTATATCTGTATGCCTAAAACAAAAGAGGCGTCACCAAGTTCTTTCATCTCAAAATACTTAGTTAGAAATCTCTTGGGGTCTTTCAATAAGCCTATATCGTTGCTGGCAAACAAAACGCCATCGACATATGAAAACAAAAAAATATATTTGCTCCTACATAACTTATGGTATATGCAATCATCCACAAAATTCATCTTGAAACTGAATAAGATGATCACTTGATGTAACTTGAAATACCATTGTCGAAAGGCCTGTTTGAGCCTATAGGTGGATTTCTTAAGTTTACAAACCATATTTTTTAGGTCTCCAGACACAAAGTTATTTGGTTGCACCATATAGATTGTCTTATTAATGTCACTATTGAGAAATGTCATCTATGCATCCATGTGATGTAACTTAAGATCGAAAGGCCCCACTAATGCTATTATAGTCCCTAAAGAATCTTTTGAGGAAACTACAGAAAAAGTCTCTTTATAGTCAATGCCTTCTTTCTGTGTAAAATCTTTTGTGACAAGACACACCTTGTACCTCTCTACATTGCCTTTTTGAATTTCTCTTGGTCTTAAATATCCATTTGCAACTAATAGGTTTCGCATCTTCTGGCAATGGGACAAAATCCCATACATCATTATCTTTTATGGGCTTCATCTCCTCATTCATGACATTAATTTACTTATGAGAATTAAAACTTTCCATAGCTTGACAGAAACTAATTGGATCATCCTCCATCTCTCCAATGTTTGTCTTATGTTCTTGGAGAAATACAATGTAGACATCTAGCAATGAACATCTCTTTTCTTTAGTGGATCTTTTTAATGGCATAGGTTCTTGAGGTGGCAAAGCTTGTTCTTCTGAAACATCTTCTTTTATGGGGGGTTCTCCAACATTGTCTTGAACAAGTTAAGAATGAGACCATGATCAATGCCAATAACACTTATGAGAATATTAACATATTCCTCTTCAAAGACAAAGTCTCTAGCCATATCTCCCCTCGCAAACTCGACATCCTCAAAGAACTGAGCATTTCCTGACTCAAAAATCGACTTAGTTGTGGGATTAGAAAATTTGTACCCTTAGATTGTTCCGCGTATCTAACAAAATAACAATTCATTGTCCTTGAGTCCAGATTCTTCTCATTAGGCCTATAAGGCCTTGCCTTAGCTGGACATCCCAAAACATGCAAGTGCTTTAGACTAGGATTCTTCCCTGTCCAAAGCGCGTACGAGGTTTTGGTGGGCATTTTAGTTGGAATTCTATTAAGAATATATGCTGCAGTCTTAAGCACTTCTCCTCAAATTGATTCTCATAAGTGTCTTGTTTCGTCTTTCAGCAACACCATTCATAGTAAGCGAACGTGACATAGTGTACCATGGGACGATACCGTATTCCTCTAGGAATTTAGCAAATGGTCCTGGATGTTGTTCACCTGAACCATTATATCTGCCATATTATTCACCATCACGGTTAGATATTTTTTTACAAATTTTATTGAGCTCGCAAGCACATGAATCTATTGTAGTATAGATCAATGATGACGAGTGTCGATCCCACAAAGAGGTGGATTTTAATTATATATAGAATTAATTTTGTAAATGGCTGATTGGATTTGTGGTGGAAATGATTTGGAATATGCTAAAACTTAATTTAAAATGGCGAGAGAAAATTCTGAAATTGGAATTGAAATAGCAAAAATAAATTGAAGAGAATTCTATTGAGATGACGTACTTGGGTATCTGAATCCGTATCAACATGCATCATAGGCTAAATATTCCTTATTAATACCAATTAAATCATGAGGGGCGAATCCACACCTCATGAACCACGCTCTAATAAATATGATGCTAAGGGTTTATCGTGCCAAATAATAATAATCTTATACTAGGGAGCCGGTGAAACCAGGGCAGTACTAGACAAGATTAGTTTTATTTGTCAACGAAAAGTCAAAACATCCACAAAAACTAGAGGGGAAGAGAAAATAAATTTACTAAATAAAGCCCATGACACATGTTAAGACTTCACCTTCAACCCAAGCTTGAAAGAAAATTAGCCACTCATAGTTGAACTAGAGGTAAAATGGGAATTTATTAAAATACATAGAAAATACAAGATGGAGAGAGAATTACAGAAAATAAATCCCAAAAATGGATTCAGAGGTGCCAAATTAGGGGGGGGAGGCACCCTTTTTATAGATACATCGAGTAAATCATGGCCATCGGATTAAAAACAGTTTGGACGCTCAGGATTGCGCCACGTCATCAGTCAACAGTACGAGTGAACAGTAACACGGTTTGCACACGGTTTGAACAGTATCACGGTTTGCACAGTAATAATCCCATGTGTTGCATGTACCGTACGTGCGTTTTTTAGTCCACTAATATGCTGCCACGTCACCATCAACAGTACATAAGAATTTTAATCCAATAGGATCAGGACACCTCATCAGTCAATGTCATATCATCGGTCAATGCCATGTCATCGATCCGTCTATATGAACAGTGCCGTGAATAGTAACGTAGACAGTACCTGTACATGTGAATAGTACCGTACATGTGAACAGTGCTATTTTTCCTTTTATACTCCTCCTAAGGTTTTCGGCCGTCCTAAGTTCAAAAATGATGTCCGTTCTGCCATTTGATATCTCGTTTATTGTGAAATGACTATGATGCCCCTAAAATACATAAAATACTGAATTAAAATAAAACACACATAATTAAATTATAAGAAACTTAAACACATAAAAGTAAGGGTTGTTAATAATACTTGAAATGTAAAATGACGATTTTCTCCTTTATAAATATGCATTTTCTAACACTCAACACACCCCCTAATCAGCTTATTGCTAGTCCCTAGCAAATAAAGCGAAAACAAAATTCAAAAATAATTTTTTTTAAACACTCTTGTTTATTCAATCAGACTAATGATAACAACCAAATAAAAGTATAAGCATTATCTCAAGTCTAAAGAAATATCACACCCATATCAACCATCCACACGAATCAGCACAGTCGTAGCTACTTTTAAGAATGACATGTCAAACCCCAAAATCTCACTGGAAGTAGTGACACTCTCATAAAGACATTAAACCCAATAAAAATAGTCACTCCAATGAATGGTAATTGAAAGAAAATAATAAAGAAGTGATCTCACATGCTCTCACCAAAATGAAAGAAATATGGCCTTAGCTTAGAAATAATACGGTCTCTAATCAAATAAAAATGCTAATCAACTCTATTTATTTATTTATTTATTTTTTTATGCATCACTACATCTTTTTGGCCCATATAATTAGCTTCTACTTCAGACTATAGTTCCCTAAAATCAAGAAGGACTTTTATTAGGACGTAACGTAGGCTAGGGACATGGCTAACAAAGAAGGGAAATAGGAAAAACAAAGTGTATGTTTGAGAAAAATGCAGAGGAATTTTTTTTTAGAAGTTGCAAGGTGGATTTCATCTATTATTGTTTTTTTTCTTTGAAGCAACAATTTTTTTTTATTCTTTCTCTTTTTTTTTAAGAAAGAACAATTTTTTTTTTCAAACTAGGCATAACTTCATTATACAAAATGTTTATTTACATTTTTCTCAAACATAAATAGGTGATGAATTTGTAAGATATTGGGTAATACTCCAAATCGGAGTGGGTCAAGATGATAAGTTGACAAAGAAAAGTTTTTTTTTTTAAGGCTCAAAAGGGTTAACTATGGATATTTGATAAAATGGATGGCTAGAAAGGCTCAAACGGATTAAAGATGGCCTTTCCATCATCTTTTAAGGCTTTAAATAATCTTTCATATCTACTAATTAGATGGGTCTCCAAATGTAACAACACACATTTTTTATTATTTTTTTCTTTTTAATTTTCAATTTTTTTTAGGGTTAACTCAAAAGAAATCTAGAGATCGTGTATACAATAATAAACAACTAAGTTGTATAAAGAATGAGCAAAAGAGTTACTCTACAAGAAAAATGATATGCTCAAAAACTTACTTGATGTTTATTATGACATGTTCATTCTTTCAAGCAACTCATATTACATCAACATATAGAGTAGCAAATATAGCGTAATATCACTTCGGACTAAAGATAATACAAATACTAAAATTTGAAATTCATCATATCATCCAATGTTAAAACAAATCACAATTTTTTTTAAACAACACCTTACCTCCTAACCTATTCTAAATGTGAAAGGAAAATAAGTATGCAGAAATGTAAAAATGATATAGAAAAACTAATTCGGAAATAATAGAAACGAAATTTTTTTTTTAACTTAAGAAGATGCGTTTCTAGAGGCACTACACTCTATATTCAGCCATCTTCAACTCAAAAAATTTTGTTTGAAAATGTGTATCTATAAAGGAGAAATTAAAAAGAAAAAGAAAAATCAAAACATAATAAAGAAAAAGAAAACATCCGAATTTTTTTTTTAAAACAATGAAGATGCGTTTCTAGAGTCACTACACTCCATATTCAGCCATCTTCAACACAAAAAGTTAGCAACAATTAGTTTCTACAACAAAAAGTTAGTAAAAACTTAACCAAGATTCCACAATTGTCGACTATTCCCTCCCCCCAACCAGAACAAAACATTGTCCTCAATGTTTTAAAGGAAAGAAGTAGAGTTTAGAAGACATCACCTGGGTGGTGCAACACAGAAGAAAATATTTACATCTAATTTGTACTTCTTATTGTGGCTACTGTTACCGTCATCATTTGAACGCTCCAACACAAAGCTCTAGGGGTCTGGCTCTAGTTTATAAGCTTGTAACATATCAAGTAGCTCATTAGCAGTATGAGCACGAAGAAAAAAAATTTTCGCACTGGAAGGAATAAAGTAGTTTTTTATTGCATGGTTAAGAAATGCGATAAAGCCATCATAAAAATTATTGACATTTAACAAACTGATGGGTTTCTGGTGAATGTGTAAATGGGCCCGAGATGCTAGTGTGATAAGTGCCTTTAGTGTTGCAAGATCTCTTGGAAGGAAAATAAAAGCATAAGCATGATTAAGCATTTCAGATATTCTTTCTTGCATATCTGAGACAACTAACTCTTCTCCAGTCGATGAGTCAGACAAACTGCCCAAAGGTTTAGAACTCTTGGGATGATGCCTAACACTTGGCTTCCTTTAACAAAAGCAGCTTCTGAGACTAATTTTGATAACCCTTGGTTACCTCCTCCATACACCAAGTGTAATTTTCTCTCAGCTATGCTTCGACCAAGATCTATGGCTGCATTAACGAACTCTTTATGTTTGCCATAGGTAAATCCAGAAAGCATACAAATGTTCTTTAATTGTCTATTGGGAGTAGCTGCCATTGGAATATTTCTCAAAAACAATTTGTGAGTGTTTAACAAAAAGTCATATTTAAGAATCTTGGTGACAGTGGATCACAACTGTGTATGAGGTGGCATGTCAGTGTCAAATAACGCGTAAAGCATATGGCTCGATAGTCAAAAAGCAAACAGTAAAAAGGAAAAAATAAACAGCAATAAAATTATTAAAGACAATAATGCAAATGATAAAATAACAGTGAAATGAAATAAAATAATCGTAAAGTAAAAGGATATTTACATATAGTTGTGACTGTGGCTCACATTTTCCTCTGGTTTTACGTCCAGAAACGGCTTGAACGCCCTCTCTGGGTCGAGGATGGGTTTCCCATCCAGTTTTCTTATAAAATGGCAAACATGGTCGTTTATAGTCAGATTCCCGAGACTATATCGTGCATGCTATTTGCACATATCCACTGGAATGCGTTTCAAGAGGAAGAAGGATATCATCCAATGACTCCTTATTCAAGCCATCCCTAATGAATTGAATCTTATCTTCCCTGTTTTCAGACATCATTCCTAAAGAACATGGGTTTTTATTGCAACTCATTCTGGCACACTTATGACAAGCAATAGAAATTGTTCGAGCTCGTCGTTTTCTTGCATAATTTCCTTTCCCACAAGCAGGCGTGTATGCAATAAATTTTGGAGGTAACTCACCTGCCGATCGTACTTTCACCTCGATTAACCAACGGATATCAGTAGGTATGTTATTCCTTATGAGCAATCACATGCGTTTGGACCGAGCTTTATAGATCGTAAGAAGGGCATTCTGAGGGAGTGAAAGGAATCGCTTGTGAAGCTTCGCTAAAATCTCGGTTCTGTCCATACCTTCGCCTCAGAATATCAGTTATTATGGGAAACTGAAGTAACCGACTTAATTGTCACGGAGTACCATTATCCGCCACTTCACCGGGGTAACAAACTAAAGGATAGAAACAGAAAAATAAATTAAAACACACAAAGAAAATTACAATCGTCCTCTTGTTGAATTTACCTCAAACTCCAACTGGATGTCGTAAATACTTCTCTGAATATTTCTGAGTTGGCTTTCTAAATCCTCAACATAGGCTACTAACTCTGGTGGTTGTAGAGCCCAAATGCGATGTGTTTTACAAGACTGAATTTGCCTTTTGAGATGAGTTTTGATACGTTGAAGTGGTTTAAGAATGTTCAGGAGGAACGATCTACGTACGAGGCTCATAATTAAAAATGATAAGAGAAAACTTAATGGTAAAACAAACACACTTATGCAAGAATAAATTTCAATTAGTAAAAGAATAATAAAAAGAAAGAAAGAAAAATCAAACCACCGAAAAGAAAAAATCAATTCAAATCTGGTGGGTCACTCAAATATATTTCGGTGTCTTCTCCATGTGGTTCGTACTCTAGATATGGCTTTAATCTTTGACCATTCACTTTAAACGTGACACCGTTCTTTGGGTCCTTAATTTCAATTGCTTCATGTGAAAAAACAGTATGAACAATAAATGGGCCAGACCAACGAGAGCGTAACTTACCTGGGAATGGGTGCAAGCGAGAATTGAACAAAAGCACTTTCTGATCAGGAGTGAAAGATTTTCTCATAATTTGCTTGTCATGGAAGACTTTCATTCTTTGCTTGTAAATCTTGGCATTTTCGTATACGTCATTGCGAATTTCTTCAAGTTCTGCCAGTTGCAATCTTCTTTCTGAGCTGGCTTGCTGTGTGTCAAAGTTGAATTTCTTGATAGCCGAATATGCACGATGCTCGAGTTCCACAAGTAGGTGGCAAGCTTTTTCATACACTAGCCTATAGGGTGACATCACAATTGGGGTGTTGAAAGCGGTTCTATATGCCCATAATGCATCATCAAGTCTTAATGACCAATCTTTTCTATCCGGCCTCACCGTCTTTTCTAGTACGTGCTTTATTTCTCGATTGGAGATCTCCACTTAGCCACTAGTTTGCAGATGATATGGGGTCGCCACTTTATGAGTGATTGAATAATTTATCAAAAGAGCTTTGAATGCTTTGTTACAAAAGTGGGCACCACCACCACTGATTATTGCTCGAGGGAATCCAAAGCACGAAACAATGTTGCTTTTCAAAAACCCTATCACCACTTTGTGATCATTGGTTCTGCATGGAATTGCTTCTACCTATTTTAATACATAGTCAACAACAACCAATATAAATTGATGGCCAAAAAAAGGGGGAAAGGGTTCCATGAAGTCGATACCCCATACGTCAAAAATCTCAACCATTAAAATTGGATTTCGTGGCATCATGTTCCTTCGTGTAATGCTCCCCATTCGTTGACACCTATCACATGAAGAACAGAAAGTGTTAGCGTCTCAAAATATAGTTGACTAATAGAAACCACATTGTAAAACTTTTGTAGTTGTTTTCTTAGCACTAAAATGGCCTCCACAAGCTTGTTCATGGCAGAATGGAGGATATTCTGAATTTCACTTTCTGGGACACATCGTCTGACAATTTGATCTGCACAACACTTTAATAAATACGGGTCATCCCAAAAGAAATTTTTTATTTCTGCAAAGAATTTAGCCTTGTCTTGTTGGTCCAATGCTCTGGAAGTTGACCTGTAACAAGATAATTAACTATATTAGCATACCTAGGAAAAACTTCCACATTCATTAATTGTTCATCTAAAAATGACTAATTCAATGTTAATGGTTCTGTAATTGTGTCAAAATGGAGACGGGAGAGATGGTCTGCCACAACATTTTCTGTGCCTTTCTTATCTTTGAATTCCAAGTCAAATTCCTGCAAAAGTAAAACCCAACGAATTAGTCTAGCTTTTGCATCTTTCTTTGTGAGAAGATATTTAAGTGCAACTTGATCTGTGAACACAATTATTTTACAACCAATGAGATAAGATCGAAAATTTTCCAATGCAAACACTGCTGTTAGCATTTCTTTTTCAGTAGTTGAATAGTTCAACTGTGTATCATTCATTGTCATACTAGCATAATAAATAACATGAGGAATCCGATCAACTCTTTGTCCTAATATTGCTCCTACTGTATAATCAGATGCATCACACATTAGCTCAAATGGTAAGCTCAGTTTGGGGGCTGAATGATAAGTGATGATGTCAACAATTGCTTTAATTTTTCAAAAGCCATAAAGATAAAAGGTGCATCCTTAGTAAGTAAATTGCATCTAGAAACTTTGTTAAAATCTTTAATGAAACGTCTATAAAAACCAGCATGCCCAAGGAAAAATCTTACTTCTCTGACTGTTTTGGGTGGAGGAAGATTAGAAATGAGATCCACCTTGGCTTTGTCAACCTCAATACCTTTGCTCGAAATGATGTGACTGAGAACAATACCTTGTTTTACCATAAAATGGCACTTCTCCCAATTTAAGACCAAGTTCTTCTCGATACATCTCTGCAGAACTAGTGTTAGATGATGTAAACATTGATCAAACGAGTCACCAAATACAGAAATGGTGCTATCTGTTTGTGCAGCATCATTACCATATTTCGATCTTGAGTAATGATCCTAATTACAAGCTCCCTTCCAATTGGTGTACAGTTAAATATGTGCTTTCTATTATTTCTCTTCATTCTCATTAGGTAGTCGGCAATGGTTTTAAGATTAATATGTGGAATGATAGATGCTCAATGACCTTATCTTTTCAAAGTCTCACGAGCTAGTTGATAGTTGGATTCTATTATTTCTCTTCATTCTCATTAGGTAGTCGGCAATGGTTTTAAGATTAATATGTGGAATGATAGATGCTCAATGACCTTATCTTTTCAAAGTCTCACGAGCTGGTTGATAGTTGGATTCGATAGCCTTATTGACAAAAATGCTTAGACGATCCCATCTTGGTTTCATCAGATTTTGACTCACATTGCTTTGCAAATTAAAAAGCTTATGCTGGCTACGGATGATTGTGAGGATAAGCTTATTTGGGAGGTTATGCTTGGTGGTATGTTCTCTATTTCATCAGCTCATGATTTTTTGCGTCATAAGCATTGACCGAATTTCCCTTGGAAGAGGCTTTCGGGACCATATACTCAACCCAAGCACTCTACTTTTGCTTGGCATATCTGTAAAGATAGAGTTTCCACTGGCAATCATCCTAAGAAGTATGGTATTGTTATGGTTTCTTGTTATGCTTTATGTGATGCATATTGTTGTGAAGAGGATGCTTTTTATGTCTTTTATTAATGTTCCAATGCATGGAAAATATATGATTGGTCGGCTTACACATAGAAGATGGCTCTTCCTTTTATCTTCTCAATTTTATAATTTGTAGGTGGCTATGCTTATGTTTATCCTTGGTCAGATTTTGTTTAATAAGAATAAAGCTCGCTTTGATTGGAAATACGCTCCAGCTATAAGAGCAGTTGCCACTCGCAAGGTCTATTTGGTTATGATTACCAAATTTGTCCAGGTTACACTCACTTTGGGAGTGAAAGAGATCTTTTGGATTCGGGAATTGATATTAAGAACTTCGAGAACCTTATGTTCAAATTGTGAGTTAGATTCCCCAGCCTCGAGATTTCATAAAAATTAATATTGATGGCATGTTCAAAGGTTCTTTGCATGTTTTCGCTTGTGAGGCTGTGTTTAGAAACTGTGAGGGAGAATTTTTGTGTGGTTTTCCTTGTCCATTACATGTTGAGACAGCTTTTGCTGCTAAGCTGATAGCTGTTATCTTGGCTATTGAGCATACTTCTATTCGAGGTTGGACTATGTTATGGATTGAATGTGATTCTCCTTTAACTGTGCATCTTCTTTGCAACAAGCGGCTTTTGCCCCATTGTTTCTTACTCATCGACGGAATAATTGTATTGCTCTCATGGATTCCATGACGACCCGCTATTCGCATGTTTTCGGGGAAGGTAATGGTCTAGCTGATAGTTTGGCCAATTTAGTGGTTTTGCACATTTAGGAGCTATAGTGGATTCTTTTACTTGGTAGGACTCTGCACCCCCTGATGATGCTTCTCTTTTGTCGAAGGATGTTCTTATGCTGCCTAGCTATCAGTTCAGCTAGCTTTGTAATTTTAGTTTTGCTGGTTTTCTTGCTACAGTTTTATTTTATTTT
Organism: Citrus glauca; assembly: GCA_029633175.1. Taxonomy (NCBI): domain Eukaryota; kingdom Viridiplantae; phylum Streptophyta; class Magnoliopsida; order Sapindales; family Rutaceae; genus Citrus; species Citrus glauca. The sequence goes on from JAQOOD010000009.1 coordinate 32,223,141, forward strand.
AAGAAAATCTCCTTATTTTGGTGAGGATACATCCAAAAGAAAAATCATTTACAGCACCAATCATCCAAATCTTCATTCATCATATAGTCAATCAACTTCATCTCATCAAGGGACACACGGTTCATCCCAACAAATGGTCCTATCTTGTAACGGCCTGCACCATTATAAGAATTTGACTTATTTATATTATCTATGTTGGTCATCCCAAACACGACTCTCACACCAAAATTCATTTCCCTTATCAGCAACGAAACTTCAATTGTGGTCTTACTCCATATGAAACTTGCATTGTTCAACAATAAATCTTGAAATCAAATTACAAATACACTCTAATTATATAAATATAAATTTGGTTACATTATTTGCTATACTAATCATTCAACTGACTACCATTACCTCCTTATTTTTCTCATATTTCTTCGTCAGTAGTATCTTTCTTCTATAGTAATTTATAAATTGATTCCTTTTTCATATATTTCACCGTCCACCTTATACTTCTAATTATCGTTTCCCTTTGCCACATGTCCATATCTCATTATTTTCACTTTCCCATCTATTTAACCTACATTTAACATGCCATCTGCAATTGTACATTTTGACACACCCGTTCCATTACTTTCTTGTTCAACATTACACTTCCCTGAATATTGTCACATCTTCCGCTCACACCATTCAAATCCCGAAGAATATTGCAATTGCTATAATTCGTATATTGTATAACACAAACTTGCTCGTTTGCCGATAGTCCTACCTCTTTAGCCTTAACTTCTCACCCTTCTCACCATTGACCACATTCTTAAATATTTCGATTTTCATAAGTATTTCTCACTCCAATACTTGCTTTATCACGCACTACCAACTACAACAATATTTATGTTCACAATTCAACATTAGTTAATAGATTCTCATTGAAAAAAATAAATTAGTAATTCAGACACTGTGTATGATTCACAAATTTTAAGTTTGCATATTAGAAAAAAGTTGAGGCTCATCACAAGGTTTTTCCCCTTTTCTATATTCCTAACAAATATCGACCTTTTTATGTGTTTCTAACAATCGTTATAACCAACATCAATGCCTTTACATTTCCACTATGTAATCTTAAACCCAGTATCTCAACGTTATTATTATTTCATCATAGTACCAATTTTTTCCCTCAACAATAAATAATAAAATTAGGAGCTAAACCACAAACCTTACCAAATATATTTTATAGATTTCTATCTATCTCTATTTACTTTAATAAATTTTCACAATTATGCACTTCGGCCTTAGCAACATAGCAATTCATAATTATTCAAACAAAATTATCATTTAAGCTCAAACAACAAACTCCAACTTGACTTTCAAAATATTGTCTCCTATATTCAAACACTTATTTAACGAACTACATATATTAATTTTAATAACGATTTATGTATACCTTGTCAGTCGCTATGCGTCCTTTCTTATTCAACCAGTTAAAAAATCTTCTTGTCTCCGTAGCATCCCTGAAGACAATTGGACACAGCGTTGGGTCTCTTCTTATCTTCCCATATACTAAAGAATTAATGTATAATATCTGCAAAATCACATGCATATATCATTATTATAATATTTCACAATTTGGCTTCCTCTTAATATACTTTGTAAGTTACTTTTCACATCAATAATCAATTCAGAAGACACACTAATTTAATTCAAACTCATTTCAAAAACATAATTTCAGATGCTATTCAGACCATTCTAAACAATTTTATTATAAACATCATATACATATTTGTTTTTTCAAATTTATGTTATAAACTCAAAATCTGCATGCCTAACCATCCAGTTACTAACAGCTTACATTACTTATAAGTACAACAGATAACAACCTATATATGACAAGTCATTTTGCCTTGTTTTAATCTCCCAAAGTAATAAAAAAAAAGGCCCAACTTCTCGACCTTATTTTTTTGACATCTTCCAAAAACAATAGAAACCTTTTAACTTATGTGGACTCCACTTGATGGAAATAGCACCGAAAGTAGTGCAAACAGAGTGAGCATCACTTTAAATTCATCATCTGCCACCTTTGTTTTACAATGGATTTCATCCAACTTCTTAATGTGTATACAATTACAACTCGCTTCAAACATCCTTAAATATCCCGACACTTCATCCACCTCCCCATCTACCTCTACATTCATTCCACCCTATGAAATTCCCATATATACTTAAAATTATGTGCAGTGGCGAAGCTAGCACTAATTTTTGGGGTGGGCTAAATTTTTTTTTAAAATTTAATTATTTCTCGAAAAATTTATTCTATACAAATGAAATTATTAAAATACACTATATAAGTAAAAATTAATAATAAAATTATAAAAATACAATGTAAATAAAAAACACTATGGACAAAATTATGTCTGATTCTTCAAAAAAAGGAAATTCATATATTATCGTATCTGAATTATATTGTGTGCGATAATAATATATTAGAGAATTATTAATTATTTTATCAAAAAAATTGACAAAAGTATAGGTTAATAACTAATTCAAAAATAGTATGAGTATGCGGGTGCAGCAGAGGCTGACCATCACTCATGAGGTGGCAATTTGATGACTTGAACAGTTGAGTTTTGGGGAATTTAGACGTTGGATAATTGGATCAATTAGTTAGGGATTTGGGAGAATTTTTTAATTTAAAAAAATAGACATTGACTATAATTATTAGTTATATTTTTATATTTTACTATAAATTTTATTAAAAAATTATAATTAATTTTTTTTCTTCAAGAAACTAACCCTGACTACAGCCCGGATTAACTTCTTCATAACTTCGCCTCTGATTATGTGGATTAAGATCCAACTCCATACCATGAACTATTAAAACTGACCTACCAATATCAAACCTCTTTACTAACCGCTCACATAGTTTCTCATTCAAGCATCCACACTCTATCTCAATCTATTTGCTATATGCAATTGAATTCATGGCATCCTTTTGTGCTTCGGTAAGATTACTTGCCATACCCGACAATGCTCTACCACGCATCTTTACACATACTTCACATTGTTATAGTTCGTTTGACCACCTCTGTGCCTTCTACCAATATAACTGTGCTTAATTTTAGCCAATAGATTCTTAAAGGTCCTTCTAAGTTCCTTCTACGTATACGTTTATTTTTGTTACGCTTAGTTATGTATCAATTCACAAATTTTTCTTGTACTATATATTCAACAAACAAATATTTATAACATCAAATGCTCACCTCATTTGTAATACAAGCACTTGTGGCACTTGCCTTTATCTTCTGTACTGCTTCTCCACTACATTTATGTTAATATTCTATTTTGATAGCCTGTTAAATACTTTACTTTGCTAATATTTTATCCATTTATTTCTTCACTGCTTCATTTTTTTAAGGTAATTAGCATTTAATTTCAATCAACATAAAATCTCTCATTTTTAATTGTTAAGTTGTGTCTCACATTGGCTAGTAAACAGGGAATACTTGGGTTTATAAAGAGATAGGTCATTCATAAGGCTAGTCTCTTAGCTTAGATATTTAGAAATTTTATGTTAAATTCTCCCAACAATTGGTATCAGAACTAGACCCTAATAGCCAGAATGTGGAGGTAGAACAACTCAGGTGTGTTAGATGAAAGGATTGGGGTTCGTTAGTGGTTTTGTCCGAGGGGGGATTGTTGGGTTTTATCCCACATTAACTAATAAAGAAAAAATACTTAGGTTTATAAGGAGGTAGGTCAATTCACTCAAAAGGCCAGTCTCTTTTGTTGAATATCTAGAAATCTTATACTAAGTCCCCTCTACTCAACAATTATCAAAATAAATTACCATTTACACAAATTCCATAAACATCTCATGTCAAATCGATTGTTTTTTTAAATACTTAAAACTTAATACCAAAATTTTACTTAAGAGTATGACAAAAAACTATAACTACTTGTTACTTCTATCTTCCCACCAGTGTTGGTTCCACATTTTGCTAGACCATCTTTTCTTCAAAATTACGAGCCTTCCGCTTCAGATTTGGTGCCACCATTAAGTCATCATCAATATTGAATCACAAATGAATCTTTTATATTTCTTTTTCATTTATTTCTAGCTACAACCCTTTTCTATTTTCCATTGATTAACTTCAAACTACGTAACTACATTGCTTTATAGCTTCACCTCTAACAATTACCCTTTATTTGTTTCTTCATAAATCTAGGCTTTCATTTTCATACACTAGTTTCCAACTAACTATCTAATTTTACAATTTTTATCTATTGCACTTGCCCTTCTCTGCTCTCAACAATCATTCTACACATTCATCTCCTAAAGCTTTCTACCCAACACCTAATGAATTTACCTAAATATATTATCTATTTTTTATTTTCAACCTAAATGAAAGACTGAATTTACTGCATTTAATATTTTTCACCACTTTAAGATAATACCCTCACCATATTTTATTTTTAAACCCACAACATCTAGTGGCCAGAAAATTGAGACACAGAGCAGCTTGCTAAGTATGTTTTGAGTGTTCTCTTTTCCTTATTTTAGATGTTTGGAAGGAGTTCAAGCTAAGTATCTTTTGAGTGAAATATTGAAGGAATCTGTGGTAATCATTATGAGTCACAGTCATAAGCTTACAAGGCTTTGAGGCAAGGATACTATTGGCCAACAATGAGAATACAAAGCAGATGGTTAGAAGTTGTGACAAGTGCCAGAGGTTTGCTAAAGTAAGACATGTGCCATCAGAAAAGCTAATTATAATATCTTCACCATAGCCACTTGCTATTTGAGAAGTTGACCACAAAGGCCCAATGCTAACCAGTAGAGGACAGGCCAAGTACATGACAGTAGCTATGAATTACTTCATTAAATAGGCTGAATCTGAGCCCCTTTCCACCATCACTGTTGTGAAAATTTTAATATACTCGCAAGCGCACGAATTTAGAGATAGAGTAGTGGTAACGAGGTCGATCCTACAGGGATTGTTATAAATTGAAAAGTCTACTTTAAATCTAAAATTAATATTAATTCTAACATAGTTGACCAAATTGAGTTTTAAAAGAAATTAAACTAATTAAACTAAGGAAGCAATTAAAATAAAGGAGAATTCAATAAGATAAGAATTACCAAGGTTTCGGAATCTACCACTATTCAACTAGTAATTATCTAAATATTCATTAATTCCCAATTTTAGAATGACAACTCGAAATCAATCTATGTCATCTCATGGATATAACAATTAAGCCCAAGTAATTAAATCTAATGTAGGTTCTTTTTCTGCTTAATAATATGACATCTAAGAATCTCATGTAAACATATTGAATAACAAGGAGTCAAAGTTTCCTAAGCACTCTATGTAAACAATTTAATGAAAGACATACAATCAAAGATAATCATGTATAAAATTTATAAATTCAAGCATAAATTTAATAGAATATTAATCCTAACAATCAATAATGCATGACAGAATTGATGAAAAGATTTTATTAACATTCAATTAATAGTATGAAATAAAAACCATAATCATTAAAGAACATATATAGGAAATTAAATAAATAAAAAGATAACTATTTCATTGAATAGGATTTCATCCTTAACCTCAGTATAAAAAATTTTGGTCAACATACTTAAATTGAGAGCAACAAATAAAATCAATTCAGCCATGGAAAAACTGAATTGCTGCAGATTTTCTTAAACTTGCTCAAAGCCGAATTGCTTCTCCTTTTCCAGACTTCTGTCCCTCCTCTGGCGGCTGGCCTTTATTCTAAAGCCAAAGTTTGGCTTTTATATTGTAACCCCCTTCTAGAATCCTCAAATCAAAAGGTTTTGAAACAAGTTAAGCACCACCGACTTTAAGCCCATGCACATGAAGCCCACTTGGAATTTTTATTCTTTTTGTAGTGGCATGCAATTGCTTCTCACGTGCAGCCACTTTAACTTTAAATTCCTTCTTTGTTTGCAAAATTGAATCATTTATGTTCTTTTTATCCATAATCTCCAACTAATTCCCTATTTAATAAAATAATTTAATTAATTAAAAATAACAAATAAATATAACTAACAATTATTTAATTAAGAGTAAAATATGTATATATTATATGCTCATCAAATATCCCCAAACTTAGATTTTGCTAGTCCTCGAGCAAAACTAAAACTAAAAATAAAAAATAAAAACAATAAAATAAAAAGTAAATCCTAACTAAACCACTTTCGTTGGTAATCGCGATTGCATTTAGCGTATGCAACAAGCCTTTAAACCCCTAGGCGGCCCTAGTGGACGAGTTATAGTTTCGTGAGGGCTTCAGTGATGATACCCACAAACATCATTTTAAAAATAAATTAAATTAAATTAAAAGAACAAAAAAACTTTAAATAAAACATGAAAAATAGCCTCAAAGATTGTAAAAATTATATAGCTCAAAGAAAATTTTAAATATTGGTGAAGTTCTAACTTTAATTCAATAATCAATCCCATCTCTCTTTCGATTCTTGTAGTGTGTGTGTGAAATCAATTCAATCAAATCCATTCCCAAAATCCTTAATATCAACAGCCTTCGCCTCAAACAAAGAACAAAGTAGGTCAAACTAATCTTATCATCTTGATCTCCAATTTTTTTTTTCACAAGCTTTTATGTGCATTTTCTTTTGATTTTTGTTTAGCAGATGCACTTGATTTTTTTTTTTGCTTTGTCTCTTCTTTTTTTTTTTTACTATAGTCAGGAGCTCTCACTCTACCCCTTAAGGTAGTCTTCTTCTCATGGTAGATTATCCTCTACATACTTGTGGTACATAGGCCCAAATTACTCAAGGATAACTTCACTCTTAAGGGTTATAGGTAGCTATTTCTGAGTTTGGCGCCCGTGTATGCTCTTTTGTATTGTGGAGATAAGAATCAAGACAAACAGTCATTTACTCTATCTAAAATTCTCAACTCAGGCTGCATCAATCTCAAATTTCAGGTCAAAATCATGAAAGAACTGATATTAGTGCTCATGGTTTAAAGAATCTCAATCAAGAGGAACTAACACAAGAATCAAGTATAAACTAAGACAATATTCAACCCTTTCTAAAAACCATATTCATTGTCAATCAAATTTTTATCATTGGCTTTTCACATAAAAATAAAAAAAAACACAATTGTTTTTAATTTTTGAATTTTTTGAATTTATTTTTTTATAACAAACAAAGCACACACTATTCCCACCCCCAAACTTATTCGGAACATTGTCCTCAATGTTTCACAATTAAAAGATATGCATACAAACAATTGAAAGAGAAATAATAATAATAATAAAAACATAAATAATAAAAAGAAAGTTGGAGAACACACCTGAATGGGCTAGGAAAGCTTAACAGAAAATGCCAAATGAACAGAAAACATTAAAAAAGAAAAACAACCTACTATTAAAATAAAATAAGAGTGCAAAAATGGACTTAATTAATCCTGATAAACAGGATCATTTAAAAGTATCTCCTCAACTGCTAGTGTTCTTAACTCTAAAAATGGTTTTAATCTTTGACCATTGACCTTAAATAAATCACCATTTCTAGGATTTTCAATCTCAATTGCTCCATAAGGGAAGACAGTACGAACTATAAAAGGACCAGACCATCGAGAACGTAACTTACCTGGAAAGAGATGCAATCGAGAATTATACAAAAGTACTTTCTGACCTGGAGTAAAGGATTTTCTCAAAATGTGTTTGTTATGAAAGACTTTCATTCGCTGTTTATAAATCTTGGCATTCTCATATGCATTATTCCTGATCTCTTCAAGTTCTGCTAGTTGTAATCTTCTCTTGGAATCAGCCTGCTGCATGTCAAAATTGAATTTCTTGATAGCCCAATATGCACGATGCTCGAACTCTACTGGCAGATGACATGCTTTTCCATACACAAGTCGATAAGGTGACATCCAAATTAGTGTTTTAAAAGCAGTCCTATATGCCCACAATGCATCATCAAGTCTCAAAGACCAATCTTTTATATCTGGCCTAACTGTTTTCTCTAAAATCTACTTGATCTCTCTATTAGAAACCTCTACTTGGCCACTAGTTTGAGGATGGTATGGGGTGGCAACCTTATGTGTAATAGAATATTTGTTCAAAAGAGTTTTGAAAGGTTTATTGCAAAAATGGGTGCCACCATCACTAATGATTGTTCTAGGAAAACCAAAACGAGACAAAATATTATTTTTCAAGAATTTCACTACAACCCTATGATCATTGGTTTTGTATGAAATAGCTTCAATCCACTTCGACACATAGTCCACTGCAACCAATATATACTGATAACCAAAAGATGGAGGGAAAGGTCCCATGAAATCAATACCCCATACATCGAAGATCTCAACCACAAGAATAGGATTGAGCGGCATCATGTTCCTCTTTGAAATGCTACCCATACGTTGGCACCTATCACACATAGAACAGAAAACATAAACGTCATGAAAAAGAATAGGCCAATAAAAACCACACTGTAAAATTTTTGTTGCTGTCTTTTTAGCACTAAAGTGGCCTCCACAAGCTTGTTCATGACAAAATGAGATAACACTTTGAACTTCATTATCGGGAACACATCGCCTAATAATCTGATCAGCACAATATTTAAATAAATAGGGATCATCCCAAAAGAAGTCATTCACTTTAGATAAGAACTTTGTTCTATCTTGCTTAGTCCAGTGCTCTGGGATTTGACCTGTAGCAAGGTAATTAACTATATCAGCAAACCATGGTACAACATTTACACTCATAAGTTGCTCATCTGGGAAAGACTCATTCAAAGGTAAAGATTTTGGAATAAATTTAAGATCAAAGAGAGATAAATGATCCGCCACAAAATTTTCAGAACCTTTTTTATCTCTAAATTCAATGTCAAATTCCTGTAAAAGCAACACCCAACGAATCAATCTTGCCTTAGCATCTTTCTTAGTAAGCAAATATTTTAAAGCAGCATGATCAGTAAAAATAATCACTTTGCAACCTATAAGATAAGATCTGAATTTATCAAGTGCAAACACGACAGCTAGCATTTCTTTTTCTGTAGTTGAATAGTTCAACTGTGCATCATTAAGTGTCATACTAGCATAATAAATCACATAAGACACACGATCTAATCTTTGTCCTAAAACTACTCCTACAGCATAATCAGATGCATCACACATAATTTCAAAAGGCAAATCCCAATTAGGTGGCTGAATGATAAGTGACGAAGTCAACAATTTTTTAAGCTTTACAAAAGCATCCAAACATGATTCATCAAAGATAAAAGGTGCATCCTTAACAAGTAAATTGCATAAGGGTCTAGAAATTTTACTAAAATCTTTAATGAATTTTCTATAAAAGCCAGCATGTCTAAGGAAAGATCTTACTTCTTTTACAAATTTGGGATGTGGAAGATTAGAAATTAAATCCACCTTAGCTTTGTCGACTTCTATACCTTTGCTGGAAATTATATGACCAAGGACAATACCTTGTTTTACCATGAAGTGACACTTTTCCCAATTTAGAACCAAGTTCTTTTCTTCACATCTTTGCAAAACTAATGTTAGATGTCGCAAACATTCATCAAAAGAATCTCCATAAACAGAAAAATCATCCATGAACACTTCAAGAAATCTTTCAACCATATCAGAAAAAATACTAAGTATGCATCTTTGAAAGGTAGCAGGTGCATTACATAAACCAAATGGCATTCTTCTATATGCAAAAGTTCCAAAGGGACAAGTAAAAGTAGTTTTCTCCTGATCCTCTGGAGCTATAGGGATCTGATTATAACCTGAATATCCATCTAGAAAACAATAAAAATCATGACCTGCAAGTCCATCAAGCATTTGATCAATAAATGGGAGAGGAAAATGATCTTTTCTTGTGAATGAATTCAATTTTCTATAATCAATGCAAACACACCAACCTGTAGTTACTCTAGTGGGAATTAATTCATTATTAGCATTAGTAACTACTGTAACACCAGATTTCTTAGGAACAACTTGCACAGGGCTAACCCATGAGCTATCTGAAATAGGATAAATAATTTCTGCATCTAATAATTTGATTACTTCAGCTCTTACCACTTCTTTCATGTTAGGATTTAGCCTACGTTGCATCTCCCTAATAGGTTTAGCATTTTCTTCAAGATGAATACGATGCATGCAATCTACTGGATTAATACCTTTAATATCAGCGATAGTCCATCCTATTGCCTCCTTATGCTCTTTTAGAATACCTAACAACTTACCTTTTTGCTCACGATCGAGGGAAGAAGAAATAATAACAGGTAGAGTGTCAGATTCACCCAAGAATGCATATTCCAGAGTGTTGGGCAGTGTTTTGAGTTCTGATTTTGGTGGTGCCTCTACAGATGGGCCAATTTTCTTCTCAGAATGAGGCAATGGCTTTTCCATTTAGTTGTGTCCGTAATTAGAGGTGCATCAAGTAAAGCGATGACTTCTGCAATTGCACTGTCATTAGTAAAAGATAAATCAGAATGAGTTATACATGCCTCTAATGGATCATCAGTATGGTTAGAAATGAATAAATCTTCAACTAATTCCTCTATCATATTTGCTTCAACAAATTCATTTTCTTCTTGTGGCTATTTGGTAACATTAAAAATATTCAATTCCATGGTCATATTACCAAAAGATAGCTGCATATTTCCACTCCTGCAATTAATAAGAGCATTAGCTGTAGCTAAGAAAGGACGACCTAGAATAACTGGAGTGTGTTTCTTAGGATCATGTACATGCTGAGTATCAATAACGATAAAATCAACAGGATAATAAAATTTATCAATTTGTATCAACACATCCTCTATAATACCACGAGGTATTTTCATTTATCTATCAACAAGTTGCAAAATAATAGGAGTTGATTTTAATTCACCTAGTCCAAGCTGCAGGTAAACAGAATAAGGTAAGAGATTAACACTAGCATCCAAATCCAATAATGCTTTATCAAAATATTGTTTTCCTATAACACATGAGATAGTAGGAGAACCAGGATCTTTAAATTTTGGTGGCATTTTACATTGAAGTAAATTGCTAGTTTGTTCAGTTAAAAACGCCTTTTTAGTGACATGTAAATTTCTCTTTTTAGTGCATAAATCTTTCAAAAACTTGGCATAGGAAGGAACTTGATTAATAGCATCAAGTAAAGGGATGTTTATACTTACCTGTTTGAAGATTTCTATAATCTCACCTGTTGAAGTCCCTTTCTTTACCTTTGTTAACCTTTGAGGAAAAGGAGCCTTGGGAATGTAAGCAGGCAGGCCACTCTCTTCAGGATCATTTGGTGATGATTCTTGTGATGGAACTGGATCTGAAGAAGTATGCTTAGATGTCTTCCTTGTTTGAACCTCCACATTGTTGTCAAATAATTTTCCTCTTCTCAAGGTCATAACAGATTTTGCTTGCTCATGCTGATGACTTGAACTTGATCCAACTTCATACACTCCTTTGGGATTAGGAATTGATTGACTTGGAAATTTTCCTTTTTCTCTCTCTGCTACAATAGTTGCTAATTGATCCAATTGATGTTCAAGCTTTAGAATAGCTTGAGTGTTTGACTGAAAGGCTTGTTGGGTTGACTGAATGAAGCTTTGAAGTGTATCATCTCAAGAAGGCTTTCTTTGTTGGGGTGCAGTAAATTGAGACATAAGTTGTTGGGCATGAGGATATACTTGGTTAGGAGGGACAAATTGTTGATTGGGCATGTTAAATTATTGTCCCCCTTGGTTTGACAAAGGTTGATTTTGTTTCCAAGAAAAATTAGGGTGATTCCTCCGATTAGGATTATATGTGGATGAATATGAACTATTGGAGGTTTTTAATATGATTGTAAGGCATGTACCTGCTCAGAATAAGCCTCTTGATAGGCTGGTAATGATGGACAATTCTGTGCTGTATGAGACATGTTAGAACAAAGAGCACAAACCTCATTAGCTACATTAGGATGATGATTCATGGATTGGTTCAGAGCTAAGGCATCTACTTTCCTAGAAAGTGTAGCTAGAGTGGATTTCATATCTAAATCATCCTTAATTTCATATAACCCTTTTCTAGAAACTTGAGATGATTTTTCCCTTTGATTTGAAAAATCCCACTGTTGAGAATTTTCAGAAAGTGAATTAAAGAAATCCCATGCGGCCCCTTCATGTAATTTCAAAAATCTCCCACCATTCATAGACTCTACCATATGACAATTTGACATGGTTAAACCGTTATAAAAGCATTGTATAAGTCTCCATTTTTCAAAACCATGGTGGGACACTTGAGGAGTAAATCATTGAATCTTTCCCAACACTTGTAAAATTGCTCACCCTCTCTTTGATAAAAATCACTTATCTCTCTCCTAAGGGCATTTGTTTTAGACATAGGGAAAAACTTGGTGAGAAACTTATTACTCAATTCATCCCATGTACTAATAGATCCAGCAGGAAGTGAATTCAACTAGGCTTTCGCTTTGTCTTTTAATGAGAAAGGGAACATAAGAAGCCTAATTGACTCATCATTAAAATTTTGAAAACGAAATGTAGAGCATATGTCAAGAAATTCCTTAATGTGCAAATATGGATCCTCTCTCTCTAACCCATGGAAAGATGGTAAAAGTTGAATGACAGAGGGCTTGAGTTCAAAGTGTATTGCTGTAGTTTGTGGCAACACAATACAAGATGGTTGGTTAGCTGCAAGTGGTGAAAAGTATTCTCTAAGAGTTTTCTCTGCTTGCACTGGTGGGAGTATTGGTAATAATCTATTTGGGTCATCCATGACTTGAGAAGAACTAGCTTGACTACTATCAATTTTCGACTCTCTTTTTTAACCAAACGATTTGTTGAATCACGTTCCCAAAAACTCATAAACTAACTAGATAAGAAAAGAAAGAAAAATAAAATAAAATAAACCGACAATAATGAGAATAGACGAAAATTAAAAAAAATAAAGAAATCAAACAATCAAACAATCAATTTAAAGACAAATAAAAGTTTTTTTTCTAATAAAAAAATAAAAAACAACCTAAATTATAACTAGTGGAAGAATCAAATCAACCTAGATTAAACTGACTTTCTAGGACAATCCCCGGCAATGGCGCCAAAAATTTGTTGTGAAAATTTTAATATACTCGCAAGCGCACGAATCTAGAGATAGAGTAGTGGTAACGAGGTCGATCCCACATGGATTGTTATAAATTGAAAAGTCTACTTTAAATCTAAAATTAATATTAATTCTAACCTAGTTGACCAAATTGAGTTTTAAAAGAAATTAAACTAATTAAACTAAGGAAGCAATTAAAATAAAGGAGAATTCAATAAGATAAGAATTACTAAGGTTTCGGAATCCACCACTATTCAACTAGTAATTATCTAAATATTCATTAATTCTCAATTTTAGAGTGACAACTCGAAATCAATCTATGTCATCTCATGGATATAACAATTAAGCCCAAGTAATTAAATCTAATGTAGGTTCTTTTTCTGCTTAATAATATGACATCTAAGAATCTCATGTAAGCATATTGAATAATAAGGAGTCAAAGTTTCCTAAGCACTCTATGTAAACAATTTAATGAAAGACATACAATCAAAGATAATCATGTATAAACTTTATAAATCCAAGCATAAATTTAATAGAATATCAATCCTAACAATCAATAATGCATGACAGAATTGATGAAAAGATTTTATTAACATTCAATTAATCGTATGAAATAAAAACCATCATCATTAAAGAACATATATAAGAAATTAAATAAATAAAAAGATAATTATTTCATTGAATAGGGTTTCATCCTTAACCTCAGTATAAGAAATTTAGTTCAACATACTTGAATTGAGAGCAACAAATAAAATTAATTCAGCCATGAAAAAACTGAATTGCTGCAGATTTTCTTAAACTTGTTCAAAGCCGAATTGCTTCTCCTTTTCCAGACTTATGTCCCTCCTCTGGCGGCTGGCCTTAATTCTAAAGCCAAAGTTTGGCTTTTATATTGTAACCCCCTTCTAGAATCCTCAAATCAAAAGGTTTTGAAACAAGTTAAGCACCACCGACTTTAAGCCCATGCACATGAAGCCCACTTGGAATTTTTATTCTTTTTGTAGTGCCATGCAATTGCTTCTCACGTGCAGCCACTTTAACTTTAAATTCCTTCTTTGTTTGCAAAATTGAATCCTTTGTGTTCTTTTTATCCATAATCTCCAACTAATTTCCTATTCAATAAAACAATTCAATTAATTAGAAATAACAAATAAATATAACTAACAATTATTTAATTAAGAGTAAAATATGTATATATTATATGCTCATCAATCACCAAGAGGAAGACTACCGATCGAGTTTGTATAGAGGTTTATAATTTACAGATTCAACATTCCTAACGCTACAGTGAGCTACAATAAGAAGCAGTTTAACAAAAAGAATTCGCAAGCGCTTTGCTCAGGGATAGGGATAACTAATACGTTTCCTTCACTTGCTTACCCTCAATCTAACGACCAAGTTGAGGTTGTCAACAAAATTATCAAGGGGTCTTAAAGAAAAAGCGTAAAGATAGGAAGGGAGCTCGAATAGATGAGTGTTGTATGATTTCTAATGCTATCAGTGTCAATGTACAAGTGTACACAACAAGTAATATAATGATAAGTATTCAAGATCGTCTCAACATGGATTGATGTTATAGTAAGTGTCTACAACATGTCAGTGCACTTTTTAAATTAATTATAAAAGAACAATTGAAAATTTTGATTTCCTAAAGTTAATAAGACAATAAATAAAATGTAATTAAAAGGAATTTAAACTTAAACGCAAGAGATCAATTAATGAGAATGAAGTAATTGAGTGATTAAACTCACTTAATAGTTTTGATTATGTTCCTAATTTTTTATTCGGTTGCTACAGCATGGGATAGAATCTTTATGTACCATTAGCTGTCGCTTGTTGGATATCTTATATCTTGATGCAACTTAATAGTGACCAATTGTCATGCTAACATACGATATAGCATTACACGCTTAAGTTCTAATTACCCTACAAGGTGAATCATTATGTTTAGTTTATCATAAATTTTAGATTAAGCATGACCCTTTTCGAATCAAGTTAAACTCAACTAAAGAAACCCAATTTAAAATCAAGTATTGTTTTGATATGTTCCACTAAGCCAGATATCTTTTAGGCTTTTTCTTAGCTAGCATCACTAAATGGGTGGTCAACCAAAATAAAGAATTGAAATAAGTATTTTCAAAACAACATGTTATAGCAAACATGCAACAATACAGAATATCAGTCAATTAACCATCAAGATTGTTTTATCACCTAACCACACATAATTTTAGTTCATAATTTATGAGAAAACAAAAACCAAAATAGTTTCAGCCTTCAAACAAATCATCATAACAAGATAGAACCAAGAGAGCAAGAATAAGAGTTGAAATCCACTCATCCTTATGAGTCTGCTTGATGTTCTTCTTGAATCGGTTGTTGCCGTCCTCAAATCTCTCTCTTGATCTTTGTTTCTCTTGTGTTGTTTCTTAATTCCTTCTCTCTAATGACAGCTCCCTTTTCTGTTGTAATGTGCTCCTTTTTAAAAGTCGAAATTAGGGTTACTAGAAAAGTATGACATTAAATCTCTTATTTTTGGAAACTTTAGATTGCAATCTTCTATTTAACGCGCAAAATCTTGTTTATCATTGCTCCAATTGGTACTGCAGCAATAGTCATACACATATTGCCCCAACATCTTCATTATTCCAGACCTAATTTAATTTCATTGCATCCAAGTTCTTTTGTAAACTTGCTATTGCAATATTCCATCCATGAAATTTGAGCTTCTTAGTCATCTACAATTATTCACATAATCAAAGCACATGATAATCTAAAAACACATGAATTTTATTGAAATTAAACTTAAATGACTACTCATGCAAAATGTAACTAAAATGCAATGAAAACATATCATTTACTCTCTAGTAATGTTGATTTAAATCTAAAAACACTATGTTAACTCTCATTTCATAGAGTTATCAATGAGCTACCAAGTGTCTTATGTGCTTATAGAAAAATTCATAATATTACCACAAGAGAAATGCCTTTTGCTCTTGCCTTCGAGGTAAACGCAGTTATCCTCACTGAGATCAAAATTCTTTCTCACAGAACAACTAACTTCAATGAAGAAGGGAATATCTCCTTTATTGCCACTAACTATACTTATTTATAAATAAAAGAGCAAAAGCATATTGACATAATATACTTATAATATTGATTTTCACGATAAAAAACCATATGTATAATAGGTTAAAAATGTTGGAGTCTTTAAAATTGAATGAAATTCTTAGGTCGTATAGTGTTTTGGGACAAAATTGAGGTTCTGGAAATAAACGGATAACCGTTAACTTTGAAATGATTAACCGATTTAAGCTTGATATGGGATAAGTTATGAAAGCAAAATATGAAACTATGGTAAAAAAAGATTGAAATTATTAACCTACTGTATAGTTGAGAAATCATTATCACCAATATTTGTTTTGTATTTGTGCTGGTAAGCTCAAATTTTGGAAGAACGAATTATTTAACCAAAGGTAACAAAATGTCCATGTAAAGTCATTTACAATTTCAATTTTAAATAATTCATAGATGTTAAGGGAAAACCCAACATTGTTAGCTATCTACAAGAGCATTAATCTCACGCTTGAAATTTCAAAACCTTTGATTGCAGTGTATATCATAATCATTGTTCATCTGACATGTGACTATTAAAAAAAGAATGTTAAAATTTTATTTGTTTGTCCGCTAATCTATCTTAACAAGCATCAATTGAGGAGAAGCAAGTGTCCGCAAGATGCACTGCGAAGATAAAATACTTCCTACTAAGAAAGAAGAAAAATAATAAAGAAACTAGAAAGCACAACTTTAATTTTGCCAAGCGTCTGATAGTTAAACGGGATAGCCAGAGCATAAATGAAAATGACAATAAAGCTCTTCCCGGAACTCAAAATTTAAAGTCTACAATGGCTACTTCCATTACTCAGTTGAAACTATATAAGATGAGCTTTATATGTCTCGTTAAGGGGAATTTCATCATCAAATTTCGTCTTATAGCAATTGTCATAGTTTCCACCCTACAACATGCTAGACAAAGGGGAGATCACTTGAAAGATATGGGAACAAATTGTTCATGACTCATGGATGGAACCCTCAAAATTGATCAAATCTTTTATTCAACAATGTTATAATTGAACATGTGAAAAAAGCAACATGGGAATCAGCACAATTAAACTATATGAGTTCTAGTATGATTGAGCTTATTTATAAGTTGTAATGAGGTCAAAGCTTGAGAAATCAATATGCTGACTACCAAACTTGAAAGCTGTTTAGAAACGTTTTTTTAATATATTATATGCTATGTTGGAACAATCAACACTTGGGCCAGTTAATATTAGCTGAAAGGGAAGAACAAACCTTTACGGTTAAAGGAGTATTATATATGCATTATGTTTATTGTTTACTTGGAAATACAAAATTAATGATTGTGTTAATTAACTTTATTGCACACAAATTACTTTTGTGAAAGTCTGTGTTTTGAATTCAAGGAATCATTCGTTCTTACATGAGCATTTACCTTTAAGAAAGATCTAGCATCATGCAAGCCCACATGGGAAGATCATGACCTCAAACGTGGGAAATTGTAAATTTCATCCTGAAATTTTACAAGAGGAATGATGACAGATTTCATTGCAAAGAGGTGCGTGTATATGTTTTTTAAGTAATAAAGGAGTCTCCATGAGAGATGAAACAACCAAGCAAAAATGAAAAGTGCTATAAAATAATCAAATGTAATGCCGGAAGAAAGGCCACTAGCTCAAGACCATATGAGCGTTTTCAATTTAACCATGAAGACAACTATAAAACAGAGGATTATAATGTCTGATCAAAGAAAAAAGAATGCCCACAAATGCCTACAATTACCATGTTCGTTTATTTAAATCGATTTAATTTCCTCGCCCTTATTATAGTTTTCTACATCATAACGTTAGCATAACGAGAGACTGATTTAAATAAAAAAAAAAAGGGATAAAGTTAGTGTACTTATAAAACTTAGTAAAACAAGAAGATACTTAAAGGACGACAAGTCCACGTGTCTGTCTAGATAGTTACAGCCTTAAATAAAGTGGAATTAGATGGTCTCTGTTGAGTGCTAGAAAGTGTATATTAATAAAGTAGAAAATCATCATTTTACACTCCAAGTCTCACTAACATTCCTACTTTTATGTATTTAAGTCCTTTGTGATTTAATTATGTGTGTTTTTATTATAATTAAGTGTTTCATGTATTTTAGGGGGCATCATAGTCATTTCACAATGAATGAGAGGTCACATAGTAAAATGGACAACAATTTTGAACTCAGGACAATCGAAAATCTTGGGAGGAGCACGAAAAGATAAATAACACTGTTCACACTAGAGGTGGACACCAACCCACCCAACCTGTGAACCTGACCCAACCCGTATGAATATTTAAGGGTTGGGTTGGGTTGATAAAATTTATGGGTCGGATTGGATTGTTAAATTTTCAACCCGCACTGTTTGCGGGTTAGGTTGGGTTGTAAATTTTTAACCCAACCCGACCCATCAACCCGTATATATGAAAATATATTTAGCAACTTTTTCAGAACCCTAAACTCAAATTCTCTTGTTTAAAGAACAGCTACTTATCTGCTCACGCATAGAATAGAACACAACAACATTACAACTTGCGACGTTTCTTGAAAAGCTGCCCAAACTACACATCGTCACATGCTTAGGTTCTTTCTTCTTTCTATTTTACTAATTTATTATTGTTTTGAAACAAGTTGATCAATTTTTTATTGTTAAAATGTCTAGCCCATTTGATTTCATGATTTGGTGCTTTATAATATTTTTTTATTGATAAAATTTGGTCAATTTTTGGTTGTTATCATGGTGTCAAGCTTAATCAACAGTCGGATTAACATAAATAAAATTACATTATTATTACAATCTCGGGGAAAAGGCTTTTTGACAAACATCTGCTGGGCATTGTTCTACAGAAATATTTTCAATATTAACTAGTCATGCTCTCAAATTCACATATGAATTCTATCTTAGATCTATTTTCTTTTCATAAAATTATTATAATCATATTTATTTATCGCAGTATCCAAACATGGCTAAAGGTATTAATAAAAGATCTTTAAGCTTGTTGTGACCACTATTTGTTATTTTTTCGATTATTTGTTAATTATTAATAGGATAATGACAATATTCATGGCCTAGAATTTTTTCCTTGTAGATGGAAGAAAATTCATCCAGTAATCTACGAGTTAATATCTCTACACCTTTAACAACTCAAAGTACAACTGATAGTATTAATACACATGCAGGCAATAGAAAATGTGGAAAAGTGTCAAAAGTATGGGAACATTATACAAAATTTGAGAATGATTCAAAATGTAAGTGTAACTACTGTTCTAAAGTTTATGCGCATCATTCTAGATTTATAGGGACCCGTACTTTATGGAATCACTTGTTAGCATCCACAGCCTATGCTGATAGGAAAGTTGATTTAAAACAAAAAACCTTGGTGTTTGAGGATAACACAACTGGTGGTGGCAGTAATCTTATGGCAATATCTTGTAGCAAAGAGGACCTTAGAAAAGCATGCATTGACATGATAATTATTGATGAATTGCCCTTCAGTTTTGTTGAAAAAGAAGGGTTTCAGAAATTTATGAGGAAGGCTTGTCCAAAACTTGATCATTTTTCTAGGAGAATTGTTGCTAGAGATGTGTATCAGTTGTACTTGAATGAGAAGAATAATTTGAAAAAAGTGTTTGCTAGTAATAAGTATAGGGTATGTATAACAACTGATTGTTGGACTTCAATACAAAATTTGAATTACATGGTTATCACAACCCATTTTATTTTTATTTTTTATTAAGGGGGGCTCATGAAGAGCTAAGGAATAATAAGGCGGGGATAGACAACCCCATAATTATCTTGGGACATAATTTGTATCAATCCTCTAGGAGGAGATTCCAATACATGGAGCCCTAGCGGGAATGAACATGCTAAAGTAGCCAGATAATCCGCAGCAAAATTAGCCTCCCTGTACACATGAGAAATCTCTACCCACCAATTTCGTCCGATAAGGTCATGAATAGCATGAATGAGTGTAGAACATTCATTGGTACTCATCGTTTTATTTTTCACAAGCTGAGTTACGCAGCGGCTATCAACCTCCGCATGAAGCCAACGGATCCCTTTGTTCCACGCCATACTCAATCCTTGATAAAGACCTCATAACTCCGCCAGAGTCACTGAACACGTCCCTATATTCATCCCAAAACCAGCAACCCAATACCCATTGTGATCGCGAATCAGGCCCCCTGCGGCAGCTACCCCATTTCCTTTGCAAGCACCATCTGTGTTCAACTTGCACCAAGGCCACTTCGGAGGCGACCAACCAATCCATGTGTGGACTTTTTGCTTTGTCAAAATCAACGAGGATTCTTGAAGAGAGAGCACCTCTTTCGTGCGAACCTTTACATCGTTTACCATGGATAGGCTGTCCATAGTTGATCCATTCACCCAAAATTGGTTCCTCCAAAACCATAGTCTCCATATAGCTATTCCAAAGAAGCAGACCCAATCTCCAGCAATATGCCATGCATTCTGGAGGTTAAACATCATCCATGCTTTAAGAGGAGCTTGGAAAAATTGTTGCCTCAGCGCTAGAGGAATTACTCGATGCCAAAATCTTTTTGAGCCCATGCAGTCCCTTAACACATGCAAAGCATCCTCAACCGGGGTTCCACATCTCTCACATTCAGTATTTATCACCATGTGTCGTCGGGCAAGTTCGGCCTTGGTTTTCAGTCGCCCATGGAGAGCTAACCAGATGAAAGTTTTAATACTCTGAGGACCTTGCCATTTCCAAACCATACTCCAACTAATATCCCGTAAAGTGTTGTTTGGGTGCCTGCTCGCATGGTAAGCCGAGGCGGCCGTGAAGTTTCCTTGTTTCGAATGCGACCAATAGAAGCGGTCTGGACCTAGCAGAGCTGAGGGAGGATACATGGAAGCAATCTTCAGGATGGTCGTGTGGGGGAGAAGCTGATCAAATAAATCCCAGTGCCATTGGCCATTTTCGGCCACACAGTCAGCAACCATTAAGCTAGATATGTGGTCAGGGATAGGCGAGATAACATAGTTCGCGATAGGCTTATCCTTGTACACCCAACAATCCCACCAAAACCTGATGCTTTTTCCGTCACCAACAGCCTAGCTCCTACCAGACAGAGTGTCCCTCCAAACCTTGCCAATGGCTTTCCACAGATGGGAGCCATATCTTGTCGGCAAAGACTGGGGAGGGTCAGAGCTATCAACCCCATACTTCGTGCACAGAACCTTGACCCACAGTTTATCCGTCGCCGAGAGGATGCCCCAACTGAGCTTCATTAAGAGAGCCTTATTCATTGCGTTTAGATCCTTCAGACCTAAGCCTCCATACGCCTTTGGACTGCACAAGGTCTCCCAACTAACCATACTCATTCGCTGTTGGTTAGAGCTTCCACTCCATATGAACTTCCTGCATGCTTTATCGATCTGCCTGTTCACTCCATTGGGAAGGCTGGTTGTTTGCATTGCGTAGACCGGGATAGCTTGTAGCACTGTTTGGGTAAGGGTTATCCTGCCAGCCAAGGACAGCAAAGATGCATGCCAGCCCGACAGGCGTTTTTCCACTTTGTCGACAATCTTTTGATATGTGGGCTTGGAGACACGAGTATGAAGCAGCGGCATCCCAAGATATGTTCCCAAGTCATTGATTACAAAAAACCCAAGTGCAGCTCCAATTTGTTTCATGTCTCGGACCGAAATATTTTTGGAGAAGAAAACCTGAGATTTCGTCCTATTTACTTTTGCTTCCGAGCTCCGGCAAAAATTATTTAGGACGACATTTATCACCCTAGCTTGATCAATATCTGCTTCAGCCAAGAGTAAAAGATCATCAGCAAAAAATAGATGGGTGAGGGGGATACCATGTCGAGCAAGACGAATTGGCCTCCAATCCCCCTCAATGACAGCTTGATTAATTCCATGGCTGAGCCGCTCTATACAGAGGACAAAAATATACGGAGAAATGGGGTCTCCTTGCCGTATGCCACGAGATGGAACAAATTCTGCAGAAGCTTCCCCATTCCATAAGACTTTCATTGTGGCCGAAGTAATACAGTTCATAATGATCCGGATCATCTCCCCGGGCAGTCTCGTTTCCTGCAGTGTTTCATAAATAAAGTCCCAATTTAGCCTATCATATGCTTTTTTGAGGTCCACTTTAATTGCCATGAAACCTTTCTTCCCCACTTTCTTACGCATGGAGTGGATAACTTCCTGGGCAATCACAATATTATCAGTGATATGACGGCCAGGCACAAAGCTGATTTGTTGAGGACCAATAAGAGTCGGCATTAGGGCTTGCAGTCTGTTGGCTACAATTTTAGAAATAGTTTTGTAAGCCACTGTGCAAAGACTAATCGGACGATACATTTGTAAGTTGACCGGATGCTCCACCTTGGGTATGAGGACGAGGAGCATAGAATTAATTTCCTTCGAAATGCTGGGGCTGCAGAAGTTACTCTTTATAAACTTGCAGAAAGATTGGCCAACAGTGGTCCATTGGGATTGGTAGAATATCGCATGCAGGCCATCCACTCCGGGTGCCTTTAACGGTTTCATACTAAAGATAGTTTGGCGGATTTCAGTATCTTCAATGGGTGCCAAGAGTCCTTGAGTGACCTCAGTATCCAGGGTAGGGAAGTAGCCTTTCACTGGGTATGGGCTGAAAGCCACAGTTTCACTAGTATAAAGGTTCGAGAAAAATTCCATAGCATGCTGCTTAATAATTTCATTGTCCACAATCCATTCCCCATTCGCGTTTTGGATAGTTGCGATACGATTTTTCCTCCGTCTGGCCAGTGCTTTTTGTTGGAAATAAGTCGTGTTTCTATCCCCATGCATAAGCCAATCTTTTCGCGACTTTTGAAGCCACAAAATTTCCTCCTGAGTTAGAATTTCCTCCAACTCTTTCTGTAGTCTGAGTTCTAATCTGGCCAAACTTCGTCTAGGCGTAGTTTCCAGTGCTTTTTGAATCCCCCCCAGGCGTGCTAAGATTCGACGCTTTTTCTGAAATATATTGCCAAAGTGTTCTCGATTCCATTCCAATGCCCTCTCTACAAAAAGCTCAACAGCATGTAGATACGGCACACTAGTTAACCACGTATTAGCGACCAACTTACCAAATGAATTATCTGTAAGCCATGCGGCTAAGAATCGAAAAGGTTTTTGACCCCCCGTGCTTCTGACATCATTGTTAAATTGAACTAAGATGGGTCTGTGGTCGGAGGCAATTTTGGGCAGGTGCAACACAACATGGTCTGGATACTTGCTTAGCCACTCTGTATTCGAAATAGCTCTGTCCAGCCTCTTCAGAAGCGAGCCACGAGACCAAGTGTAGCGGGGACCATGGAAATTTAAGTCCACCAAACCATTCGTATTATACTAGCTTTTAAACAGACTGCACACTCCAGAGACATTAGTAGAGCCACCTTTCTTCTCATCAGCACGAAGAATAGAGTTGAAATCCCCCCCACGAGCCACGGGCCACGAATCAGTCTAGCCAGAGCGTTAAGATGCTCCCACAACTGCCGATGCAAACTAGGATTGGGGCTTGCATACACCGCTGTTATCTATGTTTTCAGTCTATTGCTCTCGGATATTTTGAAGTGGACGAATTGCTTATGATTGAGCACAACTTCCACCTCAAACTCGCCCCTCCATAGGAGCCAAATACCTCCGGAAAAACCCAAAGCTTCAATACGATAAGAGTACTCAAATCCGCTGCCTTTGATGAACTCATCCGCTTGCTTCCCACTGATTCTAGGTTCCATTAGAATAACCATGGAAGGACTATAATTCTTGATAAGGGTAGTAAAAGAACGACGGAATCCCCTCGATGCCGCCCCCTGAACATTCCAAAACAGAATTTACGTTTTCATAGAAAGAGCTTAAGAGGGTATGGAACCTTACTGACGCGGCTGAGTTACCTCTTCCACTAGGTCCATGGCCGTTTCTTCAACAAGGGACACCTCACCTTCTGAAGAGTCGGCTCCATCCTCACTGGTAACCACATAGTCACTGTCATTCTCGTCATCCTCCATGTCCACGTTAGCTGCTAAGCCCGTGAGAGTATGCGGGTCACCATCCAACGCGGGCATAGTGAGCAGCCCACCATCACTGTTGTGGGTATTAAGGGTTGAAAGCTGGCCAGTAGCATAAGGGAGGGGTGCAATGGCTAATTCTGCAGGGAAAGTTATGGCCGAGTGGTGGAGGGGATTTAAGCTAGTTGGTACGTGTACATATGGCGGTAGAGGGTTGAGGTCTGCATGGATTGCATGGGACGTGTTATTATCACGATAGTCATGTGGGGGAAATGGGCTATGGGGAGCTTGGCTTTCTTGAACGTGGGAGACCGTTTGCACTCCTTTAGATGTTCCCACGTGGCCCGGGTCTGCTTGTTTAACGGATTTGTGAACATTCTTCCTGCGAGCATTTTTCGGTGTTGATGACAAAGTAGGGCGTGGGTGGGTATCACAACCCATTTTATTGATGATGAGTGGCAACTTCATAAAAGGATAGTAAACTTGTGCCAGATTGATGATCATAAAGGAGATACAATTGGAAAATTGATTGAGTCTTGCTTGCTTGAATGGGGTATTGATAAAGTGTTTACAATTATTGTTGATAATGCAAGTTCGAATGATTTGGTCATTTATTATTTAAAAAAGAAGCTGAATAACTAGGGTATGCTTGTATTGAATGGTGATTATCTTCATGTTATATGTTGTGCACATATTATAAATTTGATTGTAACTGAGGGGTTGAAAGAGATGAATAATTTTGTTTCTAGCAGTCGCAATGCTGTGAAATATGTAAGATCATCACCGGCAATATTAATAAGGTTTAGAAAATGTGTTGAGCATGCAAAACTTGATTATAAACGTATTATTGTGATGGATGTTCCTACTAGGTAGAATTCCACTTATTTGATATTAGAGAGTGCTCTTGTATATCAAAAAGCTTTGGAACGATTGGAGGATGATGATGGATTTTATAGATCCTATTTTGAAGAGAAAGAGGGTGGAAAAAAAGGATTGGGCCACCGGAACTTACAGATTGGGTGAATGCAAGTGTATTGAATAATTTTTTGGAGAATTTCTATGAAATTACAAAAAAAACTTTAGTGCTTCTTTGTCTGTTACATCACATTTGTATTTTCATGAGATGCATTCTGTAGAGTCAAATTTACAAGGATTGATACTAAGTGATGATTCTTATTTGAGTGCAATGGCAAAGAAGATGAAAGAGAAGTATGACAAATGTTGGGGTTCCCTCAACACTCTAAATAAGTTGTTAATTGTTGCTGTTGTGATTGATCCGCGTTATAAATTGAGTTTTGAGAAGTCTTGTTTTAAGGAGTTGTATGATGAAAATGTTGTGTGTGATCTCATAAAAGTGATTAAGGGTTTATTGTCTTCTTTGTATGACTTTTACACAAATAATAACCTTGGATATGATGGTGGTAGCCAAAACCAATCTGTTAATGATGTCATTTTTCCATCCGAGTTAGAGAAAAAAAGTGAAATTATTGATTATAGATTAGCTAAGGTAGCAAAGCTTTCAAAATGGAAAAAGAAGCAGCTGGAAGAGAATGGTATAGAGTTGCAAAATGAAGTGGACAAATATTTATTAGATTATTGTGAAAATTGTTTTAATGATTCAGTTGATTTGTTGAACTAGTGGAAGGTAAATGGTGGGAAGTATAAAGTTTTGTCTAATGTAGACAAAGACATTCTTGCAATCCCAATATCTACAGTTACTTCTGAGTCTGTATTCAGTACAGGAGGACACATTCTTGATCCATTTCTCTTTTTTCATTAGTTATATACTAATAATTTGATTGTTAAATTTTGAAATATTAGATTTTTTGTAAGGATTTTAATATTTGTGTTTTTTTAATTTTTTAATTAATTAATTAATTTTTGTTTAGACCATAAAAATGGACTTTTTCAAAAGCCTAACCCAATTAACCCAACCCGCAACTCTGTGGGTTGGGTCAGGTTGAGTTGAAAAATGTAATGGTTTGGATTAGGTTGAATTTTTTCAACCCGTTCTATATGTGGATTGTGTTGGATTGATTATCAACCTCACCCGTGCCCACCTTTAGTTTACACATACGGTACTGGTCATGATACTATTCACATATATTATACCGTGTGTGTGAATATATTCACACATACGGTACTGGTCATGACCCTTAGTTCACACATACAGTACTGGTCATGACACTATTCACATATATTATACGATGATGTGGCATTGAACCATGACGTGGCAGCATTCGATTGGACGAATGATGCAGCATTGACTGCTTATGTGGCGTTGACCGATGATGTGTCACAATTCTATTGGACTAAAATGATTATATGGCGTTGACCAGTGACGTGGCAGTATGTTAGACCAAAAAACGTTTGTACGGTACATGTATATATACAGAATGACAACCCTGATGATGTGTTTTATCCAATCAGAACTTTCCACATGTCACAATTTTGAGCATCTAAATTGCTTTAATCGACCATGATTTACTCATTGTATCTATAAATAGGGGTCTCCCCCCGAATTTGGCACTCCTGAATTCATTTTTGAGCTCTATTTTCTGTGATTCCTTCTCCATCTTGTATTTTCTACGTATTTTCTGTAATCCCCCATTTACCCCTAGTTCAATTATGAGTAGATAATTTTCTTTCAAGCTTCGATTGAAGGTGAAGTCTCAACCTGTTCTATGGGCTTAATTTGGTAAATTTATTTTCTCTTCCCTTCTAATATTTGTGGATATTTTAACTTTTTATCGATAGATAGTAATAATCTTATCTAGATATTGCACTGGTATAATCGTCTTCCCAGTGCAAGGTTATTACTATTGACACGATAAGCACTTAACATCATATTTATTAGAATGGGTTCATGAAAAGTGGAACCCCCCTTCATAATTTAATTGACACTAATAAGGAATAATAAGCTTATGGTGCATGTTGAATGCAAATCCAGAGACCAAAGCGCTTCATTTTAATAGTTTTCATTTTAATTTCTTCCTACCATTCTAATTTAAATTTTAGAATAGTCTAAATCACTTTCACCACAAATCCAACCACCCATTCAAAAAATTAACTCTACAAGCAATTAAAATCCATCTCCTCATGAGATCGACACTCTTCACCGTTGATCTATTATACAATAGATTCGTGCACTGACGAGTTCAATAAAATTTTTAAAACAGTCTTGAGAAGGCCTCGCCTTTAAAAAATTTTTAATATGAAAATAATTGCAAATTATACTACCCTCTAAGGCATGAATTATACTGTCCTCCAAGGCATAAATCATACTGCCCTATGAGCAGTCTGCAAATAAGTGCAAATTATACTGCCCTTCGAGGCATGAATTATACTACCTTATGCACAGTGTTCAAATAACTGCAAATTATATTGCCCTCCGAGGCATTATTATATTACATATTGTGCAAACTTTATTGAACTCGCAAATGCACGAATTTATTATAGAATATATCAATGGTGATGAGTGTCGATCCCATGAGGAGGTGGATTTTAATTATGTATAGAGTTAATTTTCTAAGTGGGTGATTGAATTTATGGTAGAAGTGATTTAGATTGTCCTAAAATTAAAATTAAAATAGAGGGAATAAATTGAATTGAAATCTATTAAAATGAAACGTTTGAGATCTGAATCTGTATCAACATGCACCATGGGCTTAATATTCCTTATTAGTGTCAATAAATCATGAAGGAGGTTTTCACTCCTCATGAACCACACTTTAATCAATATGATGCTAAGAGCTTATCGTGCCAAATATTAAAACCTTACACGAGAGAGCCGGTTATACTAATGTGGTATCTAGACAAGATTATTACTATCTATCAACGAGAAGTCAAAACATCCACAAAAATCAGAGGGGAAGAGAAAATAAATTTACCAAATAAAGCTCATGGAACATGTTGAGATTTCACCTTCAACTGAAGTTTAAAAAAAAATTAACTACTCATAATTGAACTACGGGTAAAATGAAAATTTATTAAAATATGTAGAAAATACAAGATGGAGAAGGAATTATAGAAAATGGAGCTAACAAATGAATTTAGGGGTGTGGAATTAGGGTGGAGCCATTTTTTATAGATACAATGAGTAAATCATGGTCATCATATTAAAACAATTTGGATGCTTAGGATTTCATCATGTGGTAAGTTCTGATTGGATAGAACACATCATCAAGGCTGTCATTCCATGTAATGCATGTATCGTACGCACGTTTTTTGGTCCACTAACGTACTGCCATATCACTGGTCAACTCTACATAATCATTTTAGTCCAATAGGATCGCGACACATCAGCGGTCACCGCCAACTCATCAGTCAATGCCATATAAGCGGTCAATGCCACATCATTCGTCCAATCGAATGCTGCCATGTCATTGGTCAATGCCACATCATCGTACCATATATGTGAACAGTATCGTGAATAATATCATGAACAGTACCATATGTGTGAACAATACAGTATATGTGAGCAGTGTCATTTATGATTTTATGCTCCCAAGGTTTTCAACTGTCCTGAATTCAAAATTGTTATTCGTTTTACTATCTGATCTCTCGTTTATTGTGAAATGACCATGATGCCCCCTAAAATACATAAAATGCATAATTATAATAAAACACACAATTAAATTACAAGGGACTTAAATACATGAAAGTGGGGATGTTAGTAAGAATGATTTAAAAAAAATAATCGTGTTTATTCAATTAGACTAATGATAGCAATCAAATAAAAATATAAGTATTATCTCCAGTCTAAAGAAACTTCAACCTCACATTAACCATCCTTATGCATTAGTCTAGTAGACTTTGTCACAACTATAGTAATCAAGTCACTTTTAAGAATGATTTGTCAAATTTCAAAATATCACTGGTAGTAGTGACACTCTCACAAATAAATTAAACCCACTAAAAATAGTTACTCCAATGAACAATAAATTGAAAGAAAATAATAAAGAAGTAATATCACATACTCTCACCAAGATGAAAGGAATATGCCCACGACTTACAAATAACATGATCTTTAAGTCAAACAAAATGTTAGTCAAACCAAAGTATTTTTTTCTCTTTTTTTAATTTTTTTATGCATCACTACATTAGCCCATATAATTAGCTTCTACTTCAGAGTATAGATCTCTAAAATCAAGAATGATTTTTATTAGAATGTAACGTAGGCCAAGGAAATGACTAACAAAGGAGAGGAAATAAGGAAAACAAAATATATGTTTGAGAAAAAATAGAGATCTTTTAGAAATTACAAGGTACATTTCGCTTATTTATTATTTTTTTTCTCTTTTTTCTTTTTTTTGAAAGAATTTGTTTTTGTATGGCACAACTTTACTGAACAAAATAATTATTTATATTTTTCTCAAACATAAATCGGTGATGAAACTTATAAGACATCGGATAATATTCCAAATCAGAGTAGGTCAAGATAATAAGTTGATAAAGAAAAAAAATTTATATGAAAGACTCAAAAGGATTAACTATAGATATTTTAAGGGATGGATAGAAAGACTCAAATAGGTCAAAGATGGCATTTCCATCATCTTTTAGGGCTCTAAATAATCTTCTATATCTACTCGTTAGATGGATCTTCAGACGTAACAACACATATTTTTCTCTTTTTTAAATTTTATTTAACCCTTTTTTTAGAGGATTGACTCAAAGGAAATCTAGAGATCATGTATAAAATAATAAACTGATAAGTTGTATGAAGAATGGGTAAAAAGGGTTACTCTCCAAGAAAAATGACAGGCTTAAAAACTCACTTGGTATTCATTATGATATATGTACATTCCTTCAAACAACTCATATTTACATCCGACATTAACATGTAGAGTAACAAACATGACATAACATCACTTAAGACCAAAAATAATACAAATACTAAAATTTGAAAGTCATCATGTCATCTAATGTTTAAAAAAAATCACAATTTTTTTAAACAACATTCTACCTCCCTCAACTTATTCTAAACATCAAAAGAAAATATGCATGCATAAAGATGAAAATGATGAAGAAAAACTAATTGGAAATGTTACACTTAAAATGATAGAAAAAAATCTAATTAGAAATGTTACACTAATTAGAATTTTTTTTTTAACTAAGAAAATGCATTTCTAGAGTCATTGCACTCCATATTCAGTCATTTTCGACTCAAAAATTTGAAAGCATCTATTTGTAAAGGGGAAATTAGAAAGAAGCTAGAAAAAAAATTATTGTCAAAGCTTAATAAAGAAAAAGAAAATGTCTAGATTTTTTTTTGTTTTTACTTCCAAACCAAAATGATTCGTTTCTAGAGTAACTACACTCCATATTCAGCCATTTTCGACTCAAAAAGTTAGCCACGGTTAGTATCTATAACAAAAAATCAATAAAAACTTAACCAAGCTTGAGACATTCCATAATTTTCAACTATTCCCTCCCCCTAACCAAACAAAACATTGTCCTCAATATTTTAAAAGAAATAAATAGAGTTTAAAAGACATCACGTAAGTGTTGCAACACATAAGAAAATATTTACAAGCAGAGAGTTAAATCTAATTTGCACTTCTTACTATAGTTATTATTACCATCATTATTTGGACACTCTAACACAAAGGTTCTGGGGTTTGGCTTTAGTCTATAACCTTGTAACAGATCAAGTAGCCATTAACAGTGTGAGCACGAATGAAAACCTTTTTGGCTGTGAAAGGAATGAAATAGTTTTTTATTGCATGGTTAAAAAATGTGATGAAGTCATCATAAAAGTTATTGATATTTAACAAACCGATGAGTTTCTAATGAATGTGCAGATGGGCCTAAGATGCTAATGTGATAAGTGCCTCTAGAGTCGTAAGATCTCCTGGTAAGAAAATAAAAGCATTAACATGATTAAGCATTTTAGTTATTCTTTCTTACATACCTGAGACAACTAACTCTTCTCCAATTGGTGATTCAGATGAACAGCCCAAAGGTTTTAGGGTTCTTGGGATGATGCCAGGGTTCTTGGGATGATGCCTAACACTCGGCTCTCTCTAACATAAGTAGCTTCTGAGACTAATTTTGATAACCCTCGGTCACGTCCTCCATATACCAAGTGTAATTTCCTAACTGCTTTGCTTTGACCAAGATCTATGGTTGCCTCAACAAACTCTTTATATTTGTCATAGTTAAACCAAGAGAGCACACAAATTTTTTTGAATTTTTTATTGGGAGTACCTGCCATTGGGATAATTTTAAAAAAACAACTTTTGAGTGCTTAAAAATATTCATATTTAAGTATCTTGGTGACAGTGAGCCACAGCTGTATGTGTTGTAGCATGTCTGTGTCAAGTAACGCATAAAGCACATGGTTCGAGAGTAAAATAGAAACAGTAAAAAGGAACAAACAAACAATGATAAAATAAAATTATTAAGGATAATAATGCAAATGATAAAACAATAGTGAAATAAAACAACAGCAAAGTAAAATGATATTATAAGTAGTTGCGATTGTGACTCACATCTTCTTTTGGCTTTACGTCAACACGTGGCTTGAACACCCTCTATGGTCGAGGATAGGTTTCCCATCCAGTTTTCTTAGAAACTAGTAAATAGGGTTGTTTATACTCAGATTCCCAAGATTATATTGTTCATGCTCTTTTTGGAATAATGGCTATAACTGGAGAATTACTCCTTGTACGTATCCACTAGGATGCGTTTCAAGAGACAAAAAGATATTATCCAATGACTTATTATTCAAGCTATTCCTAATGAATTTAATCATGTATTCCCTGTTATCAGACACTATTCCTAAAGAACATGGATTTTTTTCGCATCTCATTCTGACACACTTATAACAAGCAATAGAAAGTATTCGACCTATTCTTTTTCTTGCATAACTTTCTTTACCAACTAGATATGTATGCAATAAATTTGGGAGGCAACTCACCTACCAATCATACTTTGGCCTTGATAACCAGCGGATGTCAGCAGGTATGTTATTCCTCATAAGCAACCGCATGCGTTCGAACCGAGCTTTATAAATTGTAAGGAGGGCATTATGAGAAAATAAAGGAAATCGATTGTGAAGCTTTGCTAAAATTTCATTTATGTCCATACCTTCTCCTTAAAATATCAGTTATTATGGGAAATTGAAGTAATCGACTTGATTGTCACAGAGTACCGTTATTCGCCACTTAATCGGGGTAACAAACTAAAGCACATAAACGAAGTAACAAACTAAAACATACAATGAAAATTACTATTGTCCTCTTATTGAATTTGCCTTAAGCTCCAACTGGATATTGTAGATACCTCCCTCAAAATCTCTGAGTTGTCTTTCTAAAGCCTTAACATTGGATACTAACTCTAGTGGTTGCAGATCCCAAATATGATGTATTTTACAAAATTGAATCTGTCTTCTGAGATGATATTTTACACGTTAAAGTCGTCTAAGAAGGTCCAAGAGGATCTGTCTACCTGAGGCACTCATGATTAACAATGATAAAAGAAAACTTATTGGTTAAATAAACACAGTTATGTAAAAAAATAATTTCAATTAGCAAAAGAATAGTAAAAAGAAAAAAATCAAATCACCGAAAAGAAAGAAAAATCTCAATTTAAATCTGGTAGGTCACTCAAATTTATTTCAGTGTCCTCTCCATGTAGTTGATACTCTAGATATGGCTTTAATCTTTGACCATTAACTTTAAAAGTGACATCGTTCTTAGATTCCTTAATTTCACCATCTTTTCTAATATGTGCTTTATTTCTTGATTGGAGATCTCGACTTGGCTACCGCTTTGCGGATAATAAGGGGTCGCCACTTTATGAGTAATGGAATCCTTAGTCAAAAGACCTTTGAATGATTTGTTACAAAAGTGGGCACCACTATAACTAATTATTGCTCGAGGGAATCCAAAGCGTGAAACAATGACGCTTTTCAAAAATCCTATCACCACCTTGTGATCATTAATTCTACATGGAATTGCTTCTACCTATTTCGATACGTAGTCAACAACAACCAATATGTAATGATGGCCAAAAGAAAGGGGAAATAGACGCACGAAGTCGATAATGGCATCATATTCCTTTGTGTAATACTCCTCATTTGTTGACACCTATCACATGAAAGCAAAAAGTGTAAGCATCTCAAAATACAGTTGGCCAATAAAAACCACATTGTAAAACTTTAGTAGCTATTTTCTTAGCGCTGAAATGGTCTCCACAAGCTTGTTCATGACAAAATGAAAGGATATATAGAAATTCACTTTCTAGGACACATCGTCTGACAATTTGATTTGCACAATACTTGAACAGACAAAGGTTATCCCAAAATAAATTCTTTATTTTCATAAAAAATTTAGCTTTGTCTTGATTAGTCCAATGCTCTGGCAGTTGACCTATAACAAGATAATTAATTATATAAGCATAATATGGTAATACTTCCACACTTATCAATTGTTCGTCTGAAAATGATTCATTCAATGTTAATGACATGGACCTGGTAACCAACCTTTAATCTCATTTCCAAATCCTGTTATGTAATTGTGGCAAAATTGAGATGAGAGAAATGGTCAGCCACAACATTTTATGTGCCTTTCGTATCTTTGAATTTTCAAGTCAAATTCCTGCAAAAGTAATATCCAACGAATTAATCTAGTTTTGTATCTTTCTTTGTGAGAATATATTTAAGAGCAGCATGATCTGTAAATACAATTATTTTACAACCAATGAGATAAGATCGAAATTTCTCTAATACAAACACTACTGCTTGCATTTCTTTTTCAGTGTTGAATAGTTCAAATGTGCACCATTCAATGTCATACTATCATAGTAAATAACATGGGAATTCGATCAAGTCTTTGTCCTAATATTGTTCCCACTATATAATCAGATGCATCACACATGAGCTTAAATGGTAAGTTCCAGTTTAGGGGTTGAATGATGGGTGATGATGTCAACAACTATTTTAATTTTTAAATGCCACAAGACATGAATTATCAAAGACAAAAAGTACCTCCTTAGCAAGTAGATCTTACTTCTCTGACTGTTTTAGGTGGAGGAAGATTGAAAATGAGATCTACCTTGACTTTATCAACCTCAATACCTTTGATCGAAATGATGTGACCGAGAACAATACCTTATTTTATCATAAAATAATACTTTTCCTAATTTAAGACATGGTTCTTCTCTATACGTCTATGTAGAACTAATGTCCAGGAGAAGCTGCTTAACTGAGGCACTCATGATTAACAATGATAAGAGAAAACTTAATGGTTAAACAAACACACTTATGCAAAAATAATTTCAATGAGCAAAAGAATAGTAAAAAGAGAGAAAAAATAAAATCACCGAAAAGAAAGAAAAATCTCAATTCAAATCTGGTGGGTCACTCAAATTTATTTCAGTGTCCTCTCCGTATAGTTGGTACTCTAAATATGACTTTAATCTTTGACTACTAACTTTAAAAGTGAAATTGTTCTTAGGATCCTTAATTTCAACTACTTTATATGGAAAAAAGTGTGAACAATAAAGGGGCCTGACTATCGAGAGCATAACTTACCTGGGAATAGATGCAAGCAAAAATTGAATAAAAGTATTTTCTGACCTCCAGTGAAAGATTTTCTCATAATTTACTTGTCATGAAAGACGTTTATTCATTGCTTGGAAATCTTGGCATTTTCGTATGCATCATTGCAAATTTCTTCAAGTTCTGTCAAGAGCTGACTGGGGCTTGTGCCTTTCCTTAGCCCTGCCTTTCATGACTAAATATCTCTCCACCAGGCGGTTGGTTAGATTGTTGTAATATTCTTTCTGAGCTAGCTTACTGCATGTCAAAGTTGAATTTCTTGATGGCCCAGTATACACAATGCTTAAGTTTCATAGGTAGGTGACAAGCTTTTTCATACACAAGCATGTAGAGTGACATCACAATTGAGGTCTTGAAAGCAGTTTTATATGCCCATAATACATCATCGAGTCTTAATGACCAATTTTTTCTGTCTGACATCACTGTCTTTTCTAATATGTGCTTTACTTCTCGATTGGAGATCTCAACTTGGCCACTGGTTTGTAGATGATATGGGGTCGCTAGTTTGTGAGTGATTGAATATTTTGTCAACAGAGATTTGAATGCTCTATTACAAAAGTGGGCACCATCACTGATTATTACTCAAGGGAATCTAAAGTGTGAAATAATATTACTTTTCACAAATCCTATCACCACCTTGTGATCATTGGTTCTACATGGAATTGCTTCTACCCATTTTGATACGTAGTCAACAGTAACTATTATGAATTGATGGTCAAAAAAAGAGGGAAAGGGTCCCATGAAGTCGATACCCTATACATTAAAAATCTCAACCACTAAAATTAGATTTATTGGCATTATATTCCTTCGTGTAATGCTACTTGTTTGTTGACACCTGTCACATGAAAAACAAAAAGTGTAAGCATCTCAAAATATAGTTGGCCAATAGAAATCACATTATAAAACTTTAGTAGCTATTTTTTTAGTACTGAAATGGCCTCCACAAGCTTGTTTACAGCAGAATGAAAAAATATTCTGAATTTCAAACAGGACCTTTCTGATGCACAGGATCCTCAGGTGTGAGGCAAGCGCAGAGCATACCATTCCAGTTATAGCCATGAATCGCCAACTTCCCTTCAAAGCTCTTAACCAGAGAAATTTCCCCATCAGTAATTTGAATAATCTTATTTGATCTCCTAGAAGAAGATTTTTTCACCATGGAAACAAACACATCTCCAGCTTCTACATCATCTTCATCTCATATTTATCTTTCTTCTACTCTCTCTCTCCCCAAATCATACTCTAAACGCATAACCTCAAGAATTGAGAATCTTGTTGAATATTCTTATATTCCAGAATCTGCTCAAGTCACTGAGTCCCAGTTTCCCCTCATGAGTCCCGACAATCGCTACAAACAAAAAACTTCTTTCACTAGAAGTATTCGAACTCTCATCTCTATTAAAAGATCACTCTCAAAAAAATATATTCAGTCTTCTAAACTGGATTAGTGTGCTTTACAAGACTCACAGAGTAAACAATATGTTACTATGGAAATACCTTCAGATCTCGTCGCCAACTAGAAACAAGAAGGATACACACATCTCTATCTTGGTGGTGTACGATTAATTCTCACTCTTCATGGTAAAAAAGGCTTACCTATTACAGCTAGAATTGCTCTCCCAGATACCAGGTTCAAGGAGAACCAACACGCTGTTATAAGAACTGTTTTGACAACCCTTCATGCTGGCAGTGTTTTATTAACTTTTTACCCCAATTTCAACCTCTCTCTTGAGGATCCCAATCTTCCAACAACCCTTAAAGTCCAGATCTAGCTCCAAGGAGCCGAACAAACACCCACGTCCAAGATTGCAACCCTCCATCATCAAATAATGTATCGATTAAGATTGCAACCCTCCATCATCAAATAATGTATCGATTACAAAATCATGCACTAGATCTTCCTACACCATACACAACTTCTGATGCTTTGATGATATTGGCAGATACAGACACAATTCCAACCATCATCCAAATCCTCAAACAAATTCAGAAACAAGATCTGCTCAAACTCATGCCTCTTGAATGGTTAACCAACTATGAGCATTTTCACTAAAATTCTGAACCAGTCCAAACCTCAAAAGCTACATTTGACAGATGCCCAAATGGTCAAATCAAACTGACTTTTCAAACTCATGACACTACGCCCATTCCAGACAGTACACAGCTTTCTTATACTGCTATGATCACAACAGTTCACACTGGTCAAGAAAAGAAACTTCCTATTCATGGTTTTCATCAGAAAGGTATCCAGTATATCCTGATAAAATTAATAGTCATTTTCTATGGGATATTCCTGAAGCCCATATGTGCAATCCAGATTGTCCTTGTTTGGATAATACATATGTTGATGAAGAATTGGAAGTTATGTGATGAAGCAAAAGAAGAAGAAAAAATCTTCTTCTCCTCTATCACCTTGCAAATCCTTTCTTCTACAACCTCTACCGGATCCAAAACTCCTGTTCACTCAATCAGGTCATGCCTTATGTTTTCAAGTCATTCCTATGAGGAATCCTTTCCTCCCCTTGAAAAACAGACAGACCCACAAACCCAAGTTACCTCAAAACTTTTTGTTCAATCTCCAATTACAGCCTCTGGGCAACTTGAAGAACCAAATAAATATGAAGCTGTTTTGAATTGGCAAACCAAAAATGCCAATGCTCAAAATCATTCTCTTCAACAACTCAGAAAGAAAATTGATCGTGTTGCCACTCAAGTCTCCCAGACTGAAACTAAAGTTGATTCAATCAGCAGTCGTTTAGATAAGATGTATATCCATCTCCAAGATCGGATTTCTGTACTAGACACCGATCTCAGACGAATGATTAACAATCATATCTGGAGTCCAGAGTTTAATAAAAAAAAAGCGGAGATCAGAAAACTCAAAGTTGATTTATCTAGGATTGATGCTGAAAAGACTCGACCTTCTCTTTTTACTCATCCACAGCCTACACCAGTACCTCCTCTAATCTTTGACACCTTTACACCTTTCTACATACCATCCCGACCTCAACAACCTGTTTATAATCAATTCTTTGGTTTCTCTCACCTTCAACCAACTCCCCAACCATCTTCACCCAAAAAACCACGATCTGAAGTCAAAATCTCTGAACCACGTCCAAAGATCACGTCCTCTTCCTTTGCATCCACAATCCCTCCAGAAGAATCACCACAAGACCATTCTGAGCCTCTTAAAAAAGATAAAGGCCTAATGGACCACTATCATTATCATATTGTCCAGATCCAATCTTCAGATTCCTCTGACTCTTTGAGCCTGAAACACATAATTCATCCTCATCCTCCTCTTATGACTCATCAAACGCCTCTACTGACTCTGAGTCTGAATATGCTGACATTACAGGCATATTAATGGCCACTGAAACTGCAGATCCAAGTGCCTCTACTCCAACATCTATTGTTGATGACAATCCTTCTGACAAAGCTTCTCAAACAGACCCAGTACCACCACCAGTCCATGAACACTCAACCAAACCATCTTTAGCATCTTGGTTTACATTTGATGACATTCGCCATCACAAATGGGCTGCTCAACTTCAAGAATTTGCTGCCTGGATTGATCTCCAAGGTACCAAGCCTAATGCTCAACCTCGAACTGTTTTTCGTGAATTCATGGCCCGTTCCACAGGTTCCTTATGAGACTGGCTAGAAAGCTTAGAAGAATATAAACAGCTCCAATTCATGGAATCTCCGATTGGTACAGCCCTCAATCTCATTCATGAGCAATTCATCAGTGAAAAACTACTTCCACTAAAGCAGACAAAAAAGAATACTATTAGATGAAATGCTGCTCCCTTAAAAGACATCTTTTGGATACTCATTACAAAAGAATGAGTATTATCTTCTATAAGCTAAATGGGTTTAATGAGCCATCTCTTAAACATGTTTTCATTGCCTCTCTTCCTCCTGAGTTACGACTCGATCTTTAGAAAAAAACTCACAGCCATAAATATGAGCATTGCTGATATCTCTCAGGGAAAGATTTTTCAAATGGCCATGTTATCTCTTGATAAGATCTGTTCAAAGATATCATGGAAGATAAAAAAAAAAACCCTTCTCTGAAGCTTGTCGAAAACCTCATCTCAAGATAGAAGGTAAAGATGAAAAGAAGTGTATTTGCTCGCCTAAAAAGGAAAAATATTTTCAGAAACACTTCCACAGAAAATCATCCTCCAAAAAACTTTTTTGTTATTTCAGAAAGAAAGATGTTTCTCAGTACCGAAAGAAAAAAATCCAAATGTTGTTTCATTTGCAAGAAACGCGGTCACTTTGCAAGAAATGCGGTCACTTTGCTCGACATTGTCCTCACAAATCAACCAAAGTTGTTCGTTTTATCCAACATCTTCAACATTTTTCCCTGTTATCTGAGAATGAGGATGTCGAATCAAATTTTTCAGAACAGTCAACACAAGATGACCAAACTGCCTTTCTTATTGCTGAATCTTCTGATTCTAAAGATATTTCAGTCATCTCTATAGTTCAAATTTTTAATCATGTTTCCACTATTCCTTGACCTTCTCTCAAGATGCCCATCCTTCTTTCCAAATTCTATAAACCTATTCCTGTTATTAGGTTTATTGACACTGGTGCATATACCAGTATGATTGATCCTTCTATTCTTCCATCAAACTGTTGGGAACCTCATTCCAAGCTTTTCAGAGTTGTTAATGGTGAAACTTTTGAAACCACCTTAATTACTAAAAAATCTATTGGTATTCCATTCTTTCCGAATTGCATCATTTGGAAAAAGATTGTAGCTTCCAAACTCCCAAATAAAGATTTTCTCATAGGTTTTGACGTTCTTTATCTAGTTAAAAGCCTATTCCTCACTAGTTCTGGAGTTCGCTACAAACAGAGTTCATGCCTTATACAGATACTCTACATCTGTATACACTTTCTAAAATATTATCTCCATATAGTCAAATCTCACAAAAGTTCTTAGAGTTCTGTCCAAAAAATCATTCCTTGTTTTATCATCCTTCACCTCTTTGGAAAAATGAATAATTTTTTATTCACCTTCCTTTCAAACTCAACAAAGACATCAACCCCACAAAAGCTTCACACCCGAGTATGTCTCCTTCCAACCTCTTGCTTGTTAAACAAGAATGTTCTCAGTTACTTCAACAAGGTCTCATGGAGTCCATTGATTCAGGTTGGGCTTGTCAAGCCTTTTATGTTGAAAAACGATCTGAATTAGTTCGTGGAAAAAAAAGATTAGTGATTGATTACCAGCCACTCAATTCTTTTCTTAAAGATGATAAGTTTCCCCTTCCAAAATTTCAGACCCTATTTGTCCATCTCCAAGGGGCTCATATCTATCTAAGTTCGATTTGAAAGCAGGTTTTTGGCAACTTGGTATTTCACCAGTTGACCGTCATGAAACTGCCTTCTGCATCCCTGATGCCCATTACCAATGGACAGTCATGCCTTTTGGTCTCAAAGTCACTCCCTCCATATTTCAAAAAGCCATGACAAAAATCTTTAGTCCTATTCTCCATCATGCATTGGTCTACATTGATGATATTTTGTTATTTTTCTCTAACCATGAGAGCCACCAGAAGCTCCTTTTGGATTTCTTTCACATTGTGCAGGCACGTGGCATCATGCTTTCCGAAAAGAAAAGCAACATAGGAAAGGAATCCATTGACTTTCTTAGTATGGTGATTAAAGATGGCCAATATCAGCCTGGTCCCCATATTGCAATCAAATTACTAAAGTTCCTAGAACACATCTCAACAGAAAGCATATACAACAATTCCTCGGGATTGTTAACTATGTCCGTGATTTTATCCTAAAAGTTGCAATCCACACCAGCCAATTGTCCAGCATGCTCAAGAAACAGTGCCCTCCCTGGGGTCCTGCTCAGACAGAAGCTGTCAAACAGCTAAAGGTGATAGCCCAATCACCCCCTCCACTCCGAATTCCCACAAATGGACAACGCATCCTCTAGACTGATGTCAGCGATGATTATTGGAGTGCCATTCTTCTCGAAGACATCAATGGCGTGCGTCATTTCTATGCACATGCAAACGGACAATTCAAAGACTCTGAAAAGAACTACCATGTGATCTACAAAGAAATTTTAGCAGTCAAGTATGGAATTAAAAAATTTGAATTCCATCTCATCAGCCACAAATTCCTTATCAACATGGATAATTCTTCTTTTCCCCGAATCTTTAACTTCAAGAACAAATTGCTACCTGACAAGCAATTACTCAGTCTCAAAACCTGGTTTGCTAAATATGATTTCACTATTCAACACATAAAAGGCCACTAAAACCTCATTCCAGACTTCCTCACTCGTCCAGCTATAAATAAGCCTGCACTCATCTCCTCGATTCAAATCATTCCAGTTATAACCATGAATCGCCAACTCCCTTCAAAGCTCTTAACCAGAGAAATTTCCCCATGAACATCTCTTTCCAATCGGCTTACTAATTGTAAGATTTTGCAAAGAAGTTTCTCTATCGGTTTTTATTTAATGTTCAATCCAAAAAAACTGACCGATTTCCTAATCTTTGTATGGAGCACCTGTTTCTCACAGGCCTCACTCTGTCCTCTCTAGCAATCTCCGAAGATGATCTTTGGTATATGTGGTGTCTCACCACCTTGTATGCTATAAAGCTAGTTTTCCCATTAAACCAGTCCTGACTCACCTTACCACTCCAGAGTTCTCCCAGATCTCTTATGAACTCTTTTTGAATGGTATTCTCCCCTCACTTGGTGGCGCCAGCAACTCCAACATTTGTCTACCTTTCACATATTAGAAAAAATGCCAGAATAAGAAGCTAACGTGTGGACTACAACTTTCATCATCCACAGGCCTTATTTCCAACATCCAGAAACACAGGACTACTAGACACAAGACATGACATATGAATGGAAAACTTACTCTCATCTTTATACCTTCATCCATGATACAACGGTCACTTCCGCCCTCAAACCCTATCTCATGGAACTTAGCAATGTTCCTCGACCTACCACAAATATTCACCATACCTCCATTGGACCATCACACACTCTTGAAATCATCCCAAAAACACAAGGCTATACTCCAGGTTCAAGTTCAAGTCCTTAAGAAATCCTTGTTATGGAACAACGTCTTAACTACACAAATTTCTTATTCCAAGACGCCCAGGACCCATGGGAAGACTTTCAGTCCCTTCTCCATACTGATACTCCCCATGATACCTCACGACACATGTCTGAAACTGATGAAGACAAGTACCAGCAACCTGAGGCATATCTCGACAAGAGACAAAGGCATCAGCACAAGCGATAATATGAGAAAGAAACAGGAGATGTGCCACCATCGCATTATCGATCCACTCCATAATGATACTTTGTTGCTCTCACACAACTTTTGATGCAATAACCCATGTGACTCCCGTTTGTCTTTTGTTAAAGTCCTTGTACATGTGCTTTACTTTTGTTAAAGTCCTTGTGAGTGTACTTTGCTTTTATTAAAGTCCTTGTAAGTATGCTTGCCTTTTGTAAAAGT
Source organism: Citrus glauca (assembly GCA_029633175.1). Taxonomy (NCBI): domain Eukaryota; kingdom Viridiplantae; phylum Streptophyta; class Magnoliopsida; order Sapindales; family Rutaceae; genus Citrus; species Citrus glauca. Next base: position 32,265,428 of record JAQOOD010000009.1, read on the forward strand.
CCTGATTGACTTGCTTTGCTTTCAAAAAAGGTGTGCTATGTGATATGATCATTCGAGAGGTTCTGTTCTCAATGATCCTCTATATAAAGCACATTGGTCTTAGTTGTAAGGGAGCCAATTTGAAAATAATAAAAAGCTTAAGTTTCGACATTATGTTTCCCTAAACCTCTCTCTCTTCTAGGACTCAAAGGAATTATTTGAGTTAAAAATGATACGCTCGCCTCCACATTTCTAAACTGAGTATGCTCTGCACTTGCCTCGCACCTGAGGATCCTGTGCATCATAAAGGTCCTGTTTTATCCTCCAAAACCGATTTTTATCCAATAAAATTATTTTCTAACAATGTTCATCCTTTTTTAAGGCCGTGAGTGCCGTGTTTATGGTGGTATCGTGCAAAATTGTTTTAAATAAATTTCAGATTTGGTATTTAGTGGATACGTGTATATCGGCTGGAAACCAGAACGTGCGGGATATTAATCTGTTCTAAGCCAGATTTGGTCCCCAAGGTAGATTCACTTCTGCATCGATTTGGTAGAACAACGCCACGTACAACCTACCCACTGGTATCAGAGCTTGAACAAATAAAGGTCATCCCAAAAGAAATTCTTTATTTCTGCAAAAAAAATTGGCTTTGTCTTGCTTGGTCCAATGCTCCGGAAGTTAACCTGTAATAAGATAATTAACGATATCAACATACCACGATAATACTTCTACAATCATTAATCATTCATCTGGAAATAACGCATTCAATGTTCATGGTTCTGTAATTGTGTCAAAATTGAGACGAGAGAAATGGTTAACCACAATATTTTATGTGCCTTTCTTATCTTTAAATTCGAAATTGAATTCTTGCAAAAGTAACATCCAACGAATTAGTCTAGCTTTTGCATCTTTCTTTGTGAGAAGATATTTAAGAGTAGTATGATCTGTGAATACAATTGTTTTACAATCAATGAGATGAGATAGAAATTTCTCTAATGCAAACACTACTACTAACATTTCTTTTTCAATAGTTGAATAGTTCAACTTTGCATCATTCAATGTTATACTAGTATAGTAAATAACATGAGGAATTTGATCAACTCTTTATCCTAATACTACTCCTAATACATAATCAGATGCATCACACATGAGCTCAAATGGTAAGTTCCAGTTTGGGGGTTGAATGATAATTGATGATGTCAATAACTGCTTTAGTTTCTCAAATGCCACAAGACATGAATTATCAAAGATAAAAGGTACATCCTTAATAAGTAAATTTCATAAGGGTCTAGAATTTTAATAAAATCTTTAATGAAACGTCTATAAAAACCAGCATGCCCAAGGAAAGATCTTATTTCTCTGACTATTTTAGGTGAAAGAAGTTGGAAATGAGATCCACCTTGCCTTTATCAACCTCAATACCTTTGCACGAAATGATGTGACCGAGAATAATACTTTATTTTACCATAAAATGACACTTTTCTTAATTTAAGACCAAATTCTTCTCTATACATCTCTGGAGAACTATTGTTAGATGATGTAACCATTGATCGAATGAATCACCAAAGATTGAAAAATCATTTATAAATACTTCAAGGAATCGTTCAACCGTATTAGAAGAAATGCTTAACATGCATCGTTGAAATATAGCAGGTGTATTGCATAATCCAAATGGCATCCTCCTATATGTAAATATGCCAAAAAGGCAAATGAAAGTAGTATTCTTTTGATTTTTTAGTGTTATAGGAATCTGATTATATCCTGAGTAGCCACCTAGAAAGTAATAAAAATCAGAGCATGCTAATCTATCAAGTATTTGATCGATAAATGGTAAAGAAAAATGGTCTTTATGTGTGACAGAATTCAATTTTCTATAATCAATGCCTACACGCCATCATGTAATCACTCTAGCTGGTATCAATTCATTATTAGCATTGGTAACTACTGTGACTCCTGACATTTTGGGCACAACTTGCACAGGATAAACCCATAAACTATCAGAAATTGGGTAAATGATACATGCATCTAATAGTTTAAGGCTTTCAGTTCTAACAACTTCTTTTATGTTAGGATTTAACCGACATTGCATTTCCCTATTTAGTTTAGCATCTTCGTCAAAGTGAATGTAATGCATGCAGTCTACTAGGTTTATACCTTTTATGTCGGCTATGGTCCATCCTAATACTCCTTTGTACTCTTTTAAAACATCCAGCAACTTACCTTTTTGTTTATCATTTAGGGATGATGAGATGATTACCGGTAAAGTACTTTCTTCTCCTAAAAATGCATATTCAAAAGTGTTGGGTAATAGATTGAGCTCGAGTTTCTGTGGTGATTCTGTTGATGGGATGAATTTCTTCCCTGATGGTGCTAGTTGTTCAACTCTTGACTTCTATTTATTAGTGTCCATGGATGGTGCTGAGTTAAGTAGAGCGTTGACGTCATCGGCTGATTTGTCAATATCAAAATCAAAACTAAAATGAGTTAAATATGTTTGTAAAGGATCATTATTAAGGTTTAAAATAAAAGTATTATCAATTATTTCTTCTATTAAATCCACATTGACAATTCCATCAATTGCATTGTGAAGTTGTTTGGCAATGTTGAAGATGTTTAGCTCTATAGTCATGTTGCCAAAAGACAATTGCATATTTCCAGTCCTGCATTGAATGTGAGCATCCGCATTTGTCAAGAAAGGTCAGCCTAGGATAATGGGGATATGTTTCCTTAAATCCTGGATTGGTTCCAAAGATAGAAAAATCATCTATAAAGGCTTCAAGGAATCATTCAACCATATTAGAAAAAATACTTAGCATGCATCGTTGAAATATAGCAAGTGCATTACATAATTCAAATGGCATCCTTTTATATATAAAAGTGCCAAAAGGGTAAGTGCAAGTGGTTTTCTCTTGATCTTTTGGTACTATGGAAATCTGATTATATCCTAAGTAGCCATCTAGAAAGCAATAAAATTCATGGCCTACCAATCTATCAAACATTTGATCGATAAATGGTAAAAGAAAATGGTCTTTATGTGTGACAGAATTCAACTTTCTATAATCAATGCATACACGTCATCCTGTAGTTACTCTAATTGGTATTAATTCATTATCAACATTGGTAACTACTGTGACTCTTGACTTTTTAGGGACAGCTAGCACAGGACTGGCTCATTAACTATTAGAAATAGGGTAAATAATACTCACATCTAATAGCTTAAGGACTTCAGTTCTAACAACTTCTTTCATGTTATGATTTAACCGATGTTGCATTTTTCTAGTAGGTTTGGCATTTTCATCAAGGTGAATGTAATGCATGCAGTCTACTAGGTTTATATATTTTATGCCAGCTATGATCCATCCTAATACTCTTTTGTGCTCTTTTAAAACATCCAATAACTTACCTCTTTGTTCGTCATTTAGGGATGATAAGATGATTACTGGCAAAGTACCATTCTCTTTCATACCATGCCGCCATTTTCTCAAAATATGCTAGCCTTTCTTTAGGCTTTATGCCATTTATGTTCTAAAAGATTTTCCCAGTAGTAGAATACCCAATTTAGACACTCGTTTCCCATTTTTCTCCCTGGGAAAACTTATCTCCTAGTTCTGTTGTAGGGGCATTTCTTGGGCGTCTCATGTTGAGTATTAGAAAATGTATATTTATAAAGGAGAAAATTGTCATTTTACATTTCAAATCTTACTAACACTTCTACTTTTATTTATTTTAGTCTCTTGTAATTTAATTATGTGTGTTTTATTTTAATTAAGTATTTTATGTATTTTAGGGACATCATTGTCATTTTACAATGAACGAGAGTTCAGATAGCAAAACGGACATCACTTTTGAACTCAGGATAGTTGAAAACTTTAGGAGGAGCATAAAAGCAAAAATGTCATTCTTCACATGTACGATATTGTGTACATTATTGTTCACAATACTGTTTATATAGACGGATCGATGACGGGACATTGACCAATGATGTGGCATTGACTGATGAGGTGTCACAATCTTGTTGGACTAAAATTCTTATGTACTGTTGATCAGTGACGTGGCAGCATGATAGTGGACCAAAAATCGTGCATACGATACATGCATTTACACAGGATTATTTTCAACCAAACCACATCACTTTTCAAGCCGGTTCACTGTTCAAATCGCGTGGTCAAACCGCATACTGTTGACTGATGACGTGGCATAATCCTGAGCGTCCAAAATATTTTTAATCCGATGGCCATGATTTACTCAGTGTATCTATAAAAAACAAGGGGTCTCCCCCATAATTTGGCATCCCTAAATCCATTTTTTAATTCTATTTTTTGTAATTCCTTCTTCATCTTGAAGGTGAAATCTCAACATGTGCGATGGGCTTTATTTGGTAAATTTACTTTCTCTTCCCCTCTAATTATTATGGATGTTTTGACTTTTCGTCGACAAATAGTAATAATCATGTCTAGATACCGCTCTGGTTTCACCAGCTCCCTAGTAAAAGGTTATTATTATTTAGCACAACAAGCCCCTAGCACCATATTGATTAGAGTGTAGTTCATAAGATGTGGATTCCCCTCTCATGATTTAATTGGCACTAATAAGGAATATTTGGCCCATAGTGCATGTTGATGTGGATGTAGATACCCAAATGCTTCAATTATAATATTTTCCACTTTAATTTAATTCCGTCATTCCAATTTAAATTCTAAGATAGTCTAAATCACTTTCACCACAAATCCAACCACCTATTTAGAAAAATTAATTCTACACGCAATTAAAATCTACCTCCTCGTGAGATCAACACTCTTCACCATTGATCTATTCTACAATAGATTCGTGTACTTGCGAGTTCAATAAAATTTGCACAACATCTCCATGCTTAGTACCTGCCTAAAATCTTGAGTGATAGTTAGATTGTTTGGCTAAGTTATTTCAATTATAAATAAGCTCCAACAGACTTGAATAAAGGGCATTGACTATTATCCAAAAATCCAAATATCTTGTGGCCTTATTTCTCACCCTAAGTAGAAATATATTCAATCACTTACGCTTTGACTGGGACCGCTATCAGTGGTATCAGAGACAAGTTACTATGTCAACCAACAAGGAACGCATAGAGCGTGTGGAAGTTGAGATCGGAAGCTTGCAAAATGGAATGAAGCGTATAGAACTAGGGCTTACTGACAGATTGCACCGCCTAGAAGAAACAATTAGCAAACTGGTATATTCACTTTCAACTTCAAAAGGGACGCCAAGTCACAACAATTCTGATGATGCCGAATCCTCACAGCTTAGTCGTGGAGATAGTGAAGGGAACCGCCACCAGCTAGCATCAAGACTTACCAAACTGGAGTGTCCATAATATTCTGGAGACGACCCAACGGAGTGGTATAGTAGGATCATGCAATTTTTTTAGTACCAGGAAGCAACCAACAAACAGAAAGTCTCCTTAACTTCTTTTCACCTCGAAGGAGAGGCCAACCAATGGTGGCAGTGGATGAGACGAACTTATCAAGAAGAGGAAAACACAGTAACGTGGGAAATTTTTGTGGAGGAGCTTTGGGCAAGGTTTGGCCCTACTGAGTGTAAAGATTATGATGAGGCGTTGTCCAGGGTTAAGCAGACAGGGTCACTACGTGATTATCAGAGGGAATTCAAAAGGCTTGGGAACCGGGTATGAGGCTGGACACAAAAGGCCTTGGTCGGGACCTTTATGGGAGGATTAAAGCCGAAAATCTCAGAGGAAATTTGGATGTTTCGGCCCAAAACTTTAAAAGAAGCTATAAGCTTCGCACGTATGAAGGATGATCAATTGATGCGACAAAGGAAGTTGCTGCGACCACAGTACCTCAACTGTACACCACCAGCACCAATAAACAATACCCGTGCCCAACCAACGAGACCCATCAAACGGCTAACTTGGGACGAAATGTAGTGGCATCGAGCAATAGGACTTTGCTTCAATTACAACAATCGATTTACAACAGGTCATAAGTGCACCCAACCTCAGCTATTGCTCCTTGAAAGTGAGACAACGAATGATGAAACTACATATGAGGGAATTTCTGAAGTCTTATGCGTAGAACTTAACACTAGAGAGCCAACCGATCCAAAAATCATCCCTCACTGGATGGGCAGCCCCAAGAACCACGCGGGTCACGGCAAAGGTAGGACCATATCAGATTATAGTTCTGATCGATAGCGGTTCAACTCACAATTTCATCAGCTCGCGAATGGCCAACATTTACGGCTGCCAATCATTCCCACAGTAGGATTTTCGGTGCGAGTGGCAAACAGAGCAACGCTATCATGCATGGGAAAATTTTAATGGGTTCAGGTATTATTACAAGAAGTTCCATTCACTTTGACTCTTTATTCACTTCCAATTACAGGGTTGGATATGGTGCTGGGAGTCCAGTGGCTTGAGATGCTAGGCTCAGTGGTTTGCAACTGGAAACAACTTACCATGGATTTCACTTAGGAGAACAAAAGTTGCCGATTACAAGGCATTGGGCCTCAATCAATCTAAACGGCATCCTTGACTGAAATTACCAAAGAGCTGAGACAAGTGCAGTCTAGTTTTGCCATTTGTTTCCATGTGAATGTAGAAGACTCTCTCAACACAACATCTCCAGATATGCAAGACTTGTTAAAGGAATACAACACTTTATTTCAAAGGCCAACAAAACTGCCACCTAGATGAGAAATCGACCATAACATCACATTAAAAGAGGGAACTGAGCCAGTCAACGTACGGCCATACCGCTACGCCTATTTCCAGAAAGTCGAAATTGAAAAAAAAGTCCACGAGATGCTGAATTCGGGACTCATTCGCCCTAGTACCAGCCCTTTTTCATCACCAGTACTACTTGTCAAAAAAAAGATGGAAGTTGGCGATTTTGCACCGACTATCGGTCTCTCAATAACACCCTGTTAAAGATGATTTCCAATCCCTACAGTCGATAACATGTTGGACGATTACATGGAGCAGTGTACTTCACTAAACTGGACTTAAGGGCCGGATACTATCAGGTACATGTAAACCCAGTTGACATACACAAAATGGCTTTCCGCTCACACAACCGACATTACGAATACTTAGTAATGTCGTTTGGCTTATGCAACGCACCATTGACATTCCAGGACATCATGAACTCTATCTTCCGTCCTTATCTCAGGAAATTTATCCTTTTTTTTATAATATACTTATATACAACCAACCCCTCTTGGCGTAGCCACCTTACTCATGTTAAGCAAGCAATGGAGGTTCTTAAACAATATCAATTTTTCCTTAAAGCAAGCAAGTGCACTTTTGGCCAACAAGAACTCGAGTACCTCGGCCACATAATTACCAGCCACGGGGTAAAAGTAGATGAGACAAAAATTGCGGCCATGGTCTCCTGGCCTCAACCGAAGAACATCTCAGAGCTACCGGGATTCCTTGGCCTTACGGGTTACTACAGAAAGTTTGTCCAAGGATATGGAGTTTTAGCTCCACCACTCACGAATCTTCTAAAAAAAGGGCAGTTTGAATGGAATGCAGAAGCGAACAAAGCTTTTATCAATTTAAAAAAGGCAATGACAAGTACACCTACATTAGCCATGCCTAATTTTAATGAAACTTTTGTTATTATGACAAGACGCATCCGGTGACGGCATCAGCGCAATACACCAGCAACAAGGGCAGCCCATCACTTTTATGAGTCGTGCCTTGGGAGTCACAAAAAAATCTTGGTCCACGTACGCAAAAGAGATGTTGGCGATTATAGAAGCTATCCGTGTGTGACGATCTTATCTGCTGGAACAAAATTTTATCATCCAAACCGATCAACATAGCCTTAAGTACCTTTACGACACCTGTACAGCAACAGTGGCTGGCCAAATTAATGGGGTTTGAATATGAAATCCAATATAGACTCGGCCGTGAGAATGTTGCCGCCGACGCCCTTTCACGACGACCTCACAATTCTGCTCTTAACAAATTATTTGTGGTGCATGTATCTATTTGGAACGAAATAAAAACGGCTGCCCAAGATGATGATTACATGCAGTAAATTACACATCAGGCCTTGACTCAACCTGCTGGCCCTTATTTCATGCGTAACAGGCTGATTTTCTTCAAGGCCGAGTTGTAGTTCCTCTTCGACTCCGTCAATCATTACTTTTTGAAGCCCACGACACTAAGATGGGAGGTCATTCAGGAGTTCTACGTACTTACAAACGTTTGAAACAACAATTCTATTGGCCTTCAATGTTTCAAACGGTTCATGACTATATGGGTAAATACGAGATTTGTCAAAAAACGAAAGCGTCAACTCTTAAGCCTGCGGGTCTCCTCCAGCCCTTGCCAATTCCTTGCCAATTGTGGGATGATATCACGCTCGACTTCGTTGAAGGGCTGCCAAACTCACACAGTAAAAGTTCTATTCTAGTAGTGGTGGATGGGCTCATCAAGGGTGCACACTTTATGGCCTTGACTCACCAATTCATAGCAAAAACGGTGGCTAAGAAGTTTATTGATGGAGTGATAAAATTACATGGCATGCCAAAATCAATAATCAGTGATCGAGACCCTATTTTTATTAGCAAGTTTTGGAAGGAGTTTTTTCATATGTCAGTTACACAACTCAAGATGAGTTCTGCGTACCATCCGCAAATCGACAGTCAGATGGAAGTTATTAATAGATCTCTTGAACAATACCTGCGAAGCTTTGTTCACCAATGGCCAAAGTAATGGAACTTTTACCTACCTTGGGCAGAATACTGGTACAACACAACGTACCATGAGTCCACAGGTATGACTCCTTTTTTGGCTTTGTATGGGCGACATCCACCGGTAGTACTAATGTATCATGTGGGATCTTCTCCAGTGCATGAGGTAGATCAAGCTTATTGTCTAGGGATGAGTTGCTGCGACAACTAAAACAGAATTTGGAAATGGCAACCAATTGCATGAAACAATTTGTGGATACAAAAAGGCGCGACGTGGAGTTTAAGGAGGGTGACATGGTATTCCTAAGACTTCCACCGTATAGGCAGACTACTGTATTCCGTCGTGCTCATCAGAAGTTGGCCAACAAATACTTTAGGCCATATCCAATTCTGCGAAGAGTGGGTCAAGTGGCTTATGAGCTTAAATTACCGACGGGATCTCGAGTGCATCCGGTATTCCATGTGTCCTTGCTCAAAAAATATGTTGGTGTGATGCCTCAATTCAGCACAGATCTTCCATATGTCAATGACAACGGAGTACTCGTTTTGGAACCAGACAGAATTATTGATGTTTGTTGGTTTAAAAGAGGTGGCAAGTTGGTGGAACAAAGTCTTGTCCGTTGGAAATGCCTTCCACATGAAGACGCAACATGGGAAGATTCAGAGTTCCTAGCAAAGCAATTTCCTCACCTGACCCTTGAGGACAAGGGTCCTCTTCGTGGAGGCGGTATTGATACGCCACGGAGGTCGTTCAGGATTCCAAAGCCTAGCAACAAGTATGTTGGGTACGTTTGAATTATGCATGGATGCTTGGAAGTCGAACGGTCAAATGGCTCAAGACTCATGCATACGTTACATGCAACATGCAGCACGTTGGAAGCATGGTCGTTGGAGCAGTCTATAGGGATCATGGGTTGATTCGGTCAACATGGGATCACTTGTTGATTTAATGGAGATTTATTAGTTTGGTTTAATTCATATTCGGTTGTTTTGTTAAGCTAAAAGAACAAGTCAAGTTGTTAGCATAGTACCTGCCTACAATCTCAAGTGATAGTTAGATTGTTTGGCTAAGTTCTTTCAAGTATAAATAAGCTCCAACAAACTTAAATAAAGGACACTGACTATTATCCAAAAAATCAAATATCTGGTGGTCTTATTTCTCACCCTAAGTATAAATATATTCAATCACTTATGCTTTGACTGGACCGCTATGTTTTGACTGGGACTGCTATCACACTATCTTTTTATTTGAGTAGTCTTTACGGCTTTCTATTTATTGAGACTCAGCTTCCAATCTTTCTTTTTTTCTTTGTTACTCTTATCTTCGTACCACGAGATTGGGTCTTTTTTCTTTTATTAATTGGAAGGTGTTTCCCGTTAGAAGGAGGATTGGCCTTATTAATGCAAATCTCTTTTCTTTATATTTTGAAAGAAAGGAGCTGGCTTACCGTCTCACTTCCTTTCGCTATGATATGTTTGGATCCCTTGGGAATCTTCCTAAAAAGCGTTCTGTTCCCGGCTTTCGCTGTTTTCTTTCTATACATGGCGAGAAGTGAAAAAGTGCACTTTCTCGCTTTTCTCTTTTATTTCCTCAATGGATTCCTTTGTCTGATTGTCTCTTAAAATCTAACAAACAAGCTTCCTTAGATTTTCTTTGGGTGAACCTTTTCGTAATCGTGTCTTTATGTGCTTTGACTTTTTTTAAATAAAAAGTCGTAACTTGGGAGTCTCACGATTTCCAGCGGAATTGAAAAACATTCTTTTTAAAGTGAAGAACAAAATTTTTGTCTTCGTTTAGTTCGGCCTTATGGCCCGACTACTGGAGTTATATCCCCACGAAGAATGGATGAGTCTTGCCCAACTCTCTGTTTTTTTTTTTATGGGCCCATAGATTTAGGTACAGGCGAATAAGATTATCGCTTAAGTTTTTATATTTTAAAAAGATTTTATTTTTTGAATTTTTTTAATAATTTTTTAATTAATAAAATATTTTTAATACGTATTTTAAGAAATCAAAAAATTTATTAAATATTTCTCTATTCTTAATTATTTTATTATTAAAAATTATTTTTTATAAAAAAAATTATATTTGAGAACCTTAATTTTAGAGAAATATAATAAGAATATTCTTTAACCTTCATTCCTCTTCAATTATTCAATATTAACATATTTGACTTTTAATATTTCTTTTAATTTCTATTAAAAACCTCATAATTTCAAGAATTAGTAAATGAAAAAAATTTCTTGTTCTCTTCTCTACAAATAAAATTATTATATTCATTGATTCATTTAAAATAATTAATTTCTTAAAATATAAAGTCTATTTTTATTTTTGAACATCAACTATTCTAAATATTATATTTGAAAATAAAATTACTTTTATTTATTTGTTTATTTTTTAACGGTTTTAATAGAATAAAAAATCATCTTCTTGACTATTTTTTAGGTTTTATTTTTAAAATTTTAGATTTTTTTATTATTGTTGAAATTAAAGAATTAAAGATGAAATAAATTTTGATCCTTTTTATATGTCTTTGAGTATTAAAATTATAAAATAATAGCGGTCTCATAAAAAAATTTCGCCTAAGGCTTCTCAAACTTTAAAGTCGGCCCTATGGGATTCATCAACATTTTTTCTCTATTTTTTTTTAAAAAAAAAGGAAAAGTTTTTTAATGGAGTTGAAAATCATTCCTCGCAGGGTATAAGAGACCCGCCAAGTCGATGTTACAAAGTGCAAGATCAATGGGTGCAGGAGCGGTTACAATTGCTTTAGCGGGAGCTGCTGTCGGTATTGAAAACGTATTTAGTTCTTTGATCCATTCCATGGCGCGAAATCCATCATTGGCTAAACAATTATTTGGTTATGCCATTTAGTGCTTTGCTTTAACCGAAGCTATTGCAAATTTGCAATTGAGAAAATCTGAAAATAAAGTAAAAAAAGAGAATGAGATTAGTTTTATGAGGAAAACCGTACAGTAAAAGGCATCCAGCCACGTGTAAGGGGGAGATTATCCCTTAAAAAAAATTTTAACCAACAAATAAAAAAGTGATGGCAACTAAAAAGGCATGCAGAGGAATACGAAAAGGCAGGAAAAAGATCTGGGCCGCAGATCAAAATGGCCAAGAGCTCACTACTTGTCAACAGTCAAAGGGAGTGCAGCTAGAGGCGACTATATGAGCAGTGAGGGCAGCAATAGGGGTGTGCCACGTGGGTTAGCTGTCAGAACATTTAAGACCCGCAAATCTACTTTCAAAATTTAAACAGAAGGCCTGCTTAGGGCCATGTCGTTGAGCTGAGTAATTGGGGAATTTTTAAACTGTACCTTAATGTTTAGCAGTACGTCAATACTATCCCTAATGTAAAATATCAACGAGCTCTCTCCATTTTGCTCCATGTCTAGAAGGTGAAGAAAGCTCTGCATATATCAGCGCCCATCAATTTCTCCTTAAGAGTTTCCTTGTGTTTCAAACTTTTCAACAGAAAGAAGCTAAAGGGATCTTGTTTAGGGTGAAATCTGGATGCTGGCATGAGTTAATAACTCAATGACAAGTGACAACGAAAATCAACTTAGACAAGTTGATTTGTTTGTCTGGATGTCAGGATAGTTCACAAAGAGCTAAGAAATACACTCTCCAGAAAAAGAGGCAATTTTGATAAAATACTCAACATCAAGGGTATTATCAAAACTCAAATTTTAGTGGTTGGAGCCAATACTTGAATGGTACACGCCATCACAAGAAAGAATGATTTTTTGTTTTTTTTTGCCAAGAAAAG